>CM039139.1:23728356-23838373 GCA_022036555.1 Microstegium vimineum | reverse complement strand
CACCACAGGGGCACACTTTGCATGGTATGATGGCTCTGCTTATGCAAGTGGACAGCAAAGAACAACTAAAAACTAACCATTATCCATCCTCAGCATTCAGTGGTAATGGTTCCTCAGCAAGAAATCAGAACAAGAGCTCCACCACGCAGCAGATGGTAAGCTCAGAGAAATTATCTTGATAATATTTTTAAATGCAGCTGTGTTATGTATTTTTCTTCTGTTTATGGCTAATGACTCCATTGTTTCATAGTCACTATAGGGTAAATGTTATTGCCTTTTCATGGCTCTTAGTTTAACCAGATAGCAAGCATAATAATGTTGTGTAGAATTCAATTTGTGGCCTGTCAGCACAAGAAATATGTACTTTCTGTTTGTTCAGCTTACAAACTTTTAGGTTTTGCCTTCTGATTTGAGTTGACTATGATGATATACTTTGATGTGTATTACATCTGTTGGCAGGTTCACTCATGTTTTTTTTTTATCTGTATTGTCTTCAAGCAGGGTATGCAGAACAGAAGACCTACAACTACATCAGCAGCTCCTACTTATCCCAATAGGATGTACCCTAGCTCCCGACCGTATACCCAGTATGGGAATACCCAGTATGGGAATTCAATAAAAACTGGTCTTCCATACGGGAGTAACAGTTATGATTCCAGGATATATGGTCGATGGGGTATTGGTATGGATAACAGGTACAGGCCTAGGGGCCGTACTGGATACTATGGTTATGGCAATGAGAGTCAGGATGGAACAATCGAGTTAAACAGAGGTCCTAGGTCTGGCCGTTTCAAGAACCAGAAATTGTACGGTCATAGTGTCACTATTGCTGTGAAAGGGCAGAGCCTTCCTTCTGGTGAAAGCAAGAATGGTAGTGCCGGGCCTGATAGAGAACAGTTCAATAGAGATGACTTCCCTGTTCAGTACGATGCTGCAAAGTTCTTTGTCATTAAGTCGTACAGCGAGGATGACATCCACAAGAGTGTAAAATACAATGTGTGGGCAAGCACAACCAATGGGAACAAGAAGCTCGATGCTGCTTATCAAGAAGCTCAGTCAAAGGGCTCTGCATGCCCTATATTCCTGTTTTTCTCAGTAAGAATCTTTTCCTCATTTCGTATTTCGTTGTGAATGTCAGGTTAGTTTCTTTGCCTGATATGCAGTTAACAATGAAATTTCAGGTGAATACAAGTGGGCAGTTTGTTGGTGTTGCTGAAATGACTGGTGCTGTTGATTTTGAGAAAACTCTGGGGTATTGGCAACAGGACAAGTGGAATGGTTCCTTCTCTGTTAAGTGGCACATTGTCAAGGACGTGCCTAACAATATTCTCAAGCACATCATCCTAGAGAACAATGAGAACAAGCCTGTCACGAATAGCCGTGACACTCAGGAGGTTAGCATAGTCCATGCTTTTTTCAAGTTTCCTGAATTGCAAAACTTGCCATCTTGCCTTACTTAGTTACCCTTTTGACGATAATGTAGATATACCTTGAACAAGGCCTTCAGATGCTCAAGATCTTCAAGGATCATGTCAGCAAGACATCCATCCTGGATGACTTTGTCTTCTATGAGAGCCGCCAGAAGTTGATGGAGGATAAGAGGTCGAAACAGCAGCAGGTCCAAAAGCAGGTACATCTGAAATTCCAAATACATTGCTTGATTTACCAACAGCAGATTTCATAACCTTGCCCGTCTATTGCCTGTGCGTTGACTGTCTTGAATCATCCAGGTCTGGGACAGTAGGACCCCCATTTCTGTCACTGGTGGTGAGCTACAGCAGGAAGCTGCTAACGGGAAGCCCAATCCGTCTGTACCAAACGGCGTCACTGCAGAGGTGAAGGCGGTGAAGGCTCCCATGGAGGATGGCACCACCACTCCTGCTGTTTCCTATGCGGCGAAGGTGGCCCAAACAGCAACAGAGAAACCTGTCCTCGCCAACGGAGTTGCCAAGACCGCTTAGCTCGACCGCCCAACCAATGCTCCATAGCTAGCCGCAAGCGAGGTTGGATGTCTTGAAGACTCGACTGAGGCACGCGGTGCAAGGGAACTGGTGACCAACCAAGGCAGGCAGGCTGTGGAACTGGGCAGCATGGCCCCAAGAGCGTTGCTGCTCCATCTCATCGCTACTGGAGAGCAGTTGTTGGCTAGTTAGCGTTTTCCCTAGTTTTTCCTTTCGCTGTGTTCCCGTTTCAGTTTGCTTATAGCCCCAAGACTCTTTTCTACCGTAGTATCGGAATGCCAGAGACCTGTGGCTGGACAAAAGGATTTGCGAAGGCCGTCTGGATGGGTGTGTTGCATCATCGGGGTCGAATATACCCTCTTTCTGTTCGTCGTTATATTGAGTGGATCTGGGGTGGAGTATTCCCTATATTGGAGGTTTTCTTTTCTTTTTGTTCCCTTTCCTTTTCTGGTTTGATTATTGCCCGTCCGTCGTCTGGTGGTGGTGAATTGGTCGGCTGCTGGATTCGGTTCGATGCTCCACTAGACCACTACCGTATTGGGCTAGTGGGGACTAGGGAGTTGTTGCAAAGATGACGAAGCAAAGGAGCTGCCTTTGCCGTAGTCTCCTTTGTGTAATTTCGCTTGGCACTCTCCTTTAGCAACCTTTCTAAAGATGTACAAATTCATCACCTTTAGGAAGTTGTCCATGTTTATTACCATCAATTTGGTGTTGGAAATTCGGGTATGCCAAATTAGGTTAGGTTTAGTTCCAACCAAAATCTAAAATTTAAAATCTCAACTATTTTGGATTCTAAAATTCAAAATGCAAAATATTTCAGTGGACTGTTTAGTTCCAATCAAATTTTATTTTGGAATCCAATGATTGTGATTATGTGGATGACACGTGTTTCCAATCAAAATAGAGAATGAATCACTTTTTGCCAAAATTTTTTGGTGGTGTTTAGTTCCATTTTGTAAAATAAAAAGTCAAAATTCAAAATATTTTAGATTTCATTGGGAGTTAAATAGGGATGAAAACGAAAATGATAATCTCTGATTTTCGAAAATCGTTTTTGAGTTTTTTTTTTCTGATTTTTAGGCCTAAATGAAAATAGTAGCGGTAACCGAAAAAATAAAAACGATAATGGTAAAAATAAATGGAAACGAAAGTGAAAACGATTTTATCCTCTTCCGACCGATTTCGAAGATTACCGTATTTAACCGGTAATTTACCGTTGGTAATTACCGATTCAAAGGTCTTGAATCCTAACTTATTTATAGACTATACAGTGAAGAGGAGACTCTATAATAATTTATGTTTTTATTACTATGCTTTGTCAAATCAACTTAGAATTTTAATATTTATTCGTGTCATTGTCAAGAATTATCATGCTCTTGCGTGATTTATCACTGTGTGAGATTCAAATTGATGTGAAATGTATGATTTAGCTTATAGTCTTGTTAATTGTGGCTTTATTTATTAATGTCATATAAGATAAGTCAAGTTATATGGCTCTTCTAAAGAGGTTTGTCGTGTTCATCGTTTTTAGGATATTGTTCTTATCGATTTCGACCGTTATCGTTGTGTTTTCCGATCGACTATATCATTTTCGAAATTACCGAAATACCAGTGCCGTATTCATTTCCGATAATATCGTATCGATTTTGTTTTCGAGAAAAAAATATGAAAATAAAAGTGATTTGACCTCCACCGATTTGTTTCGACCGTTTTCATCCCTAGAGCTAAACAAGGCCTTAGAGCCATGTAGGAAACATGTGCGCTACATGTGATGATCAAGTGCTGTCCCCGCGAGATTTTTCATCGACGGACGGATCGGCCTGTGGTTGGTGGACCCCGTTGGGGATGCTATGGCCTTCTGGTGTTCAATTTCATGCCATCAACGCACCGCCCTATCTCCTCTTGGAGCGGTAAAGAGTGCAGCAGTAAAGAGAAGCTCGGGTATGTTTGATAAGAGTCCTACTAGCTCTAACTTCTTTGATATATATTAACGTTCCTACATTGTTAAAATAAGTTGTTTTTATCTGTCTCCACAAGGTCAATGTCATTGGGAGCAAAAGAAGCTAATTTTTTAGTTTCACCTACTCCGACTGCTCGGTGAGAGAATGAGAGAGGAGAGTTAAAAATGGTTTTTTTGAACGCTGCTATATACACAATGAATGTGTCCTAGAAATTGGAGTCGGTAGAAGCCCTACCAAACCTAACCCAAGTGTCGTACCAAACACTTTGATGAACAGTAGAGAGGTTTCATCTGTTTTTTAGGCCACGAGCTCGAGGGCTTCGGCTTGTCGTAAGGAACACTTGATCATCGCCAGTTTTTTTTTACGTTGCCACACTTTAGTCCCACATGCAATTTGTGTCTGCTAAATTTTGCAATATGAAAGCACCAAAAACTCCAGGAAAAAAAGAAGAAGAAACAATTTTTTTTTATGTTGTGACACTTTTGTCTCTGCACAAACTTTACACGGAACATTTGAAGTTACACATGAAAAAAAATTAAATAAAAAACGATACAAAGTATTCGAATTCTCCTATCTTCTTCTTTTCCACTCACTTTCGTCATGTAGACAGTGCTTTAAATTAGCATAGTTTTGTTGAGTGCAGAACTAAAGTATAGTCCTTATGGGAGAAGGACTAAATTAAACTAGTGTAAATGGGAGAAGGGTCCCAATTCCTTACCGTCGGTGAACGCCGGAGAAGAATAGGAGGGGGTAAACGGCAGTCTGCCGAGTCGCGAATAGGTGGGAAAATTAAATTTGCCCCTAAGGGCACACGGCCTCAGGGTGTGGTTCGTTAGATTCGCTCCAAGATTCGTGCACAGTAGGAGAGGGATAATAAAAAAATATCTCTCTTCTGTTGTGCACGAATCTCGAAGCGAATCTAACGGTCCACGTCCCGAGGGCATGTGCCTAAAAAAAACCACGTTAGGATAGGAGTCCCTAAATAGCTTTTTCTGCGTGTCCATACATTGAACTGTCTCTCTAAAAATGTCTCTTAAGAGTTATCTTTTTAATTATTGTTCTATAAGATTCAGGCACAATTTGTTTTGACGCTGGCGCACAATATCTCTACCGAAGAGCACGGAAAAGCGCGAGAACAAAGCAAGGCCGGGCGACAGGGAGAAAGTAGGTTCATCTATCCTGAGGCTCCAGGATATGAGGCTGCGGTGAACACCGTCCCGCGTCTCGAGAGGGCTCTGATCCTCCTCTGCTATCCCCCGGCCTCATCACACTCCCCTCACTCCCACTCCCACTCCTGCCCCAATCCATCCATGGCCACCTCCACCGTGCTCCCGCTCCACCTCCCGTCCTGCGCGCGCCGGGCCAGCAGCACGGCCCTACGCGCCTCCGCGGCCCCGGTGACGACGACGACGACGACCGCGCAGTCGCTGGAGGAGACGTTCGGGCGGAAGGGCCTGCGGTTCGTGGCCGACCCAGCCGGTGGGGCTCCCACCGCGGAGCTCAGCGTGCGGAACGGCAGCTCGCTGCACCTCCGCCTCGGCGACGGCCTCGTCACGTCCTACAAACCCAAGGTGTTCTGGAAGGACGACGGGTGCCGGGAAGTGCTCTACACCGTGGCGGGCAAGGGCGGTGTCGGCCTCGTCCTCAACGAAGCGTCCTCGTCCTCGTCTCCCACCGGCGGTATCGCCGCCCAGTGGTCGCTCGTCGATGGCGCTGAGTGGATCGTCAGAGACGCCGACTCCGACTCCTTCGACGCCGTGCAGGTGCGTTTTTTCTCCTCTCTTCTTTATTATATTACTATAAGTTGTTTTTCTCCTGGAAAAAAAAAAGAAACGGCCGTGAATTGAAAGAACTTAAGATGAGCACTGCGTGCAACGTGCATGCATGCAGGTTGAGCTCGGGTGCAGCAAGGGGAAGCTGGACATCTCGTACGTGGTGACGCTGTACGGGGTGAGCATGGCGACGGCGGTGATCGTGCGGAACACGGGGAGCAAGCCGGTGGAGCTGACGGGAGCGGTGCTGAGTCACATCAAGTTCGACAAGCGGGGCGGCACGGCGGTTGAGGGCCTCCGGGGCTGCTCCTACTGCTCACAGCCGCCTCCGGCCGCCAGCTTCAGCCTCCTGTCCCCGGCCGAGGCCATGATGCGGGAGGAGCCCGGCTGGTTCGGCGGAGGCGGCGAGGAGCCGCGACAGGGCGTGTGGACCGTCGAGGAGGACATGTACACCACGCTCAAGAAGAAGGTGAGCCGGGTGTACGCGGCGCCGCCGGAGGAGAGGAAGAAGCGCATCTACAGCACCGCGCCGTCCAAGTACACAACCATCGACCAGGTTCGATCACCATCAACAGTTCAACATGCAGATACTGAATCATAAACGTAACATTTGCTGCCGTGAATGTAAATCTGCCTGCAGTATAGCGGGCTCGGGTTCAGGCTGGTGAGGATGGGGTTCGACGACATGTACCTGTGCAGCCCGGGAGCCATGTACGAGAAGTTCGGCAAGGACTACTTCCTGTGCACGGGGATGGCGTCCATGTTGGTGCCCGTCGTCGTCAACCCCGGCGAGGAGTGGAAGGCCGCGCAGGTCATCGAGCATGACAACTTGTAACTTTTTTTTTTCTTTTTTTTACAGAAATGGCAGCTCCATGTGTACATTATCGTATACATGTTGATGGGCCCCGGTCCCCAGTGAGATATATAGATTAATAATACAGATAATTCTTTCCTCCTGGCATGTCTGTGAGCCATTCAGATCGAAGACTCATCTGAAGTGTACATTGATGATACATTTTTTAAAAAACAATCACTGTAAAAAAAAAGATCGTAAAGCACACATCTCAACTGTTTACTCTTTAAGAACAAGATTTACAGTTTCAATGCGCTACAAGCAGAATGGCAAAGAAACACCTTATAACACAACCCCTCTGTTTCATATAAGCTCAGAACACCATATTTGTCCTAGTCTTTTAACATAATCCACAAAACTCTGCTGCAAAACAATCAGTGCTGATAAGGATGATCAGAGGAGCACAGTAACGTTGTGCAGCAGGCTCAACTAAAAAAAATCACCGGTGAAAATCGTGATGCTAAAAGGATGGCCAGAAAGAGCACACTAACGTTGTGCAGCAGGCTCAGCAGAAAGTCACCGGTGAATTGTCCTGAGCTGGAGAGTGCTGCCCAACACAAGTTTCGGTGCTACTTAAAGTAAACCTGCATCCTTGAGAGCAGCCTCAAAATCTTCTTCACGTTGCCAATTCCGTACCTAAAATTAACACAACAAAGTAAGTATACGCATAAGAGCACAACATAAAAGCACACACAAGTGTCAGTTACACACCTCAGGTACACTGTGCTGGAAGTACTCCTCGATCTTCGTCATCACAACATTATCTGTTTGACCACACATCAAGTTGAACACAGCACCTGTCACCAGCAACAGTTTCCAGTCAGCAACATTAATATGCTATAAAAAATAGTACACCGAGTCAAGTAGAAAGGTCCTGTTATTTGTTTTCTTATTAACCAACCATATAAATTTCTTGATTAAACTTTATAAAAAGGATTCAAAGGGACACTACCATTGTGCATCCGGGTGAAAATTCAAGCTCCAGGCTACAAATAGACAATATACTTGTACTTGACAAAGGCAGAATATGGTCGCCTAATATGGACACAGGTTGAGTCTAATACTCCGACAGCATGATCCACAATTCATTTCATTCCTAATAATACCACTATTGTCTGCCACAATGTGGATCAGCATACCTAGTTACTTCCTGTGACACTGATTTATTTAATGCAAAGCTGGTGCTACTAAACATGTAATACAATTCTATAAGTATCCATGGGTCCAAATTTACCTTTTCGGCCAAAGCGCCCAGCTCTGCCAATTCTGTGCAAGTACACCTCATAATCAGGTTCATCTCTTGTACCAAATTTGATTGGCATGTCGTAGTTGATGACCAGGTTAACCTTTCAAAAGCAATAAAGTTAGAAGGTGAAAAATTTGTACTTCATGAAGTGTAAAGCAAATGTCACATAAATAGTACCTGTGCTTGGTCAAAACCACGAGCAAGAACATCAGTTGATATAAGAACCTTGGTTAAGCCGTCTTTGAATTCCTGTATTATCTTTTCCCTCTCTGATTGGTCAAGGGATCCTTGAATTGAGGAGCACACATAGTCCTCCCTCGTCAAAGCATTGTGGACATTCTTAGTACTTTGCTTTGTTCTAACAAATATGATAACCTGGCCAACTTTCTGTCCAAATTCAAATATCTTGTCCCTTATAACCGCTATTTTTGCCGATTCATCAGGGACTTGAACTTTGTATTGCTTTACTTTTTCCAAAGTAAGCTCTTCCTTCTTCACGAATATCTGATTTCCATCCCTAATGACCCTTGTAACAAAATCCTTTACCCTCTCATTGAAGGTCGCAGAAAAGAGAAGCACCTGGCAAAAATAGAAATTAAATATGAAAAAACAGTTCCAACAAACACATCAAGTCAACAAGACATTGGCGTTGTATGTCCAGGCAGGATCTAGTTAGAGAAACTCCAATTATCATCAATCATAGGTCTAGCTCAAAACTGAAGTGAATGCATAATTTAGCGAGATAAGAATTCCAGACATTACATAAGAATATCCCAAAGTATCTAACAGAGATACATCCAGTAAGTAGTAACATAACAAACGACAAATGCATGCACATTTTATAAAAAGGAATCCACAGCTACATGGACTGAATTCAGGGATGAGATTTTTCTAATAATAAGCCTTGTTTCCATCATTAGCAAAATGATTGTTCCCTAGGTCAAGATTGTTACACCTTCCAGATCCTCTTAGCAAGCTTTTTCATGTGATAAGAAAAAAAGTTAAAGAGGCAAAATAAAAAAAATACCTGACAACCACCAGCGCTTCTTTGTATATCCCTCATCATCCTTTCAGAATCACTCCTAAAGCCATCCTGCAAGAAGGAATCCACCACTGTAAGAAAATGACTCATGGATTTACAAAGGCTAGCTTACATGATAAATAATCTGCATGATCATGGACAAGATGTCATGAGCAACTAATCAATTTGTGAACATAACTCCAGTTATAAAAAGAGTTATCATACCAGAAATAAAGCATTCTGTGATTTAGAGAACATAAAAGATTGAAAGGGTAAAATCATTGTAGCAATAGGGAAATATTGCTAAGCTACCGCTTTTTCGTGTTTCTATGCCGCTTAAGCACTGCATCATGCATATGCGCAGCAAGTAGACATGTCCAGAGTTTTATTGGACGCCTAGGCCCTAAACGAGACGCTAGGGGTCCGTTTTAGGTTTAATCAAGATTAAACGAGGTTTAATCAGGTTTTTTCGAACACTGCTATAATGTACTGCATGCTACTTGACCAAAAGTTGTTTGGCAGCAACTTAGTATACCCTATGCATTACTTGGGGTTTGTAAAGGGTTAAAACATAAATCTTCAACTAATGGTTTGCATCTACACATGATGAAAATAACCCATCGATATTGTGAGGGCACATCAACAATATCTGTCTGAAGTTTAGGAAAGGCATAGCATCATAGAAAATACTAATCATTGTATACAGGTGCATACCAATCATTGTATACAAGTGTTTTGTTTTCGTCTACTCTGTACTCTGTTTAATAATCACTTGATCAGTTGGTTGTACTGTGACTGCCAAGGATAGTAAGAGAAGCTTAACATGTTTCTTGACACATTGCTCCTTTACAATATATAGTAACTCAAATAACATGCCAAAAGAGACTATAACAATAAGGTGCCCCTTCCAAATACTGACAACCCTAGGCATTATTATGATAACAAAACAAGAATGGATATCAAACATACCTCAGCAAGCATATGATCTGCCTCATCAAACACAAGTACCTTGATATCCCTAGTGGCCAGTTTCTTATGGGTAATCCATTTGATGAGTGTACCAGATGTGCCAATGACAATCTGATCAGTAATCGGAGCCATTTTAGAGATTGGCATATAGTCTTTTTGAGATGGCGGGATTGCACAGGCGCATGTAATGCCAGTAAACTTGCCCATCCTCATGAGAACCGCCTTATTCTGCACAGTTGAACAAGCAAACTCAGCATTTTATTAATAAAAGAGCCAGGGATAACGCCACTCATATGATACAAGAGCATAGTAAGGACGGCGGTGGCTTTTTAAGTCATGACCTGCGTTGCGAGCTCCCTAGTGGGGCAAATGCAGATAGCCTGGGGTATCTTGCGTTGCGGGTCGACGCGGCTGAGCATGCCGAGGACGAAACAGGTGGTCTTGCCAGAGCCGTTGTGCGCCTGCGCGACGAGGTCCTTGTAGGGCGGCGTGAGGATCATGGGCAGGGTGATCGCCTGGATCTTGCTCGGTCGGCTGAACCCCATCTCGTCGTGCAGCCCCTTGAGCAGCTCGGGCGACAGCTTCAGATCCTCGAACGTGGTGGCCGACTCGTACACCGTGCCACCCGAAGTAACCTGGAGCGCAGCCAAATCGAAACCACATCAATCAATCAATCAGCAGCCCGAGGCGAGCAAGCGAGACTGGCTAGGGCTAGCGTCGGCGGAAGTGGGGACGGGGAACGGGAGCGTACGGCCTGGATTTGCGAGTCGTCGGAGTCATCGAGGAGGGGCGGGCCCTCTTCGCCTGCGGCGTCTTCCACCGACGGGGCGAGGGAGAGCGCCTCGATCTGCTTGGCCTGCTCCTCCACCGCCTGTACGGTGGAGGACGAGGAGGAGGAGGACGCCGCCGCCGCCGCTTCGGCTTCCGCGGCCGCCTTGGCCTTGGCCTCCTCCTCCTCCTCGACGTCGGCCCACGACTTCTTCTCCGGGGACGCCGCCTTGTCGGCCATCGCGCCGCGCGCTGGCAGATCGAGAGCAATCAGGGGAGGAGAAGAAACAGAGAGGAAGCAGAGGTGCTAGTGGGTTCGCGTTTTTTCCTGCCTCCTTTCTCTCTTGTAGATTGTTGATTTGGCGAGGGTTTAGTTATTAGTACTGCGCGTGCGGAGAGAGCAGTTTAGCTTAGCTTTCAAGCGGACTACCTCCGTCGGTTGTGTGCTCTGCTTGCGATTTACGCAGCGGGCAGCGGTTAATCCGCGTTCTCCTTGGGCCACGGCCACTTCGGCGGCGGCCAATTGCGGGTAGAGTGTGGGCTGGGCCTTGGAAGGGGAAGGGAGTGAACCGGCCGGTGCCGTAGGCCGGACCGCAGGAACAGAAACATGATGACTTGATGAGTAGAACAGTTGCATTTGGCTAAAAAAAAACAGTAGTACTGCAGCAAACTTTGCAATCCTTAGGGTAAAAAAAAAGAACATGCTGCTATCCTGACTTATACTGATTATTAAGTCAAAACATAATCCTTTCATTTGGATTGCCAACAGTTAAGTTTTTGCTTTTGCCCTATGTGGCTATGGCATGTAAATGTAATGTTCACCAACCGTGCTGTCTGAAACTGGATCACACTGCACATATGTTCATGTGTTTTTGGTATCAGCTTAGTGAATCAGTTGAGACCCTAAATCTTAGAAAAAATAGATGTTTTTTTTGGGGAATCATTGAAAAATCAGCGTGGGTTTCCTCAATTTTAACCAGGAACCCAAAATGCACCTTCCATGGAAAAATTCCATTCACTTCCATCGGACTCGGAATTGCAGCTGCAAAGTGCAAACACGCTTTAGCATCAGAAGATCAGATCCAACGAAGACTCCAATGGCATGAATCATGAATGATATAACGACATCCAAGTGGTTGTGTCCAACTGTCCATAATAATATAATAACATTTCAGGTTCAGTGATGGTCCACCCATAGAATCAGAAAAATAAACACAGTACTATGGCTGGCCTTCAGATTCTGCACGTCTCTTGAATAAATATTCTGATGGCTAGTTAAAAGAGAATAATGGCTAGTTAAAAGAGAATAATATGGCGCAGTTAGCAGCTCAACTTGTTGTCGTAACTTGACTTAGAAAAAACAAACATCACTTGGAGATCTAGTACCGAAACAAATTTTGCAATCTTTGGGAAAAGAACCCATGCTGCTATGTTTTTCATTGAAGTTAAAACATTATCTTAACAATGGATACCAACAATTGACATTTTGCTTTCCCTATGTCACACAATGTTTACCCAACGTGCAATTTGAAACAATGTCACACTGCACATCTGTTTTTTTATATCAGCTAGTGATAAATCAGTCGAGACAATGACACAAGAATCTGCAAAAAATACCTCACCAAACTAGTGCTCACCCAGTCACCCGTTACCAACCTTACCAGCAGATGCGGGTCTGTGCTTGTTGTCAACATGGACCAACCTATCTGAAAACAACAGTAATGAATACATTCACCGATGTAAAAAAAAAATCAATCAGAATCTTACGAAAGTACATATGAAATCAAATTTCAAAAGAATTCTGTCTCTGAAAGATGATAAGAAAAGAACAAAATAACAAGATTTGCTTTGTTTGGCTAGACAAAAACCAAGCAACCTTTTAGATTAGAAATAAGCTTTGACAAGTCTGAATGATATACCAGCGTCACCAGATCTCGAACGAGGCGAGGCAATTGACCATCCACCTTATTCCTTATTTCCATCAAAACCAACTACAATGGTCATCCATAGAAATGAAATTCCATGAACACCTAATAAAAGTGAAACAGAATATCACAACATACAGTAGTTGTTACTAATACTAGAGATAGATAGATCCAAGATGCCCAAAGCAAAGTTGCTCTACACAGAGCTCACTTATGCTATGAGGAAACAACAAAACATACTGCTAATTAAAGAGCAGCAATACCAAATGATGATAAGCACAAGCAGCCAATCAAGGGTTCCTAGCTTGGAAGTCCTTCATGAAGGCGACAAGCTTCTCCACGCCGGCAAGCGGCATGGCATTGTAGATGGAGGCGCGGACGCCACCGACTGACCTGTGCCCCTTGAGCTGCACCATGCCCTCCTTGGCCGCCTCGGCGATGAACTGCTTCTCGAAGTCCGGCCCCTTCGCCAGGGTGAAGGGCACATTCATGTGCGAGCGCACCGACTTGTCGACGGGGCAGATGTAGTAGCCGCCGCTGGTGTCGATTGTGTCGTAGAGGATGCCGGCCTTGTGCGCGTTCTTCTTCTCGACCTCGGCGAGGCCGCCCTGCGCGAGCAGGTCCTCGAAGACGAGGCCGCAGATGTAGATGGCGAAGCAGGGCGGGGTGTTGTAAAGGGAGGCGTTGTCAGCGTGCGTCTTGAAGTCGAGCATGACGGGCGTGATGGGCTGCGACGCGCCGATGAGGTCCTTGCGCACGATGGCGATGGTGACGCCCGAGGGGCCGACGTTCTTCTGCGCGCCGGCGTAGATGACGCCGAAGCGGGAGACGTCGACGGGCTTGGAGCAGAAGTTGGAGGACATGTCGGCGACGAGGATGCCCGACTTGTTCAGGGGCTCCGGGTAGTCCTTGAACTCGACGCCGTGGATGGTCTCGTTGGAGCAGATGTGGAGGAATCTAGCCTCGGGGTTCTGCTTGATGGCGTCAAAGGGCGGGAGCGCGGTGTACTTGCCGTCCTTGCCCGACCAGGCGGCAGAGGCGGCGGAGAACTTCTTCGCCTCCTTGAACGCCTTGTCGCTCCAGGAGCCGGACACGACGAAGTCGGCGGCGTCGGTGGGCCCCGCGCAGAGGTTGAGCGGCACGGCGGCGAACAGCGTGGTGGCGCCGCCCTGGAGGAAGAGCACGTCGTGGGTGTCCGGCACATCGAGGAGCGCGCGCAGGTCGGCCTCGGCCTTCTTGATGGCGGCGTCGAACTCCTTCCCGCGGTGGCTCATCTCCATGATGCTCATCCCGGAGCCGTGGTAGTCCACCAGCTCCGCCTGCGCCCGCTTGAGGACGGACAGCGGGAGCGTCGCGGGCCCCGCCGCGAAGTTGTAGACACCGCGCTCCGCCTCGTCGGCCGCCGCCGCGGCAGCAGCGGCGGGGGACGGCGCCGCCACCGCCGCGCACGAGATCCTGGCGGCGCGGGCCGGGAGGCGGAGGGAGGAGGAAGCCGCAGCGGCGGCCGCCCTCTGTGGCGCGACCGGGGTCGCCGCGCGCTGGAGGAGGAGGGAGTGCGGTGTGGTGGCGGCGGCGGCGGCGGCGGCCATCGTGGGGAGGGGAGCTGGTGAGGAGAGGAGAGGAAAGGGTTTTGGGCTTGGGCCGGCTGCGTGGTGCGGAAATGGGAAGGAGTGGGATCTATAGGAGCTGGTTGGGAAGGGGAAGGGGAGGTGTCACTTGTCAGAGTCGTGGGTTGGTGCTGCCTACTGATGAGGGTTGGTTGGTGGGCCCGCTCGTCAGTGAAATGAAATGCTCTGGCGTGGGCCTGCTGCCGGCTGCCTCTGCCTGCAAGTTGCAACCAACTTGAATGCCGTGACTGTAATCAGATTTCAGAATTCAGGTTGCAAATCTGGAGTCGATTTTGGCCAAGGTTTTTTCTTTTTGATTTGCACAGATGTGTGATCTTGTTCTGCAGCGTGGACGAGCTCTTGTTTTTTTCGCTCGTTTCTTTGGCGCGACAGGGCTTGTTGTTTCTTTGTGAGCTTCTGTCCTCGTGCGAAATTGATATTGGAAACGCCTTGTTGGAACAGGCGTTGCCATGTCCGGAAAAGAAAACGCACTAGCTAGTACACTACTCGTACTAGGCTAGCGGAAGTGGATTCGACTACGGGCTAGCTGCACGACGAGAGCGATGGGCCAAAGGGCCAAGACAACCAAAACTGATACGGTCTTTGCTCGGTCCTGACCAATCGGACGCTGGCTTCATTTGACCCGTATCTGGAATTTCTAGGGCTGCTAGCTCATCTGTTTCACTGCTTCTGTGCTCATTCAGGTGACCATTGAACTGTACGCACTTCAAGCACTCTGAATGCTTCGGACAAAATGTTTCCTCGCTGGCCAATATAAAATAGGAAAAGTACGACAGCGGAAATATGCAAGACATGCAAAGGGGGAAAAAAGACAGAAGAACTATACCCGGTTTTGCTTGTTCAGGCCTGCCGATCGGCGGCAAGAGAAACACGAAATAAAAATAAAAATAAAAATAAACCAAATAAGAAGGTAAGCCACTAAGACTGCCCATAGTGTAGGCGAGGCTGAAAACTGTAGAAGTATACCACATGTCCACATCCTCCGATGCTTTTTACACAGCGTGAAGAAAGCAAATATCGATGCCAAAAACGCATGCAAGACTGTTTTATATGGACGTTCTGTGCTTCCAACAGTTGTGAAAGTAATTTTTTATTTGTTCGGCATCGAGGCAACTACTTTACTCGGTGCTTGCTTTTTTCATCTCAGCACCGTTCTCTACAATGGGATGAGCCGATGCCAGAACCTTCACTTTCCTAACTTAGCATCGGTTTTTTACAACATTGTGGGTAAATGTGAATTAGAAATGAGAGGTCTACTATTGGCTATTGGGGCTATTGCTATAGCACCTCTAACAGTAAACCCACTTAGGGGTTGTTTGGGACTGCTCCGCTTCATGTTTTTCAGCTCTGCTCCACGTTTTTTTAGCTAAACGGTTTCAGCTCCACGCACACAACTCCAGAAAAAAAGGTAGAGTTGTGAGAGCACCTAAACAGGTGCTCCACAAAAACCTGGAGTTCGTGGGGCTGCTCTACGGTGGAGTTTATGGAGCAGAGTTCATGGAGCAGTCTCAAACAGACCCTTAAAAGCTTGTACATTACTCCAGCAACTAAACCCCTAAATAATGCAGCAACCAACCAATTACAATCCTTCAAGTGCAAAGGTGTTATCTCCCCTATAATTGAAAACTTATTCAGGTCATTTCCCTCCTTCAAAATCAACGACACACAACACACCTACCACGCATCCAACGGCTGAGATTAAAAAGTTACCCTCCCACGCCATGCCCACGGTGACACGGTCTCAGGAGGTCGCAGGTTCGAGCCCTCGTCTTCACACAAAAAAAATTCCAGCTTTTTTTATTAGGCCCCGCTGCTGCGGCTTGTTCAGAGGAGAAGAGCGCCGCCGGAGAGGGAAAAGGAGAGGGCCGCCGCGCCGGCGGAGAGGGAGCAGGAGAGGGTCGCCGTGCCGCGTCGCCGGAGAAGGAGGAGAGGGTCGCCGTGCTGCGCCGCCGGAGGAGGAGAAGAGAGTCGTTGTGCCGCGTCCCCGAGCTCCGCGCCACAGCTCCGACGCCCGCCATGGCCGTCGCACCCCTGCATGGGGAGCTCTGCCCGCGCGAGCAGGCACTGGAGCACACGCCGTCGCGCGCGGAGCTCCACCCCCGCGCGAGGAGCCGTTGCGCGAGCCGTTAGAGAAGGAGGAGAGGGCCGTCGTGCTGCGCCGCCGGAGGAGGAGAAGAGAGCCGTTGTGCCGCGCCCCCGAGCTCCGCGCCACAGCTCCGACGCCCGCCATGGTCGCCGCGCCCCCGCATGGGGAGCTCTGCCCGAGCGAGCAGGCGCCGGAGCACACGCCGTCGCGCGCGGAGCTCCACCCCCGCGCGAGGAGCCGCTGCTCGAGCTGCCGGAGAAGGAGGAGAGGGCCGCCGTGCTGCGCCGCCGGAGGAGGAGAAGAGAGCCGCTGTGCCGCGCACCCGAGCTCCACCGCCGCCATGGCAGCCGCGCCCCCGAGCTCCGCGCCACAGCTCCGACACCCGCCATGGCCGCTGCGCCCCCGCATGGGGAGCTCTGCCCGCGCGAGCAGGTGCCGGAGCACACGCTGTCGCGCGCGGAGCTCCACCCCCGCGAGCCGCCGGATGGAGAGCAGCGCGGCGTTCGGTGATTCCATGGTAGGCGGCGTGAGGGAGAGAGGATGACAAATGGGTCCAATTATTGGTAGTTGATATAGAGGATGTGATATAGAGAATGATGGGTGCGGAAAAAACATGTATAGAGGATAGAATCTTGATGAATAAGATGTATAGAGGATGAAAATAGAGTAGCACGAAGGGACTGCTGCAACCGGAGGTGATTTGTGAATCCGATGATTGTTTTTGTTTTTTTTCAAATTTAATACTTTGATAGAAGATAGTTATTACTGAATCATATTGTAGGATTATCACATGCAAATATTGTTACCGAGTCATTTTGTTGTTTTTATGTGAATTTTTAAAATTATACCGTAGCGTTAGCACGGACAAATATACTAGTACATGCAAAGGAAAGCCGGTCAATTTTTGAAATCTTAGGCTATGCTTCATATATAAAATAAAACCTAATACAGGCTTGCATGAGTGCAAACAACCAAGACACCCTTAATGAATCACTAAGTTTCACACAACCAACCAATCAGATTCCTATATACTAAGTTGTAGGGCTACTTTTGACCCAAAATGAACAGAGAGAGAGAACGTTACATCAGTTGTTCCTCTAATCTCAAAAAGGATTTTAAAAACTATATATGCCTTCTAATTTGGAACAGAGGGAATGAGTACTTTCCTAGCCAATATATCCACACGCCCTAGGCAGCTATACAATTACACGTTAATAGAAATCAAAAGTTCGATAACGAAGCCCACGTAAAGAAATATACAGAAAAAAAAGACATGGCATAAGGGAGAAAGGAAAGGACAGAACAAAGCTAGCTATTTGTTTCCTTTGCATTTAGGTGTTACACTGTACCAATATCAGTATCACAGTATATTTTTGTGCGATTCCAGTATTGACCATTGAACCATTACCATGTTTGTTAGTCCCGTCCTTCCATTACATAAGCCAATGGGCAATGAGATTACATGAGCCAATGGGCAATGAGATTACATGAGCCAATGGGCAATGGCATGGCACTTCCGATACCCTGCATCTACAGTCAATATTGGGTTTCTCACCTTTCAGTTAACCGAATGCCAAAAATCCAAAGAGGCATTCAGAGGGCAAGTAATACACCCCCAAGTCTTTGTTCTCTACACAGTCAATATCTGCACAAAAAAAACATCAGTGCCAGGGCCTCATCTTTTCCTTCCCTTATGCTGTACATAAGGGCAGCTACTGGTATGTACTCTCTCATTTCTTGTAACTTGAAGGTGGGAAAGATTGTCGTCTCACCGAACTCTGCATTCCTTCCTTGTGTCTACCAGGAGGTTGTCCTGTTACTGTACTTCTTTGGTTTATTGACTCAATGCCAGGCTCAAAACCAGACAGGTACCCCGACATCTGCAAGCCTTCAGGTTCATAACGGCTCCCTACAACTTCAGTGCTATATCCTGGAAGCTGTATGTAGTAAGGTGTGTGTTCCCCAGCTGCATTGTCTCATTCATCTGAGTTGTTTGAATCCAAACATTGTCACTGTGCATTCCAGCATTTGGATAAAATGGTTTTACCCCACCAGACAGCTGCTGGGAAGGAAATGCATAAGATCTAAAGTTCTCCACATTGCTCCCAGCCTGGAATTGAACAGCAGTAGACAAAAGTCTCAGCATAAATGCAAAATTTCATGAAAATAAATAAACAGAGATGAAGCAAAAAATAACAAGAATTTGAAGGGTAAACACAATTGAAAACCTTCAAGTAAACACATCGAGTGAATATCCAAGCTAACCTATAGTAAATACTTCTCAAAACATGTATGCAGTAAAGACAGGCATTCAGAACAATACCAAGTTGCATAAGATTAACTGTAGACAAACCAAAAGACCAGTGTGACCAAATGTGTACTATCAACAACTCTTTAGCAACATTTCAACAGAAAAAAGGCACATTGATACATAGAAAATCACATGTATTCAGAATGACTGCCTTGATGTTTTCATTGTTCAGGAATAGTTTGCCTGTACCTGCTCATTTGACTGTCCTCCAGATGCCAAGTTTCCTTTTAGAGCTCCTAAAGTGTGTCTCATGTCCTGACTAGCCTGAGCCTCATACAAAATGCAGCGATATAAATACAGAATAAAAAAAGATTCAGATGTTCCATATATTTTTTTACCTGCTGATGTATACTATTGCTCAGGACATCCTTATTCAGTGGTCTGATCAGGCCTGACAAGGTCTCAGAGGTCTTAACTGAGGATATGGTTTGAGTTTTGTCCTCTAGGTGGATGCTGCTGATCAAAGCTGCTTCACTCATAAAACCAGCCCCACTGCCAGAAGCAACATTGACATTTGCAGATTGATCAGATGAAACAAAATTACTCCTACCAATGTTAGCATCCAAAGGAGTCACTTCATCACTGGCCTGACAACTTTTCAATGCCATCTGCAAAAGACAAGATACTAGCATCAAAAGAAAGCTTAAGCACCGGTGCTAGACTCAGCACATTCCTAAAGCATTCAAAGAGTGAAATCAGCATAAGTTCAACCTAACAAACCTGTTCCAGTCGTTCCTTCTTTAGTTGCTCAGCTATTCCTTCAAAGGCGTAAGAATACTCAAGTGCATTCCAGACAGTGTAAGCAATTAGCTCAAGATTGCTCTCAACATATGGATATTTTGATTTCACAATTCTTTTCAAATGTCCAACATCTGTAGGCATCTGCTTTGCTTTTGAATTAAAAAAAAAGGTGGGGGAGTCAGCGAAGTTGCATATCCAATTTTGCACTATAATAACAGAATATAAAGAAAACAGCAGTACCTATCTCAATTAAAGCCTTATTTGGCAGTATATAACCAGTACTTTCATCTTCCTGACGAGCTGTACGATCTCTCCAATCATGTAGAGCCTAAATTGTAGGGAGAAGAGGATATATGAGATGCTCATTATAAATGCAACATTTCAATATTAGAAATTGAATACAATAAGATGTCCTAATATGACTTTACAAAGGTCAAAATATTGAATGCAGAATGATGATGATAGTACATAAAGTATGTTCTTACAGCAACAACAGCCAGCTGTTTTGCATCCAGTTCATGTTCTTGCAACCTGTAATAATATAGTTTGGTAACTTGATATGCTCATAAAACTAAAATTGTGAAGTACATATTTTAAAGATACAAAAGACTAATTGTTTACTATAGAAGTCAGTTAAGGAACTGAGGGCAGCAGCATACAAACCCGTATATGCGGAGATAGGATGTATCTGTCAGAAGCTCCTTCTCATAGAACTGTAAGCAGATTTCATTACTGCGCTTATAGACCTGCAGTAACCCAAACTCTCATTAAAACACACACACATCAGGACATGCAATTTGATACATATGACAGTCCAAATAACAATTGATCCAATTCAAAAACCACAAGCAACAAAGAGATCTGTGCTAGATTTAACTTCATTCAAAGAGGTGACAATATCAAACTGTATATTCTCTTATGACCTCAATACATATAAGATGGGAACCAGAACAAAAATAATACTTTTTGTACTGTACCTCTAGAAGAAGATCATTTTCAAATGTTGATTCCCTCTGTAGTCTCTGTCTCATTAAGTCATATATGTACAACAGATAGTGTGTATCTTCTCTAGCATACCTGGGCAGAAGTAAAGTCACTTATAACTGATGGCAAGTGAGCAATAAAGAAAAGGAAATATCCAACACCAAACACAACAGAAAAGAAATTCAGACTAGGGTCTATATGCACAATACTTAATCATTTCATCAGGAAGTGGCCTTGACCTCCAGTCTGCAGTTTGATATCTACAAGAAAAGGAATGCTTTAATCAGAGAAAAGAAAATCCCATTCTAGAAGCAAGGGATGTCAGAGTGGATCTTTATAAATTTATTGGATAGAGCCGTACTCCTTCTTTGCTGTCACTCCACAAAAGTGAAGCAATAGGTGCTCAAGGCTGTTTCTCTCCATCTGTAAGACCCTTGAAGCCTGATTATGGTTAGAAAGAAAATCAATCTTCAGTCTATTAAACATTAAAAAGGAGGGTTTTCAGGAGAACAAAGAAAGAAGCAAATTGGGCGGCAGAGACAGAATCACGGTATTCTTAGCTCTAATTTACAAATACCTGTCCTGTGTCAAAAAGATTGCAAACGTAAATGTGGAAATCCCGCTGGAGCCACATTATATCACGATCTGCACCATGCATTACCTATTTGACCAAGAACGAATGAAAACCAGAAATTGAGTACATATACAGACATTATTTTGGGGTTCTTCAAAACCTTTCTCTTTGTTGGATCTTTGAAAGGTCCTTGCAAATAGAGACCAATGTATATGCGTAGCTTAAGAGTGTCCACGATAAAGTCTTCTGTTCTTGTTGAAATCTGCATCAAGCAGGTCAAGCCCTGAAATGACCTATATTGATTATGCTCCAAATCTACCTGAAAACGTAACAAAAAATATAGGAAATTATTAAATTGCTAATATCATAAATCCATGGAAGTTATTCTATTGCATGTGAGATAGCCTAGAACATAAAAAGGCGTAAAAGAATTCTTCTATAAGATGAAGAAACAAAACATGGGAGATATCTTGTTTACATACCCACCAAACATGGGAGATAAAAAGCTTAAGAACTTTTCAATAGTGCTAGTATAAAGACTGTCAAGTTCAATGCACATTCCACAACAACTAACATATAGCAGTAACTACAGAGTACAGACACATGTAACTAAAACATTTCACTGAGAACTGCTGTGATACCGTGTGCATGATATAGCTGTGATACCGTGTGCGATACATGCTTTGCAGGGCCAAAAAAATCCAGGGAAGGCATGCTAGACCCGAGAAAATATGTATGAAACACAAAACAAAATTCTTGAGAGTGGCACTTCAGTATTCAGTAATCCAGGGAAGGCATAGATTCATTTTAAATTTTTAAATGAAAACATTAGTTACAAATGCTTACAGCAAATTCAGTTACACCCTTCAACTTTTTAGCTAATTCCACTAAACCTTTCTGATCTTCAACCAGTGTAAATGGTGTATCCTCTAAATCAGCTGGCTTCACTGGTTCTCTCTCAGGAACATTTATGCCAACGAACTGTTCAACAGGCAGTTTTTCCTGCAACAGAAAGTAAGTTAAATCCCATAAATGGATATGGATGCAAGCAAATCATGGCAAAAAAAAAAAAAACAGAGGATAAACGTTACACTTAGAGCAGTCCCATGTTTTTTAAAGAAAAACACCACACTGATTTTATTTTCACCTGGTAGTATGGTACATAAAGTTGTCCATGAGGAGACTACCTTTAGCTTTCAAAATCTCAACATGCATGTTGATTCTCTTATATCAACACATGCATATGATTCACTATTGTTTGTCAAAAGCAAGTAATATCCTTGTTGGTTGTTTTTCACACCACAAAAAAGTATTATCTCAACTAATATTGAACATTTCCTCTTCCATTTATACACACAGTCAAACACTAACATAAAGCGATCTTCCAATGTTTGGTTGAAAAAATTTACCCCGAAAAAAAAAACAGCAATCAGATTATTTGTACTCATTCCGTGTCTAATAAACTTTGGGCATCGTCCGCCCAACACATCCCGTCCAAGAACAGCAAGCAATGGGGGACGGGAACAGTAATATTTGATTGAAGAAATGTCGGTCAAGACTCGACTAAACAAAGCAATGCATGCTATTCTACCCAAGCCATGTCTCACACATCGATCAAGGGGTTCAAAGGTCCTCCATTCTGTTCGAACACGCCAAAACAAGAGAAGTGGCAACAGGATAGTCTATCACTGACCAGCGGGTGAACACGTCGGGTGCCGTCTTCGCTGCGCTCCAGCCAGACATGCTCGAACGGCTTGTAGTTATCCACTCTGATTTTGTACACGTCCTGCGGCCGGGGGATGCTTGGATCGTGGAAGGGCACCTTGGGCTTGCTCCCCGGAGGCGGCGCGGCGCCCTTGTCGTTGGTCAACGCCCGCACCGGCCCGGCGCCGAGAACGGCGCCAGAGCCAGCACTCCCGCTGGCCGCCCTCTTCTTCTTCTTGCCATGGGTCACGAGCTGGAACCCGTCCCCCGCCTCCTCGGCGTCGCCGGCCTCGAGGCCCGACGCCTCGTCCTCCTTCTCCTTCCCCTTCACGCCATCGGGCTCGTCCATGGCGGAACAGCCGCGGCGCGGGAGCAGGGCGTCGTCGAGGTCCGCAAGAGGGCCGCTGTGACCGTGGGCGAGCGCTCGGCGGCGAGGACGCCGGCCTCGCTGTGCTTCTGGGGGGAGAGCTAGGGTTTTGGCCTTTGGGCGCGAGCGCCCCGCGGCGAAGGCCTCACCGCGGGGTGTGGAATTGAGGTGGGGGCGGACCGGGGACGGGGAGGAGGGTGGCGGTTTCAACTGCGGGGCCCGGGCCGGGCCCTCCTGCAGCTGTCGCTTATATTTGGCGGCGGCGGCGGAGGCGGCGGAGGTGGAGGTGTGATGTGTCCGCGGCTCCGCTGCTCAGGCGGTACTCGTGACGAGTTGAGTGGCCATGTTCATCGGCTGCTCGTGCGTCGGCAGACCAAGAAAGCCTCCGGATGCGTTCACGGCGCAATGACAAACATTGGTTAGGGGCTCTCACTCAGGGTTTAAATTCTGGATGAATTTATTTTAGAATTTTCTGGCGCTATGCATTAAGTGGTAGGCGATGTTTCTGTCGACAGCGTGTTGAGCGTCTGTGTTGTACTGTATACTCTAAAAAAAGAAAGCCTCGGGATCGAGGCAGGGTGACGCGTCAACCTAAACAAATATCTCCTCTCCCCCTCATCTATTCACAGGACTTCTGTGCGTCCAGCAAATATAAATTGAAAAACGATTTTGGATTTAATCATCACAAATTTCTATCGAATAGATGAAATTTGTAATCGGCACAAAATTGTGCAAGACATTACACATTACAATTGTTTTTAGTTTAATAAAATTATGATTCAGTTGCGAGAACACAAAATGAGCAATCCAAAGCCAGAGAAGTAGCTGGGTCATGTCCACTTATTCAAATTATAAATTATGCTCTATATTAAACAAAAACTTTATTAATATCTAAGAAGTATCATTACATATGAGAGACAAAACAAACTCAAAAAAACAAGCAAAAAAATATCTCACTACAATTCGATTTAGAGGCTCTTTAGATGTACTCAACTAAAATTTAGCTAGCTAAAATTTTAGAACTAAACTTTAGCCAGCTAAAAGATCTCTTAGCTAAACTTTTAAGTTAGGATGTTGCAGCTAATAGACTCAATTAAATTTTAGTTAGTTTTAACTAGTTTGAAGTAACTAAACTTTAGCTAGAGTTTTAGCTAGGCTATTTGGATGCCTAACAACTAAAATTTGCTAGCTAAATTTTTAGTTGGTGCATCTAAACATGCACCTAATTATAAAATGATCAAGTTATGACGAAGGCACTGTATTACCTTTGCATAGTAAAAAGAAAGACACATCATAGTCATTTATAGTCATTTGTAGTACATGTGTAAGAGCATCTCTAAAAGACTAGAGAAAAAGTCAAACTTTAAAATTTTGGCTAAGAATTATTAAAATTGTATAAATATTTAAAGCATAGTACAACTTACGATAATAAATTTGTTTTATGATGATATTTATGTTTTAGTCACTAACTTTATATTATATAAAAGAAATTAATGGCTCAAATTTATTTTGTATGATTTTTCTTCTGATCTAATATGAATATCATTTTTGGACGGAGTATCTGAAGAAACATCAGATGAACACAACAACTCAAATGCTGGACGAAGCAAATTAAACGGGCGGACTGATCGATAAGTTGAACTGAATCTGGTGTGCTGACGCCGCCGCCATCCTCCTCCTCCTCTTCCTCCTCACTGCGGACACCAGCCAACCCCCCGACGCTGTGGCGTTCTCCCGCCACGACGCCGAGCCTCCGCCCTCGGTCTGCTGCTGCGCTGCGCACTCCTCCACAGCCAGCCCCGGCCACGCTCCGGCTGGACCCACCCCGGCCAGGCCTCAGCTTCCTCGTCGTCGAGCCATCGGGGACGACTGCTCCGCGCCATTCTCGGTGCACAGCGACCCGGAGCTCCCTCCGCGCGCGCCGCCGAGGACTGCCGACGCCACGTCTTCGTCGGGAAGGCCGTCCTGCACCGCCCGGCGTCACCGACTCACCGACAACCCCGCTACCGGCCGCTATCTGCGTCCGCATCGTGCTGGAGCCGCCGTCCTGCCGCGGACCGCACAGCAACACCGAGCAGAAGTGGACGGCGGCGGCGGAGACGACGATGCAGTGGTACTTGGTGGCTGCGCTTCTCACCGTCCTCACCAGCTCCCAGGCAATCCCCAAACCCTACATATTTCGTCGTTTCCCCTTCCTTGTTTCTTTCTGGCTTGCTTCGATTACACCATGGCGTCTTAGATCTGTCGCCAAGCTGGGATTAGCTGTGAAATTTCGGTTGCTTCCCATTTGGTTCTTCGATGAGATGCACGGGGGAATAGGCGTCCTAGGTTGCTGGATCAGCAGTTTATCTTTTTCAAGTGGAGTCGCTGAAGGGAGACGCTGTTCAGATGACTCGTGATTGTTACCCTGGATTCCACGGTGGATGATTGATTGTCGTCGAGAAGCTTGATATTGGTTATGTGGTGATGTACAGGAGGATGATTTGATGGAATTGTGGAATGGGAAATGACATGGTTGTGATGTTGTGTTGTGAAAATCTCTCTCAAGTGAGGGAACATGATCATGTGCAGGCTAGAGCCTGAGGGCTGTTGGCAGAATCAAGTCATAGTTAAACAGGCTTGGAAAGTTGCACATGACTTGTTTTAGTTTTTTTTAGTTCTAAAATGTGTCTAATTGGCTTATCTATATATGCAGGGAATATTGACCACCCTTTCCCAGAGCAATGGCAAATACAAGTATGATTATGCCACAATTCCTCTTTTAGCTGAGCTCTTCAAGGTACATAATTCAAATTACATTTAATCTTTTGATAGTCTCATACCCATTTAATTATTAATGATGAAAATGTGTATACGACAGTGCAGTGATTCATCATTTTTTTGTGCTAACATTGCCCTGTTCTCGATGCAGTTATCTGTCTCAGGCTTCTTCCTCTGGAAGGAATGCCATTCTTCATCTCCACCAAGGATGACAAAGGAATGGAGGAGCGTTCGACTATATGTTGTTCCTTCAGTCATATACCTCATCCACAACAATGTCCAGTTTGCGACATTGACCTATGTTGACCCGTCTACCTATCAGATAATGGGAAACCTGAAAATTGTCACGACTGGGATTCTGTTTAGGTGTGCAACTTGTCTGCTCATTCTTTTATGCTTAACACCATTACATGATAGAATTCCTATTTGATTTCCTATTATGCTCTGCACCATGCCTTTAAGGAAATTCCATTTGAGATTTTTTTTTTGTATTAGTGAAACAAAGAATTTAAGTGCACAAGTGACATTGAAATAGTTAGCTACTATAATTTAAGCATTGAAGGGAGTTTGGGCTTGTTTCTACTTTCTACTATAACCTTAGGCATGTACCTCACATGTACTACCATTTATCATCTGAATACATCATGTGTTTTAAGATTATGCTCGACCACAAAGACAGCACTTCCGCAATGCGTGCCTGGGGAGATCGATCTCCGCCGGGGGCAACACCCTTGTCTAGGCGGCAGATCCTATTGATATGCCGCCTTCGTTGTCGTTCTAGCATGGGCCGCAGCAGCAGATCACCTACCGCCTATCGCCGCCGGCCTGTTCCTTGCACTATTCATTTATTGATTTACATCTCAAAGGAAGATCTTTTCACATGATGTTTGCACTTTTTTGCACACTGTTGTTGAGCTTCCAGAGTTTGCTTATTTCAGTAACTTTATGTTTGTGTGTCCTGACTAATTCAGAGATTTGTTCCCAGGAAACAAGTTGTGTCAACATGATAATGAATGTGTATGCTGTGCTACCATTGCTTGATTCTTTTTCTCATCGATTGATTAGTGTTCTTGTTTTATTCTCTGCAAATTCTACTAGGCTTGTCCTAAACAGGAAGTTGTCCAATCTACAATGGATGGCAATTGTTTTATTGGCTGTTGGTACAACTGCAAGCCAGGTTTGTTAGTATTATCAAATATTCTCTCTGTTCCTAACTATTGTCACTTTGGCTTCTCCTAAGTCAAACTTTTCTATCTTTGAGCTGGTTTTTGGAAAAATATATTAACATCTAAAAGTTCAAATAAATGCATTATCAAAATAATATTCATGTAGATGTCATGAAACTAATTGGATGTTATAGATGCTATAAAGTTTGACTTAGGACAAAGCCATAAACTATAATTTGGAATGGAGGGAGTGTATATCTTATTTCTCAATGTTATGGTTTTTATTACCTAAAATGTATTTAAAGTTGGCATTACTTCATAGGTTATGTTTTAATGGATGGTCAGCAAGAATTGTAAGCATGCAATTAGGGACACCATTTGCTTTTGTGGGGTTGAGGCGTTTGACCTACTCACAACATATATGCTCTCCAAAGTTTTCTCTATAACAATTTGCACTTATACATTAATTTATAATTCCATCGGTAGCTACGTGATCTGTTTTCCAGACTCACATTAAAATCTCAAGTATCACATGATTACTCTTGTTTAGTTGACCGGCGGTATTCCTTATATGTAATTAAACTACTCCATTTCAAAATATAGGTGTTAGGATTTGGAAAAGTCAGACTTTGTATTTTTTGATCAGGAACTATTTCAACAATACGTGCACTTAGTAGATAAAAGTCGTGCCGATGGATTCACATTACAGTATTGCACATATTTTAATATGAATTGATTTCTAACCAGTGATGATATATTGTTGTCATAGTATACTTGTAAGGACTTTTCTGGGATCCTAATACACTTTTTGGAAAGAAATGGTACGAGTAGTAGCCTATAGATACAAATTGATTTCTGTTTGCAACTTTTGATAGTTTCATCCAAATAAAACTCTGTAGGGATTAACTTATAATATTTTTATTGGTTGTAGCTGTGATTTGTGTTTAGTAACTAGATTTCGACTGAGATTAAACATACTGTCTCTTACAGGTGAAAGGATGTGGAGATGCACCATGTGATTCTCTTTTCTCAGCACCATTGCAGGGTTACACGCTTGGAATACTTTCTGCTTGTCTTTCAGCTCTAGCTGGTGTGTACACAGAATACTTGATGAAGAAGAATAATGATAGTTTGTACTGGCAAAATGCACAATTATATACGTAGGTATCTATATCTAACACTGGTTCATTTTCAGTAATTTCTCATGCCCAGAAACCATGTGTGCAGCTGTGCATACATCTTGATTATCAGCAATATGCTTGAGCAAGCACGACAAACTCTTTGATCCTCATCTTATGTGCAGGTTTGGAGTTATGTGTAACATGGGCTGGCTAATTTACGGTGATTTTCGAGCTGGATTTGAGCTGGGTCCATGGTGGCAGCGCCTTTTTAATGGTTATTCGATCACAACATGGATGGTGGTGTTCAATTTAGGATCTACTGGTCTTCTAGTATCATGGTTGATGAAATATTCTGACAATATAGTCAAGGTTAGATCACTCAGGTTCTCTGCCATTGAGGTGGAATATTACTTGCTTCAACCATTTCACAAGTTTTGGTGTGTATATAACCACTTCAAAGCATAGTGAAGGAAAGTATAATCAGGAATAGATTGGATTGATTGATATAAGACAAGGTACAATTACATATATATACAGGCAAGGATCCAGAATCCTATAAGGATCAAGAGTCCAGAGTCCTATAAGGATCAGGAGTCCTTGCCGTATCCGTATCTATCTGGTCTGCCATATCTATCTAACCCAAACAGTCCTGCGCCGATTAGGGTCCTGACCAGCCCAAAGGGCGCTTATTCTAACACACCCCCGCAGTCCAAATGTCAGCCACTTTGCACGTTTAGACTGGACCGAAACTCCGTGAAGACCGAAGAAGGCAGCCCTTTGGTGAAGATATCCGCATATTGTGAAGTGGTAGGAACATGCTGGACACGGAGATCACCAATGGCAACTCGCTCTCGAACGAAGTGAAGATCAATCTCAATGTGCTTGGTACGCTGATGCTGAATTGGATTGGAGGACATGTAGACTGCGCTGATGTTGTCACAATACACCAGCGTGGCGCGCCGAAGGGGCGTGTGCAGCTCGATGAGAAGCTGTCGCAGCCAGGTGACTTCTGCAACTCCATTAGCCACTGCGCGATACTCAGCTTCAGCACTGGATCTTGATACTGTGTTCTGCCGCTTGGATGACCAGGAGACTAAGTTATCACCAAGGAACACCGCATAGCCCGAGGTGGACTTGCGAGTGTCTGGACAACCAGCCCAATCAGCATCGGTGTAAACGACAAGATCCGTAGAGGAAGATGGTCGCAGCAGTAGACCAAGGTGAAGTGTGCCTCGGATATACCGGAGAATCCGCTTCAGGGCAGCAAGATGAGGCTCTCGAGGGGCGTGCATATGAGACACACTTGCTGAACGGCGTACGCAATATCCAGGCGGGTGAATGTCAGATACTGTAGGGCGCTAGCAAGACTGCGAAAGTCTGTGGCATCAGACACTTGGGCCCCGTCAGCTGCAGCAATCTTTGGATTGGTGTCAACTGGAGTAGAGCAAGGCTTGCATTCTGCCATACCAACGCGATCCAGAATATCCAACATGTACTGTCGCTGGGAGAGGAGTAAACCAGCACTGCTTCGCTGAACCTGCATACCGAGGAAGTGATGCAATTCTCCCAGATCTTTCATGGCAAACTCTCGCTGCAGGGCTGAGATGATCCGCCGAAGAAGATCAGAAGAGGAAGCTGTGAGGACAATGTCATCCACATAGAGCAACAAGTAAGCTGTGTCGGAGCCGCGATGGTAAATGAAGAGTGATGTATCTGACTTAGCTTCAACAAAACCGATGGACCGAAGGTAGGTAGCCATTCGATTGTACCAAGCACGTGGGGCCTGCTTGAGGCCGTAGAGGGACTTCTTGAGCAGGCAGACATACGCAGGACGAGTAGGATCCTCAAACCCGGAGGGCTGCTGGCAATACACTGTCTCATTCAGAGTCCCATGGAGAAAGGCATTCTTAACGTCGAGCTGGTGGATGGGCCAGTTGCGTGAAAGAGCCAACGAGAGCACTGTGCGGACAGTAGCAGGCTTCACCACCGGACTGAAAGTCTCATCAAAATCCACACCAGGACGTTGAGTGAAACCATGGAGTACCCAGCGGGCCTTGTACCTCTCAAGGGAACCATCAGACTTGAACTTATGCCGGAAGATCCACTTGCCAGTGACAACATTGGCCCGAGGGGGGCGAGGTACGAGAGCCCAGGTGTCATTCTGCAGAAGGGCACGATGTTCTTCTTCCATAGCCGCTCGCCAATTTGGGTCGGCAAGAGCACTGCGGAAAGTCTTCGGCACTGGAGGGAGCGAGACGGTGTGATAAGTGGCCGGCATCCGAAAACCACTCTTCGCCCGCGAGCCCATAGCATGCTGGTTGCTCACGGGGCGAACAGGAACGACACCCTTAGGCAAGGCAGCAGTAATACTTGGCGATGCGGGCACAGGTGGAGGTCGAGGCTGGCGGCTGTAGTGGTGCTCGAAGAGGCGCTCGGGGCGAAGAGGCGGAAATCCGGGCGGAGGCCCGCGGGGCGCCTGTGGTGGCGCTGAACCCGTCGACAACGTAGGTGACGACGCGCCAGCCTGAAGGGCTGGCGGGACGTAGAGAGGCCCCGTCGCGGATGCCGCGCGTGGCGCGGAAGGAGGCCCCGGTGACCGGAGCGCCGGTGGGATGTAGAGCGTCGGCACCGGAAAGTCATCAGCAGCCTCGGACGCCCCAGGCACAGTCACAGAGTGACCGGCAGGGGCGCTGGTGTCGCCAGAAGGTGCCCCAGGGTCGGCCACACGAGGACCGGCAGGGACAGCAGGAGCGTCGGAGGTGCTGGGAGACGTGCCTGCAGGAAACAAAGTGGGCGAGGGTCCAATAGGAGCTGGCACCACATCATCAGTAAAATCAAGAAACTCGAGGTCGGCCGGGGTGCTAGGACCATGACGTTCAGTAAAGGGAAAGGCCGTTTCATCAAAGATGACGTGCCTGGAGATGATAACTCTATTGCTGGAAAGGTCAAAGCAGCGGTATCCTTTATGGTGGGAGGAGTAGCCTAAAAAGACACAGAGAGCAGACCTGGGAGCGAGTTTGTGAGGTGTGGTGGCAGATATGTTTGGATAACATTTGCAACCAAAAACCCGAAGATGATCATACGTAGGCAGCTTTGCAAATAATGCAAAGTGGGGTGTAGAGAGCTGGAGAGTTTTGGTAGGCAATATGTTAAGGAGGACAGTGGCTGTGGAGAGGGCCTCCACCCAATAGGAGGGAGGCATAGATGCCTGAAAGAGCAGTGAGCGAATGACATTATTGATGGTGCGAATAATGCGTTCAGCTTTACCGTTCTGAGATGAGGTGTAGGGGCAGGACATGCGAAGATGGATGCCCTGAGCGAGGAAGAAGTGGCGAGTACTCGAGTTGTCGAACTCTTTCCCATTGTCGCACTGGACCGACTTGATACGTGTGTCAAATTGAGTGGAGACATGGGCGATGAACTGAGCCAGCGTGCTGAAAGTGTCAGATTTGAGGCGCAAAGGAAATGTCCACAAGTAATGAGTGCAGTCGTCCAGTATAACCAAGTAATATTTATAACCAGAGACACTGACAACCGGGGAGGTCCACAGATCACAGTGAATGAGATCAAACTTGCTAGACGCACGAGAGGTGGACGGATAAAAGGGCAAACGAACATGATGCTCTAACTGACAAGCATGACACAAATCTGAACAATCACTAATATGACACGAAGTGCTGGACGCAAGTTTGGACAACGCCTCATGACCAGGGTAGCCAAGTCGCCGGTGCCACAGCGGGGAAGAAGCCTGAGCGACAAGGGAGTGAGCTGGAGGTAGGCGCAGAGGGTACAGTGGCCCGGAGCTATTGCAGCTGACGATCTCGGTCCGGGAGGGAAGAGCTTTCACAGAACAGCCAGCAGGGTCAAACTCCACAGAACAATTATTGTCGATAGTAAATTGGCGGACAAAGATGAGATTCTTAATAAGTTGTGGTGACACAAGAACATTATTAAGACGCAAAGAAGGAGACAACTCTGTAAAACCAGTAGCAGTGACAGGCATGATGGAACCATTACCTACGACAATAGATGAAGGAGTAGGATACCGCGAAGGAGAATATGTGAAAGAGAGGAGGACTGGGATGTCATGTGGGAGGTAGCACTTGAGTCGAAATACCAGTCGCCGGACGAAGGTGGAGTCAGGGACGTGGTGCTGAAGGCGGAGGCAAGCGCCGTCGGATCCCAGGAGGGAAGGCCAGCCACGGGGTTGTAGTACCCGGGGACAACCCAGTGTGCAGTACCGTCAGGGGCAGCAGCCTGGCTGTGGGTGACGAAGGCCTGCTGCTGGTGCTGCTGTGCGAGGAGCGCCTGCTGGTGCACCTGCTGTTGCTGCGCCTGGAGGTGAGGGGGCACCGGGATCGGTGCTAATGGAGGGCGGGGGCCTCCTGGCCACATCTGGATCGAGCCCATCCAGGGGTTGTAGTAGCTGGGCCAGGAGCGACCACCACTGGGGGCAGGCTGCTGCTGTTGCTGCGCGCTGGTGGACTGCTGCAGCAGAGCCACGGCTTCATGATGAAGCATGGCGGCACGGAGATCGACGGCGGGTGTAGGGGCACTGCCAGGGGGGGGGGACCAGAGGGCCCCGTGGGTGGGCTGGCGGCTGCAGCGGCAGCGCGGGCCTGAGCCGTGCGAGCCAGTGCGGGCAGCGGAAGGAACGCGCGGCAAGGGGAGCCGACGCGCGGATTAGGGCAGCGGAAGAGAGAAAAAAAATTGACCTAGGCTCTGATACCATGAAGGAAAGTATAATCAGGAATAGATTGGATTGATTGATATGAGGCAAGGTACAATTACATATATATACGGGCAAGAATCCAGAATCCTATAAGGATCAAGAGTCCAGAGTCCTATAAGGATCAGGAGTCCTTGCCGTATCCGTATCTATCTGGTCTGCCATATCTATCTAACCCAAACAGTCCTGCGCCGATTAGGGTCCTGACCAGCCCAAAGGGCGCCTATTCTAACACATAGATCAGTTATTACAGAAACAACAGTGGGATAATAGGTAGCAGAATATGTGAAACCTTAGTTTAGTTTCTAAAACAAATTACTATGTATTTTTAATTGCTTCCTGCTGCAGCTTAGAAACAATTGCAGCACAATCACCACAAACTGACCCTGAGTCTTATCTCTTTATATGCACAGCTAAAAACTTTGACCATTATGTCTGTTCCTAATGTCTGTTAGACATAATCTGCTGCCTTCCTACTCTGTACCTGGGCAGCAGGGTCTTGGCATGTTTGTCAACCCTGCTGTACCTCTATCTACTGTATAGGTATGGCAAATAGTGCCTGGTAGTGGCTGCCATCAGCCATAGTAGGTAGGTGTTGACAATAGTGGTACTTATGTACTTTAGTTGGTAGCTAGAGCCTCTATATGTAGCAGCTCCTGCATGTCAATGCAAACCAGTTTAGTTTCCCACATCCAGTGAGCAATACCAGCAGCAGAACTGCAGCTCGTGAGTGTGTGTATTCTGTGCCCACCCCTTTCTTCCACCTCGAGCTCTAGTGTGTGAGGGTGCAGGTGAGTGGTTTACTCACCTTGCTGTTGATCCAGGGACCAACAAGTGGTATCGGAGCTGCAAGGTTGTCTCCATTTCTCGGCTGATCACCGGCAATGGCTCCTGCAAGCACCTCGGAGGTGGACACTGGCGGTGGGAATACCGCTGGTGCTCAGCCACACCAAGAGGTCGTCGTGCGGACCGTGAGGGACGTCGGCGGGACCAGCTGGCCGGTCCTAACCCGCACAAACTACGGCGAGTGAGCAGTGACCATGAAGGTCAAGCTCAGAGCCCGACGGCTCTGGAAGGCGATCGACCCCGACACTGAAGATGAGGAGGACTGCTCGGCGTTGGAGGCTATCCTAGCCGCTGTACCGTCGGAGTATTGGGAACCATTGGGGTCCAAGGACTCAGCCAAGGATGCTTGGGCTGCCCTCAAGGCCATGCGGGTCGGGTCTGACCGCGCAAAGAAGGCGAAGTCGCAGCAGCTGCGGCGGGAGTACGACAACCTCAAGTTCCACGACGGAGAGGCAGTGGAGGACTTCTCCCTCCGGCTGCAGTCCCTTGTCAGTCAGCTGGCGGCGCATGGCGTCACCATCGACGAGGAGGAGGCCGTCTCCAAGTATCTGCGCGTTGTGCCAGCCAAGTACACCCAGATCGCTCTCTCCATCGAGACGATGCTGGACATGTCGACCCTCACCATTGAGGATTTGACTGGGCGCTTGCGGGCAGTGGATGAGCGCGCAGAGGCGACGGCGACACCTAGCAGCGGCAAGCTGCTGCTGACAGAGGAGTGGGCGGCCCTGATGAAGGAGAAGAAGGCCGGGGGGAGCTCCTCCAGCCGTGGCGGTGATTCCAGCCGCAGTGTGTGACGCCAAGCGCCGCGGCAAACACCCGCATGCCGGCTGAGTTCTGGGGCGAGGCGGTGACCACTGCGGTGTTCATCCTCAACTGCGCGCCCACCAAGGCCCTGAAGGGCAAGACGCCATTTGAGGCTTGGCATGGACGCAAGCTGAATGTCTCCTTCCTAAGGACATTTGGCTGCATTGGCCATGTCAAGAACACAAAGCCCCACCTCAGCAAGCTGGAAGACAGAAGCACACCCATGGTGTTGTTGGGCTATGAGGAGGGCGGCAAGGCCTATCGGCTCTATGATCCCAAGAGAGGCAAGGTGGTGGTCTCTAGGGATGTGGTGTTCGATGAGATGGCGACTTGGGACTGGGAAGACTCACGCTTGGGGGGAGCTGCTGATATCAGCAGCACCTTCACAATCGAGCACTTGGTGATCCAAGGAGGAGGTGGAGGTGGCGCTGCTGCTGGAGCGCAGGCGACGGCTGCTACCGCTGGACAGCAGGCTGCTGCTGGAGAGCAGTCCCCAGCAGCAGCAGCACATGCATCTCCACCACAGTCCCCTGCGATGGCAGGACAGGGGACACCTCCGCTGGAGTTCACCTCTCCACCCAGCGACTTCAGCGAGTTCATGGATGCTTTCCATGACGGTGAGGAGGTGCGCTTCCGCCGCGTGGACAACGTCATCGGCAATGCAGCGGCTCCAGGTTTGGCGAGCCGGCTGCTGGATGATCAGGAGCTGCTCCTGGTGAGTGCGGAGGAGCCGCCCACATTTGCGCAGGCCGAGCAGGACGCAAACTGGAGGCAGGCAATGCTGGAGGAGATGAGGGCGATCGAGGAGAACGAGACATGGGAGCTCGTTGATCCGCCGGCTGGCTGCCGTCCGATTGGGCTCAAATGGGTCTACAAGGTGAAGCGGGACGAGTGCGGTGCCATCGTCAAGCACAAGGCACGCCTCGTTGCCCGCGGCTTCGTCTAGCGCGAGGGCATCGACTTCGAGGAAGTCTTTGCGCCAGTGGCGCGCATGGAGTCCGTTCGGCTGCTGCTGGCCCTAGCAGCAGCGAAGGATTGGCGCGTCCATCATCTGGACGTCAAGTCGGCCTTCCTCAACGGCGAGCTGGCGGAGACGGTCTTCGTCAAGCAAGCGCCGGGCTTCATCGTGAAGGGAGCAGAGCACAAGGTGCTGCGGCTGCGCAAGGCGCTCTACGGGCTTAGGCAAGCCCCACGGGCATGGAATGCCAAGCTTGATGCCACGATGGGCGAGCTTGGGTTCAACCGCTGTGCCACAGAGCACGTGCTGTACACGCGACGACGGGGGAAGGAGGAGCTCATCGTCAGCGTGTATGTGGACGATTTGATCGTCACCGACGCGCGTGCGGAGGACATTGATAGCTTCAAGCGCGAGATGGCAGCTCGTTTTCGAATGAGCGATCTCGGCAAACTCTCCTACTACCTCGGCATTGAAGTGAAGCAAGGGAAGGAGGCGCTCGCGCTTAGTCAGAGCGCGTACGCGGCGAAGCTGTTGGAGCGGAGCGGCATGGCTGATTGCAAGTCGTGCGCGACTCCGATGGAGGAGCGGCTGAAGCTGACAAAGGTCAGCATCGTCGGCGGGCTGCGCTATCTAGTCCACACGAGGCCGGACATTGCGTTCGCCGTGGGCTATGTCAGCCGTTTCATGGAAGATCCACGGGAGGATCACTAGGCTGCAGTGAAGCGTCTCCTGCGCTATGTCAAGGGGACGGTGGATCAGGGGATCATTTTCCCTAAGACAAGCGGCGGAAGTGGGCTGAAGCTCACAATCTTCAGCGATGCAGACATTTTTTAGATAATGGATATCAAAATATCCGGCCTCTACATCCTTGGATGTACACACCCAAACTTACAGAAAACAGACTTTAAAAAAACCACGAAAGAAAAGCCATGGTCTAAACAATGACCAGGAGACTATAGCAAACAGTACAACTGTTTCCACCCTTTATTTGAAAAATCTAAAGCAATTGTCTCTAATCTCTTGCTTATCGACGAAAGGATGTCTTTGGCTTGCTCATCACGCTGCAACTGGGCCCAGAAACGAAGCCAATACGCACCCCTGAAAATAACCTGCATAAAAGAGTTATTTTTGAGTTTGTTAAAAATCACATCGTTCCGGCAACGCCAGATGGCCCAGCAGATCGCAGCCACCCCAACCCAGATCAGTCCTCTAAGCCATTTGTGTTGATTCTAAAGCCAAGAGCCGAACATGTGGTTAATGGATCTAGGTGTAGTTAAATTAGTAGCGAAAAAAATCATCCTCCAAATTACTTTAGTGAAAGGGCAGTTGATGAATAAATGTTGAATAGTTTCATTCATGTTACAACAAATACACTTCTGACTCCCTTTACAGTTTCTCCTAGAGAGATTGTCCTTTGTTAAGACCACTCCCTTTTTTAGAAACCATAGGAAGATTTTAATCTTTAGAGGGATTTTAAATTTTCAGAGTTTCTTACTCGGGAAAGAGAGATGTGTATCAATGAGATGGAGATACAACGATCGGATAGAAAATAACCCAAATTTGGTTAAATTCCATCTAAAGAAATCCGAACCCCCTACCAACTGAACAAGTGAGATCTGAGCCACTAAATTAAGCCATTCTAACAGTTTATTACAAACTGTTAAACAGACATGGCGGGCGACATCGATGGGCGGAAGAGCACCTCAGGTGTGCTCGTCTTCCTTGGCTCGGCCCCATTTTCATGGTTGTCGCTGAAACAGAAGGTGGTGGCACTGTCTACATGCGAGGCGGAGTACGTGGCAGCAGCCACAGCTGCGTGCCAGGCAGTTTGGCTACGCCGGCTGCTGGGTGAGCTGATCGGCGGGGAAGCTCTTCCACCGACTCTGATGGTGGACAACCAGCCAGCCATCGCCCTCGCCAAGAACCCTCTTGTGACGGAACCGTCCAAATTATAAGAGATCAAGTACCAAAGTAGCGGATTTAACTGCCACTTAAAACACTTGAGCCCATATAACTCCGGTAGTCCGGAAATCTCGAAGGATTTCTAACAATCGAGGATCGCGCAAACTCAGGTATGCACATTCGAACGAGCCACAAATAAACCGAAAATACTTGAAGTACAAAATAAGCTATTACAACACTTTGTTCCAAATAAAAGTAGTACTTACGCCACAACACCTGTGGCCGAATAAAACATTGTTTAAAACTTTGAACCGAAGTTTTAAAAGGTAAGGGTGCCCACGAGGTCATGTCCGACAACAACAAAAGATGAGCTCGTAGAAGACCTTGCCCAAGGCCTACTCCTCTTCTCCTTCGAAAGGATAGAGACAATGCTTACAACAGCCGAAGTATACTTGGCCATCTGCAACAAACGGGATAAACCCTGAGTACGGGAATATACTCAGCTAGACTTACCCGTCTAATTGAAAATAATGACTCCAAGGATATGCAAGGCTATTTATGTGGATCTGGGTACACTTGTTTTTGCGGAAAAGCGAACAAGATGAAACTAAAGATTAGAGAACAACCATTTTCCATCCTATTATTATTATCTCTAGGTTTGCACCTGTACTAGAGCACTCACTTGATTTAATCAAACAATATAATAACATATATCCAGCTCCTTCATTAAAATTTTAGTAGAACCATTACGATGTCACATGGAGTTGTACCGTGGTGAAGCTCAGCATAATCCCCCATATCCAGTGGGGGGCAATAATTCGAATCGATATACACCAGCTGGTAAGATTACCTTTAACACACGCCCACACTTTCCTCGTCGGGTCCATGCATTGGGTCACCGCTCAACAAAGTCCAGGTGGTAACCGACGCGATCTCAGAGTAGTCCACCCAATTGTAGAAATCAGTTGGCCACCACGGGGCAGGTCGTATCTACAAACTAGAGGGTGCTCACAGTAGGCTAAGAACCGGCTCGGACAGTGTTTACTCGGCTTCGGGGTCGATACTCACAACGGCCCCTATGTGAAAGGGCGCATTCAAAGATGTAAGAGGGCTACCATCGTGTACAAACCTATACGATCCAACGGACGGACTGCCCCCAAGTCTAAACCACTTGGTGCACTTGCCTTCCGTTGACCGCATTTCATTACTACCATTGGTTCTTCCACGATAGCAAAAATATAGCCAACCGTGATAGTATTACCCCCATGGGATAACACAAAACATAAAAAAAAGTAACCATTTATTCTAAGCAGGCTAAGCGGTTGCTTTTACTTTTATTAACAGGGTAACAAGGTAGATAAAACAATATTCAAGGAAGGTAATGCAGCAATTAGGATTCAATCAACTCCTGTCACCTAATGCATCACAGTATAAAATATTCAAGTAGATTAATTGTAAATATTGGGAGGCTTAAGAATGCTCCGGGGCTTGCCTTGAGTGAAGGTGGAGGGCTGGTGGTCAGGGCACTCAGGGAGGTTAGTGTCGATCTCGTGGTACTCCTCGTTTAGCTCCTGTACCTCCTGGACTTCTGTCTCTGTTGGCTCCTGGGGTTCCTCCACGGATCCTAAATGATTGCAATGCATATATAAATAACTTGATGGTGCAGGGATGATGCTTAAACAAGATTCAGTGAAAACTATACTTAAAAACATATTTATCAGGAAAGTTTCATGATTTACACATGCACATATTTATATGACCATTTTAAGCAGGAACACAAATAACTTTGATATATGCAGAAAACAACTAATTAAACACTAGTACTGAAGACATTCTCCAAAAACATTTATATAAATACAACAGACAGATCATAACATAAAGAGTCTAACAAAATGATTTCACCATTTTAGGATTTACCAAACTCTAGATATAAATTAAACAAGCATTAGCACATTACTGAAAAAGGAGAAAAGAATTTCATTTTGGAAACCGGCTCGATACACGCAGAGGCATGCGGGGCGACTGACAAGCAGGACCCTCGATTACTCGAGGTCTATCTACCGTTGAGCAGGAAACAGAGGACGGTGCTGATCGTGAAAGTGGTTGGCGGCGTGCGGTGGGGGTGCAGCACAACGGTGCGACACGGCGAGGTAATCACCAGCAATGCGAGGCTCGGCGCAAGGTTGCGTGAGCATCTTGGTGACGTGGTGAGTGCGGCTCGAGGGTTAGTTGAGCCGGAGAGGCTCTGTGGAACCTTGGCCACGTGCAAGCTCCGCGGCGGCGGCAATGGCGCACGGCCAAAGGTGCTGTGCTGATACAGGTCGAACTGGAGCTAGGGAAAGGCGTTCTTACCTCGGCTAACTCCGGCGAAGCGTCCACGAAGATGGAGGCGTCGGAGGCGAGACGGTGAAGGGTGAACACCGCTTGGTTGGTGTGGTGGCGACTCGAGACCAAGGAACGGCGGAGGGGTTCCGGTGACTAGAGTCCAAGGCTGGTTAAAGTGAGGCGAGCAGCGTGTGTGCGGGTAAACAAGTACTTCAAACTTTTATGATCCGTGAAAATGTGGCACAGATTACCCATCAAGTAATGCCTCCATATTTTCAAAGCATGCACGACTGCTGTTAACTCCAAGTCATGGGTCAGGTAATTTTCTTCATGAGGTCGGAGTTGTCGTGAGGCATAAGCAATGACTCTTCCATTCTGCATCAACACGCATCCTAATCCAATGGTTGATGCATCACAAAACACATCAAAAGGTTCCTCCAAATTTGATTGTGCCAAAACTGGTGCAGTTGTTAACAGTGTCCGCAAGGTACGGAACGCTGTTTCACAATCTATGCTCCATTCAAACTTCTTGTTTTTCTGTGTTAACCTTGTCATAGGTTTAGCTATCTTAGAAAAGTTCGGGATAAAACGACGGTAGTATCCGGCCAATCCTAAAAAGCTGCGAACCTCATGCACGTTAACGGGTGCTTTCCAATTTATAACTTCTTGCACCTTTGAGGGATCCACTGAGATACCCTCGGCTGACAAGATGTGACCCAGAAAAGGTACTTTGGTCAATCAAAACTCACACTTGCTAAACTTGGCATACAGCTTATGCTCTCTTAACCGTTTCAGCACTAAACGCAGGTGTTCTGCGTGGTCCTTCTCATTTTCCGAATATACCAGGATGTCGTCAATGAAAACTACCACAAACTTATCCAACTCTTGCATGAACACTGAGTTCATCAAGTACATAAAATGCGCAGGCACATTGGTCAATCCAAAGGACATCACTAGATATTCAAAGAGACCGTATCTTGTGGAGAAAGCGGTCTTGGGTACATCTTCTTTTCTGATCTTAATCTGATGATAACCAGATCGTAAGTCTATCTTGGAAAACACTTTGACTTTAGACAACTGATCAAACAACAAATCAATCCGCGGCAACGGATATTTGTTTTTGATGGTAACCGCATTGAGAGGGCGATAGTCCACGTACATTCTTAAGGATTTATCCTTCTTTTTCACAAAAATGACGGGACATCCCCACGGTGAACAACTCGGGCGGATCAAACCCTTTTCTAGCAACTCCTGGAGTTGTTTCTTGAGTTCTGCTAACTCATTGGGTGACATCGTATATGGTCTCCTAGATATAGGTGCTGTTCCGGGAGCTAGCTCTATAGCAAACTCGACATTTCTGTCTGGGGGTAACCCCGGAAGATCATCAGGAAACACATCCGGAAACTCACAAACTATAGGAATCTTATCCAACAACTCTGCAGTGATAGCAAACATGACTCCCAACTGATTTGGATTCTTAGGTAAGAAGATTCCGAAGATAACTCTATTCCGGGGGTTTGTGATAGATACTGCTCGTTGGGCTATATGTAGATGCACTTTCCAAGCTTTCATCCATTCCATACCAAGGATTACATCTAGACCTAGCTCAGGTATTACGATGAGGTTGACATATATCGATGCCGTCCCCATGGTAATTTCTACATCCTTTACCATTTTACGAGTATATAGGACAGCTCCTGCTGCACTAATTTGATACTCCTTTTCCAATTCTACCACCTTCTGTTGACTCCGCAACACGAAGTTCCCACTAACGAATGAATGCGATGCTCCAGAATCAAACAAGATAACTGCGGGACATTGATTAACAAGAAACGTACCAGCTGTGACAGGTTCTCCTTCTGGTACTTCCTCCAAGGTGGTATGATGAACATTCCCTGTGCGAGGCTTCTGAGGATAGCTGAACTGCTTTCTGGGCTTCGTACAGAAGCGAGATAGGTGATCAGTTTGTCCGCAGTTGAAGCATGGTCCTACCACAGATGGCGTCTTCTGACTTCCAACTGTAGGTGCTGTGGCTTTACCCTTATTCTGCTACAGGGGTGCAGTGAAAGGTCTCTAGTAGGCGGGACGAGCATGAGCATTGGTCATCTTCCCTTGAGGTGGTCGGAAACGTGCACCAACTTGTGGTGGACGAAACACTGGTCTTGAAGCATTGAGACCCCTATTCTGGTGGGATTCTCCCTCTGGGATGCGACGACACGTCTCTGCAAGCAACCTGTTGTCATTGGTCTCTTGATTCAAGCAGTCACTGATGAAGTCGCTGAAGGTGAGGCGGTAGCTGTTTCCCATCTTGGACAGAAGAGCGGCATTCATGCCTCTCTTGAAGCTGGCGATCTTCTTGGCTTCAGTGTTGACAAAGTCAGTGGCATAGCGAGCCAATCTGTTGAAACTGGTGAGGTACTCTGTTACTGATCTGGTACCCTGAGACAGTCTCATGAACTCAGTAAGCTTCATCTCCATTACACCGTCTGGAATGTAGTGACGGCGCATAGCTGTGGAGAACAAGTCTAATGTAAGTGCAGTGCCGGCAGGTAGGTTATCACGGTACTGGGATCACCAGATGCTCGTTGCTCCTTCCAGCTTGTGCGCGGCATACTCCGCCTTCAGCTCATCCGTCAGACGCAGAAGCCGAAACTTCTGTGTCATGGAGTGCAGCCATTCATATGCCTCCAGCGGTTCAGTAGCTTCCTTGAAGATAAGAGGGCGGGTGTGCATGAAATCCTTGTAGGAACTGTACTGATTAGGTGCGGCCCCTTGCTGTTGCCTGTGCTGCTGAGCTGTGTTGGCAGCGATGTTGCCCAACGTTTCATTCATTTGCCGCTGCATTTCTTCGACGCTTCTTTGGCTACCCAAGAACTGGTCAAAGAACGCTTCCGGTGTCATTGGAGGTGGTGGTGGTGGTGGCAGGTCCTCTCTCTGGGATGCCTCTCCATCACCCCGATTGGTGCGACGAGTGTTAGCTATCATCTGTATAGCCCATTAACAAGCAACAATGAGGTGATGCCATATTGAACAATGAATAAATACCGTGCTGTACAAAATGTAACATTAAGCACACGACCAGATATAATTATTCATCTTTTCACATAACATCACAGAATTAATTGCTCATCATAAACATACAAATAACATTCCAAGTCCTTCGTCAGAACCATGCCTGGACTTAAATTCCAAATTCGGCTTACACATAACGAAGATCCAAATTAAACAGAGTCTTAAACAACATCATGATACAAAAGGCTCCTTGCGCGGAAGGTCAACTCCTAATCTAGCGCTCAGTAACCGTCGGAGTAGTTGTGCTCTCCGATGTTGTCGTCGAGGTTGTCGTCGTAGAAGGGCTCGTTGGCGAAGACCTCGTTCGGTGAGTCAGGACCAAGGATCACTCCATCCTGTGGCTTTGGCTCCTCAGGTGCAGGTGCTTCGGCGGCTTCAGCTGCTGCTGCTGCTTGCTGCTGGTGGAGAACGTGGAAAGCCTCGTACAGGTTATTGATGTACTCCTGCTGTCTATTGAGGTTTCTCTCTAACTCTGCAACTCGGTCCTATAGGTCCTCCGACTCGGTCCAAGCTTCATTCCTGGAGTTGGTGGCCTCGAGAAGCAACTGCTCACTAACCACGCGAGCAGCAATCTCCTCCTCCAACTTAGTCTGAGCCTGATTGCGCTCCAGAGTCATATGAGCTAACTCTGCCTGAAGGGTCTCGACGGCTGTCTCGAACTCCTGCTGTAACTGACGCTTGCTTTCCATCGTGGCGTTGTGGATTTCTGTAACATCTGCCAGACTACGCTCCAGACTCTCATAAGTGCCTAGAAGAGCTCCAGTGGCACCCATGGCTGGGGTCTCACAAAAGAAAAGCTCCTCTTCGTCTCCTGTCAGAGCTGTCTCCTCAGTCTGCATCCAATCCACAGGAAAAGCTGATCCACGTGGAAACACTCCCGGCCATGCGTCTGCAAGATCTGCTGGAAAACGAGCGATGATGTCCTTTAGCACCAGGTATGCTGCCCTGTTGGCTCCATCTTTAGCACAAGCTCCCTTGGTAACGATCGTCCATCCTGCCCAGTCGGGCCTTCCTTCCAGAGCTTTCACTCTGACCTCAACCTGAACCAGAGAATCTTGGCCATACTGCTGCTTCTGCCAAGAGTACTTGGGTTCACTGCCCTCGGAATACCCAATGGCGTGCAAAACTCGCCAAAGGATGGTTGGCAGCCCAAAGTACATCAAAAACTTTCCCCTGGTCATCTTCCTTGCCAAAGGGTAGCGAGGGACTCCGGCTCCTCCGGTTGCTTTCCTGGCGGTCAAACGGGTGCGAGGCATCTGTAGAAAAGGGGGTTTCGACTATCGTGAGGCAGATATTAAGTTGGTCATTTTTATCAAAAGGGGATGATTACAATTTAAGGAGAGGGATGACATGGTATATGAATATAAACATGATGCATGATCGTAAATACGTTCTCACTCAGCTAGAATGACTCGTAAGTCCTAACGTTTTAGTCGGTGGCAAGACGATCTCTCATTACGTAGTTATTTGTTCTACACGGTTGCGTAGTTAGTGTACCTGCAGAAAATTTATTTCAGCCCAAGAAGAACAAAACCCAATGCAGAAAATCACCGGGCACTTTCTGATACGCACTAAGTACATACCAGTTAGATACCAAAACCTTATGCACCAAGCTCGGAAAACCCACCCAACATTTCATACTTCTCGGATAGGTTCGCGTAAAAGCTCGCATATCCTTAAGTAACCAGATATCACTTCCCTTGACCAACGGTTGGAAGGTCTACTCTCACATCTCCCAAATAGTTTTCCATGCAAATTTTCGAACCTAATATCATCCTTCCCAAGAATGATATCCCGGCAAATTACAAAGATCCAGCATGAGCAAAATCTTGAACCCAGTTAGCATAACTAAGTCACCTGATTTGCTAGTATAGGGCTAAGGACTAGACTCTGGCACCCAAGTTTCAAAAGTAGTTTATAAAAATAGTTTTGAAATACCCGTTTTGTTAAGAAAGTTGCTCAAACGAATGAGGATACCTGAACAAAGCTCTGATACCAGCTGTGATGGAAACGTCCAAATTATAAGAGATCAAGTACCAAAGTAGCGGATTTAACTGCCACTTAAAACACTTGAGCCCATATAACTCCGGTAGTCCGGAAATCTCGAAGGATTTCTAACAATCGAGGATCGCGCAAACTCAGGTATGCACATTCGAACGAGCCACAAATAAACCGAAAATACTTGAAGTACAAAATAAGCTATTATAACACTTTGTTCCAAATAAAAGTAGTACTTACGCCACAACACCTGTGGCCGAATAAAACATTGTTTGAAACTTTGAACCGAAGTTTTAAAAGGTAAGGGTGCCCACGAGGTCATGTCCGACAACAGCAAAAGATGAGCTCGTAGAAGACCTTGCCCAAGGTCTACTCCTCTTCTCCTTCGAAAGGATAGAGACAGTGCTTACAACAGCCGAAGTATACTTGGCCATCTGCAACAAACGGGATAAACCCTGAGTACGGGAATGTACTCAGCTAGACTTACCCGTCTAACTGAAAATAATGACTCCAAGGATATGCAAGGCTATTTATGTGGATCTGGGTACACTTGCTTTTGCGGAAAAGCGAACAAGATGAAACTAAAGATTAGAGAACAACCATTTTCCATCCTATTATTATTATCTCTAGGTTTGCACCTGTACTAGAGCACTCACTTGATTTAATCAAACAATATAATAACATATATCCAGCTCCTTCATCAAAATTTTAGTAGAACCATTACGATGTCACATGGAGTTGTACCGTGGTGAAGCTCAGCATAATCCCCCATATCCAGTGGGGGCGGCAATTCAAATCGATATACACCAGCTGGTAAGATTACCTTTAACACACGCCCACACTTTCCCCGTCGGGTCCATGCATTGGGTCACCGCTCAACAAAGTCCAGGTGGTAACCGACGCGATCGTGAAAGTGGTCGGCGGCGTGCGGTGGGGGTGCAGCACAACGGTGCGACACAGCGAGGTGATCACCGGCGATGCGAGGCTCGGCGCAAGGTTGCGTGAGCATCTTGGTGACGTGGTGAGTGCGGCTTGAGGGTTAGTTGAGCCGGAGAGGCTCTGTGGAACCTTGGCCACGTGCAAGCTCCGCGGCGGCGGCAATGGCGCACGGCCAACGGTGCTGTGCTGATACAGGTCGAACTGGAGCTAGGGAAAGGCGTTCTTACCTCGGCTAACTCCGGCGAAGCGTCCACGAAGATGGAGGTGTCGGAGGCGAGACGGTGAAGGGTGAACACCGCTTGGTTGGTGTGGTGGTGACTCGAGACCAAGGAACGGCGGAGGCGTTCCGGTGACTAGAGTCCAAGGCTGGTTAAAGCGAGGCGAGTAGCGTGTGTGCGGGGCAAAGGCGAAGGCTAGAGCGAGATGGATCGAGCAGAGGAGCTCGGGTGGTGGTGGATTTGAGAAGAAGGCGCTTGCGGTGCTCGGAGCTCTCGGCGCAACGATGGCAGAGGAATGCGAGCGAGTGAGGACGAGTGCAAACGAGTGTGGGAAGTGGAGGAGGTATAGGCGCTCCTCTTTGCACGGTCATGGCCGACCGGCGCGGCCAGTGGGGGCCGTGATGCGATGGTGCGGCGGTGGCAGCGGCGCTGGCGTGTTTGCGGTGAGCGGCGCAGAGCAGGACTTGGTCGACGCGCCGTTAGCGCGGATTCGCGCTTGATTGCGAAAGAGACGAGGCGGGGCGCTGATCAGACGCGGCGCTGCGGCGGCGTTACTGTGAAACGACGGCGCGACGCGCGGCAGTGCGGCTGGCAGGTCTGCGGCGGCGAAGCAGAGCGTCAGCGGCAGGAAAACGATGCAGCTCGGTCCTAGCGCCGTTAGCGCGGGCGCGAGTGCGGACGCGACTGAGACAGAGCGAGCGGCGACAGCGATGTCGGTGCAGTGCCGCAGCAGCGGCGATGGTGTGTTCCACTTCCTCGGTCAGGCATCGTCGGCCACGCGGCAGACGACGCCGACGTACGGTTCACCCGCGATCGGGTGAGTGCGCGCGGGCGTGCGCGGCACGTGCGTGCGGGCGAGCGCGCGGGAAGGGGGTCGATGCCGAGGGTAGGGTCGATCGGCTGATCGAGCCTCCGACTCGGTCGAGCCTTCTGCACGGGGGTCGTTCGATCGAGCCTCTGTCCGTCATATCGAGGGGTCGAAGTCGAGGGGGTCGATTGACTGGCTGATCGAGCCTCTGGCCCGGGGTCGTTCGATCGACCCTCGGTCCGTCCCTTTATTGAGCGGCGGTCGAGGCTGAGCGGGCGGTACTCGGCCTGTTCCGGTTTTGAGTTCCTTTTCCCATTTTCTTTTATTTGATAAAACCAAGCAGGGTGTTTATAAAGCAAACCATACTTTTACTCTAAGCATAGCAAGGTTTAGCTAAACAAAATGATCACAAGATTGAGCACAAAACACCTATTTAAATCTAGTTTCAAAACATAAAAACACACCCATGAAATGATAGTTTATGCAAACATGAGTGCAATGAAAGGCTTGTACTTAGTGGCTAATGATGATCCTAATGCAAGCTTGACACAGGGTGTCACACCTGTCCTCCATGACCGGAGCAAGCACATCGACGTCAAGTTCCACTTCCTTCGGGATTGCGTTGATGGAGGACAGATCGTCATTGAGTTCGTTGAGACCGCTCGGCAGCTCGCTGACATCCTCACCAAGTCACTCGGGCGACTTCGGTTCTCTGAGCTGAAGAAGATGATTGGCTCGGTGGAGGTCAAGACATTAGGGTAGCAGCAGGATTAGGGGAAGAATGTTAGACATAATCTGCTGCCTTCCTACTCTGTACCTGGGCAGCAGGGTCTTGGCATGTTTGTCAACCCTGCTGTACCTCTATCTACTGTATAGGTATGGCAAATAGTGCCTGGTAGTGGCTGACATCAGCCATAGTAGGTAGGTGTTGACAATAGTGGTACTTATGTACTTTAGTTGGTAGCTAGAGCCTCTATATGTAGCAGCTCCTGCATGTCAATGCAAACCAGTTTAGTTTCCCACATCCAGTGAGCAATACCAGCAGCAGAACTGCAGCTCGTGAGTGTGTGTATTCTGTGCCCACCCCTTTCTTCCACCTCTAGCTCTAGTGTGTGAGGGTGCAGGTGAGTGGTTTACTCACCTTGCTGTTGATCCAGAGACCAACAATGTCTGTAAAGTTAAGCTATATATTTTTTTCTTTTGTCAAGTTCGTGTGTTGGTACTTGTTTAACAGTGGTTTACATGACTGTTGTGGCCTTTTTATTGTATGCTTAGGATGTGCTATACATCCATCTACTCATAAGAAACATGCAAATTGAACTATGTACATCCTGTGTCTCAACAGGATTTATGAAGCAGTTCATAGTGCATGACACAGGAATTTTGCTCTATTGAAAATCTGAAATTTCTTATGAGTTGGTTTGGTACATTTATGTTGTCAAAGCTTGTCCCTGAACTCACTTGACCTTTTTAATCGGATGATCATTGAATGTTGTTATGTGTTCTATTTAATTTTATACATCATTTTTCTTCATTGAAAATGTGTGTCATGGAGCTCTGTTTTGATAGGTGTACTCAACTTCAATGGCAATGCTTTTGACCATGGTTTTATCTATATATCTTTTCAGTGTGAAAGCTACAATTCAGGTGCTATACTTTGGCTGTATTGTTAGTCCTGTTGCATTGGGGTTCTTGTAGTTCTTTATTTGTACTCACATGCTTTAACCCTCTTTTTGCAGCTCTTCTTGGGCATTATCATTTGTATAATTTCCCTGCAGATGTATTTTATGCCTGTGCACATGCTTGTTGAATTGCCACAAACTTTGCCTGTAACATCAAAGTAGGTTCATGGCATTGTTAGCTAACCCATTGATCAGGAGGGGGTAGGGGCACTGTTGATTGAAGGGTTAATTGACTATCTGCAGCCTAGCTCTATTTGAGTCATCTGTTGGAAATTTATGGCGGTAATCTCAACAGCTGTGGAGCTAGGCTAGTTTCATGTTGCAAAAAAGGTGAATCAACTGTCAAGTGAGCAACACGTACAAGCTTTCCAATTTTTATCCAGGTAAAAGATGGAGGCTGATTGGTATTGTTGTCTATAGGGAAAGGAAATCCATGCAAATGCATTTTTTCTTCAAATAGAGCAAAACTACTCATTCACATTGTATCCACAATTTTGCATTAATGGAATTGATACAGAATAAAGAGTGCAATGAATGAGTTATGGCTTCCTTTACAAAAAGGTACAATATTTTACTCCTTGCGGAAGCAGTCTTATTTTTTCTTATATTTTATTATGTAGTTATCTTTTCAGGAGATTCAAACTGGACTGAGTGCTCATTGAGCAAATCCTCACTGTTTTTTTTGTCGTCATCAGTTAGAAATGGGTTTCTATTGTAGCATCTGTTATTTCTTTAGTTAAACGAAAGCACAACACTGTTACGGTGGTTAAATTCACGAAAACCGAAGCATTTTTAAATTGCGTATGTACATAAGAAACTCATGAGATACATTCCATGGCATGCGAATAAAGCCCCCATCATGGATTATGGAGGTCTTTGCAAAATGGATACATAAATAATCAAATATGCATATTGAATAGTTATTTTATTGCATTTGTTGAGCCCCAATCTTGCAAAGAAGTGATTGGCATGACGCTTGCAGTGTATCAGGCAGATGTGAGACAATTATTGATGTACAGTAGGTGGTTTTATTGGCTTCTAGCCTTCCGGAATCTATTGAATAGTGTGCCTGCTCTGAGATTCAAATTCGTAGTATCCGTATGTTGTACTCGTAGGTACGTAGGTATCAGTTCTCCATTTTAGGCTCTACAATAAGAGCTTGCTTCATCGGTATACGCAGGTACCTGTTCCGTTGCTTGGGTTTGGGGCCATGTCTACATAATTCTCTCCTATATGGGCTTAGTAGGCTAGTACTCTGCCATTCTCCGCCTTTGGAAACATACACTCTACTCCGTATGCTGTATCCTTTTATCCGTAGTATCCGTATGTTGTACTCGTATCCTTTTATCCGTAGTATTGAATTGGATTCTGCTCTGTTGGCTTGTGCTGTTCAGTTGGTTTTAATTCGTATAAATCAGCCGTGGAACAATATTTCTCTCAAAAAAAAATCAGCAGAAATCGATTTAATAGCTTACAGATGAGGCCCAAGACACTGGGATATAAAGGTGCAGGCGCGCAGCCATTTGGCAATGTGGATTTGTCAATCGACGACTTGGCCAAGACCCGAACCCAGCTACACAAATATCAGATTGAGTTTTCTTACACTTAGCTTGTCAAGTTGAAGTTTTTCCTAGGTTTGACATTTAGTGAACCTTTCTCATGCAGTCATGCCTTTGTGTGAAAAGGCTTATGAACAATAGAGACAAATCTCTCGAGAACATTAACACTTGACATAATGATAATATAGTTGGTCAGTGTTTAATTGAGGAGCGCCTTTTCTTCTTGAGTACAATTCTCTGTCTTCTGTATCACTAGGACGAGTTAGATTCAACCACGCGGTGAATCTGTCCACTGGGTACTATACAACATTCTTGAATTGACATCAATTGACCGTTTCCCTAAGTAATTTCTTGATGCATATGCAGTTGTAAAGTTTTCATATTCTCCTTGAATAAGAAGGTGTTTGGTTCCCACCTCCTAAACTTTAGTAGACTAAAATATTTTAGTGAGTTTTAGCTACTCCTTCACGACTAAAGACTCTAAACTTTAGGGACCATTTTTAGTGGGGTTGTTTGACATTTTAGTGACTAAAAGTGACTAAAATTTAGTAGCTAAATTTTAGAGGCCCCAAACCAAACATACCCTAAGTGTTTCCATTTTGAGTTGACGATGAGAGAAAAAGGGGCAGAGACAAGACAATTTGTAAAGTTAGCATGCATTAAACATTGGTAATTCCTTTTTTTTTGGGTGGGGGGGGGGTACATTTTGATAGTTTTCTTTCAAGCAAAAAAGTGGTTCATCATCTAGATTCTAAGGACGTCGGATGAGGATGCAGATCGTCTGGAGGCGGCTGCTGATCGTATCACGGAGGTTGTAGCTAAGGACGTTGATCTGTTTGCTGCTGGGCAGCAGTAGTTTGTATCCCAGATACATTAATTCGGACGTGTAAGTGAAAACTACAAAGCTGTAAAATATTCGAGTGGTAAGCTTTTGTTTCACTTGTATGTCCTTGTCATGCCTCCTGAGTCGTGAGCCGTAGCGACGAATCGTTCAACCTTGGGTCTCAAATGGTCTAGATCGTAGGGCTAGCGCCACTTCACGCATAGGATGCATAAGGACTCCCAAGGAGGCTCGTTGCTGGCAATTCGCGGCGCAAAGGGCGAACAACTCATGCACGCTTTGGATGATACCAGAGTCAGGGCCCTTTTCTGAGAGGCTCGATCGTGGCGTGACCAGGGGCCTGTGGAGACCGTTCCTGCAGACGCTGGGTACAAAGTCATGCTGCTTGTAGAGTCGTCGACCGTTCCGTGGTCGTATACAAATTCTGGGGGAATATTATTTGGGAGGTCTGTCAACGTGGTCGTAACGATTAGGGTAGCTACTTCTATTCGCTATGACTCGTTGTCAGACCAGCTTCAGGAGCTTCTTGGCTATGGCCAGGCTGTTTTGGAGAACACCGAGGTGCGTTTGGAGAGGTCGTCGAACACTGTGTGAGTGTTTTGGAGAGGTCGTCGATCGTTGATAGCCATGCCATCGTGGTCGCCGCATGTTTTTGATGGTGATACGGTGTGTTTGGAGCAGTTTCTTTGTGCCGTGGGCGTTTTGCGAAGGTCGTCGTACGCCGTGAGCGTTTCGCGGAGATTGTCATACACCGTGAGCGTTTTATTCACGGGGCAAGTTTAGGTGAGACAAGAGAAACGAAGCACTTTTATTCGTTGTGTGGGGAATAAATAGTACAAACTTTGTTGAACTATGCTTATACTAGGACATCTTCTTGCGTTGCTCGGAGCTGGAGGCCTCTTATGTTTGCTCGTTGACGGGGTTGGGAGTGGTCGCTGCTTGTTCTGCTTCCTTCCGTTTCTTCATGGTCGGGCTGTCTTCGGGGTTGTACGTGTCGGGAACATAGGTGAAAGACCTTGTTTGGTTTTGAGTAATTGATGAAACCTATGGACTAACCCTTGTACTAAGTGTATGATCAAGATAGGGTGGTTCACCTTGAGACATGGAGCTACATGAAAGATCATGATGGATCAAGTGCTTCATGGAAAAGAAGAAAGAGAAATACAAAAATGGGCTCAAGGCAAAAGGTATATCATAGGGCAATTTTTGGTTTAGTGATCAAGACACTATAGAGAGTGTGATCACCTTTAGGATAAATAGTCGTACTATCAAGAAGGGAAAACTCGTTTCAATTACGGTTATCATGTGCCACTAGATTTGCATTGCATTCACATAAAATGAACCTAAGAGACATGAACAAAACTAAATCCAAGAAATATATTGTAAAAGGCTAACACAGGTGGACAAAGGTATGAATCACAAGGTGTTAGCACATGGAAGCTTGGAGAAGAAGAGGCAGCTCGGTCTGGCACTCAGAAGGGCACCGGACGCAGGGTCCGGACGCAAGCTAAGTGCGGTCCGGACCAATGGACATGCGACCGGAGGCATACCCTAGCCTCGGTCTCTCTGGACAGGAGGTCCGGACGCTGATGATGGTCCGGACGCAAGACTCCGGACGCAACGTCCGGAGCTCGGCGCTCTCTGGACTCCTCTGGATGTATTTATCCGGACGCTGAAGTGTGTCCGAACGCAAGAGACCAGACGCGTGTCCGGAGCTCGGAGCTCTCTGGACCCCTCTCTGGACTGGGTCCGGACGCAAGGCGAAGAGGGTCCGAACGCTACCGTGCTGTGCGTTCGGAGGCTACACGTCGGCACAGTCAGGGCGCCAACGGGCGAATTCAAAATGGAGGAGGGTCCGGACCCCCCATGCAAAGTGCGTCCGAAGCTACACAGATTTCAGTGAAAAGGAGCAAAACGGTTAGCTCGGTTTGGATGGCTATTTAAGTGGCTTGGCCGACTCCTAGGGCTCACACTTGCACCTCCCATTCATTTTACATACTTGTGCTTGCTTGAGATAGCCCCCAACTCACTCTCTTCACTCTTGTTGCATATTTGTGAGAGTTTGAGTGATCCAAGTGCATTGATCATTGCATTGCATCTTAATGGCACTTGGTCATCATCATCGCCGCGTGGTTTCTTGTTATTCTTGGTGTTTGCCAACACCTAGACGGCTTGGCGATTGTGGAGAAGCTTCGGCGCAATTGGTGATTGTTTGCGGCCGACTTCGGTGATTGTGAGAGGGCTTGTACCCACCTCGGCGGAGCGCCAAAGGGTAACTCTAGTGGATTGCTCGTGTCATTGAGTTACTCTCATTTGGGTGGATTCTTGTGGCGTCCGAGTTAGTGGGCTAGGTTTGTGAAACACCTATTAGCCACCGAATCACCATTTGACTAGTCGACACAACGAGGACTAGCTTGGTGGCAACCAAGTGAACCTCGAGAGAAAAATCGATTGTCATCTTGTCTCCCGGCTATTCTTTGGTATTCATTGTGATTGGTTCATCCTATTGAAATCCATCCATCACAAGGCATCAGTATATGTTGACACAAAAAGCGTCAGGATCTGCGAACACCTCGGGCTTATACCCAAAATTCGATATCCGGAGGCGTGCCAGTCGATTTGACCAGTTAATCGACAAGGACGATAACTAGAACAAGATTCAATCAAGACAACGACGATGCGCCCGGATGCCAAGATTGGAACTTGATCAGGATAACTAGAGTAGAGCTGAACGGGGTAACAGCGATACGCCCGGATGCCAAAGCTCAGAGGTACTCCCACGCGGAACTTGCAAGGTTTTGACGAGGATCAAGATGATGCAGCCCGTCGAAGACTTGAAGAACTCGTTGATAATCTAAGACTAATGCAATAAAGGGTAAATTGCGATAAAGGTAGAATAAGAGTAAATTGATTTGTTTGATATTGGATTTATCTTTACACGTAGCCCTTGGGCACATATTTATACTCCCGCATGGAGAGTTGTACAAAGACACGACTCGTATCTTTCCTAAAACAAATTCCTAACTTTAAGGAATCTGACTCACGCAGGAGTCAGATCTAAAATAACAATATTATTTTCCTAAACAAACACACCTATTTTAAAGGAAAATAAACGACTCATGCAAGAGTCGGACTCAAACTGCTATAATAATACTGGTATAAAATCACCAGTTTCCTTATATCTCCTCCTCGATGAAAACTTTCCATCGGCAGATCCCTTTAATCTGCGGCTTCCTTCTTTGGCTACCGGTAATCCTCTGCTGATATCAAACGCTAAATCACCCTGTGTTCATCGGCATCCCATGCCCATCGACATCAGCAATACTTCCCGATCGGCAACCTTGTACTAGTGACTTGTCTTCACCAATCAATCTCTATCAGCATTCGGCATCGGCAACACCTCCTCATCGGCAATCGACATCAGTAACTTGCAATTGGCCTCTGGTGAGCCATTCAACTCTTATCGGCAACATCTGAGACTTCTAGATTCCATCGGCAGCGCACTTAGCCTTCCCACGACACACTCCCATCGGCAATACTGACTCATGACTTCCCGATGCCGATGGAAAACGGCTGCTGATCAACACAAGTCTTAGCTCATTTGACACGTGCCGAAAAACGGTGTCAACACATGACCCCCAGTTTCGGAGTGTATAATAGATCTACGCACCGAAATTCTCTCTATTGTAGCCGTTACCTTCGAGATAAATGCATGACTTCCTCGATCTCTGCGCGTAGAACCGCAATTTATTAATAAAATCTCTCGATTATAGCACAAACAGTTGCAAATCTGACAATATCTCCTTGATTATCGCGCGCATCCATCGCAGGCCTCTCCACATTCCTGCACAGTATGAACCGAAGTCCCAAAATACCCCTAAGTAAGCTTATAAAAGTTACCAGGACCCAATCTGCCTTTTACCCTGAATCCACTTTCACTTTTACATCTGCCTTCGTCTTCAACCTCCGGCGGCGTCTCCGAAGAACCCGAGCTCAAGCAACAGTACTCTTCTTCTAGCCAAGCACGAACCGCAAGAAGTCCTCAGCTCCAATGGCGATCCAAGTCGACATCCCTAAGGTAAATCCACTTTCCTCCTCATCCAATCTCCTGCTAGCTCCTTTGTCTGTACGAATCCCGTATTTTTCCCCTTTTTCTTCCTTTGATCCTTCTTTTTCTTCTCTTTTCGAAACCTAGGAACTGTACAACAAAGTTTTAATCCCTCTCGAGCAGTCCAGCTTCACCTGCTTAGGCCTAATGGGGAATCCTGATCCTAGCTATATGATCAACGCGGAAGCCAATCGTATCCCATTTAGATCTGAAAGCTTCAGTTTAGGATTATGGAAGGATGCCTTTCGTTCATGGCCTAAGCCCACCAAAGGGTGGAAGAACTGGTACCTTAGGGTTGTTAGGACGTAGCAAGTCTATTGGTCAGAGCGCAATCTGGATCAGTGCATCAGGCTCTCCATTGCCGATATGGAGAAGAACGAGAACATGCTGATAGCGGCCTCTTACTTCTGGTCTGACACCATGAACGCTTTCCTATTCAGACATGGGCCAGCCACCCCTACCCTTGCTGATGTGTACATGCTGACTTGCCTTGACGTCTCTTCCGATGATGTCTCAACTTTATTCCATCGGAAAGCCGAACTTAGAGTGAATACACGGAACATCGGCGGCTGGACCGGTTACATCCAAGAACACCAAAAGACCGGATCGGTAGGGCAAAGAGAGCACGCCACCTTCCTGAACATGTGGCTGGAGAAATTTATTTTCTGTGGCAAAACTGTTGGACCGACCACAATATTCCTCCCAGCAGCAGAGCTCCTTGCCGATGGGACAAGACTCCCTCTCGGCCGATACCTTCTTGGATCAGTGTACCGCCTTCTACATCAAGTGTCCAAGAAGCTGTTGTTAGGTGAGCCCATCGGCAACCTTGGAGGCCCCTGGTGGTTCTTAAACATGTGGTTAAATGCACACATGTACAAAGCCCTCCAGTTTGATTTGTTTGCTCAACAATTCCCAAGAGACATATCGGAAAATCACCAATATAGGGACGATGAATCGGCAACTCGTTCTCCACTCAACTTCGGAGAAGCCATTATAGTGCTGCTAGGGACCGATGCCGATGCAGAACAGTTTGGCCTGTTCTTCCAGAAATTCTACAATGAAATCCCTGCTTCGGAACGGCTCTGGTGGCCACACATTGACAAGGACAACCGATTCTCGCTGCTGTTCAACCTTACCGATGGGAATGTGCCTCAGAACCAAATAATCAGGAAGACCAACATTGTTCCCCGAGCTATTCCAGTTAACATCTTCGGAACTGGGAAGAATTCCCCTCCATCCTTTGAGTTCTACTACCCATCGCAGCGGCAAGACAACTGGCATTTGGCCAACTGCCGATCAAGCTTTGCTACTCCAAAGTGGTAAAGCCCAGGCAAACTATCTCCAGTGCTGTAGACTGGAACAAAGTCGTCAATCTTCCTCCCAATGCCGATACATCAAATATTGACTTATCCTCCTGGTCACCACATCCTTCATCACGAATGAGTATAAATTCTGGTGGCAAGAATGGAGATATCAATTATTTGCTAAGTCATCACATTATTATCGGCACATGATTGACGCCAACCACATCATCCCCGACGACGCAGTAAGTTTTTGTCCTGATGCATTCCTTATCACTTTGCTTTTATCATCGACACCTAACCTTCTTATGCTTGACAGGTCGACGATCTGATCCCCAAGACGAGCAACAGTGGAAAGCCCTTCAACCTTCGAATGATGAGTCCTATATCATTCATCGGCAATAATGCCCCCACGTTAGCTGCCTTCACCCCTCAGAAGGTACCCAAACCGACGCCTGCAAAAACCAAGGCTACATCGGCTGCTGCTGCTGCCTTGACGCGGGTTTTTTGTAGTAAACTCATCTTCACTCATACCGATTACATACCGTTTCATCGGCAACAAGTTACTTTGTATAACTTATACTAATATTTTCAGGCAATGAGGCCATCGGCAGCTACTCCAAGCACACAAGCATCTCCAAGCCCTGTTGCCGATGCCCCCAAGCTTCATCGAAACGGGCTGGATCTCCCGCTGCCGCGCCAAGGAAGAAAAGGCGCTTGAGATTGGCCACTCCATCCTCGCCATCGACTCCAGTCGCATCACCAACTACCAACGCGCCAACGGCAGAACCATCATCGGCTCCTACTCCTGATCACCCACTGGACGATATCCCTGATCAGGAGGTAACACCACCCGCTGCAACAGCGGAGGCGACATTGGCATCAACACCTTCACCAGCTGAAATTCCCGATGAGAGAACGGTGTCGCCACCACGGGAGCCAGCTACTACATCGGAAGCGACGCCAGTAACAACGCCATCAGCACCCACGGCATCACTTACCCCTCCAACAGAAGCCTGCTCATCGGCAACTGTTGCCGATCTCCAGGGTGAGGCTGGACCATCCAGCATGCCAAGCCCTAGGCAAGAAATTCGCTTCAAAATGGTAAGTTGGTCACCAAAAATTTCATAATATAACCTTATGATCGGCACATTTTAACTTCTTCTTTTTCAGGCCCAAGACTCCCTAGATAGCCTCTTTTCCTTCGGCCTCAACCTCCAGGACGAGGATGAACACCAAGAAGGCCCCGCTCGAGCTGACAGCCTGTTCTCCTTCGCCATCAACATACCCGATGAGGATGAGGATGAGGATGAACAAAGTTCTGCTCCAGCTCTATCGGCAGAGGTCAAATCCAAGCTCGAGGCATTGCTCTCTCAGCTGCAGATGGATACATCCCGGCTTGTCCAGGATTCGACTGCAGCAAGGGCAATTTTCAAAGACATCCAAGGCCAACTGCCTGTCGATGCAGAAGAGGTCCTCCTCCAAGCAGCCTTCCTTGAGAGTCGCCGACTTCAATACCAACGGGTCTCAAGCCGTATCGCCAATAGGAACGCCCAATCCAAACTCACGGAAGAAATGTTTCAGTTTAAGCAAATTGCCGATGAGAAGCACAGGAACATCGGCCAAGTGGAAGCTTCCGGCACTGATCTTGAACAGGCATTCATCCAACTATCGGCAAGAAAGGAAGAGCTGCAAGCTGAGCTAAGAAAGGTTGAAGAATCCTTGAATGCAGTCAGCCAGAAGAGAGCCCAACTTCCCGACACCATCAAAGCTCTGCGACAAGAGAGGGACAGCAATGCCCGACAAGCCATCGCCTTAAAGAAAAAGATCAAGTCAGTTGAAGGATCTGCCGATGAGGATGCTAGGGAGATAGAAGAGATAGAACAAATTCGCCTGCGTGCGATATCAGTTATCCAATCCCTGTTGTAACTTGTTAAATTCCATCACATCGGCAAATGTAATCAGTAATACTTGATTTTGGTTCTGTAATATAACGCCAGTACACTTTTACCGATGCTTATATAACTTTTTTCCTTCATTGGCATTCAATTGAGCATTATGCGTCTACCCATATGCTAGGGTAATATTTCTTCAAGTATTTACCGTTGATTGCTCTAGAGAATGCGACTCCTTCGAGAGTTTCCAAAATATAGGCATTACCAAGAGCAGACTGTTTTATCCGATAAGGACCTTTCCAATTAGGAGACCATTTTCCAAATTTAGAACTCTTAGTCCCAATTGGTAAAATCAACTTCCAAACCAAATCGCCATCGGCAAATTCTTTTACCTTTACTTTCTTGTCATACCATCTGGCAACCCTTTTTTTGTTCTCCTCAATGCTGATCAATGCCCTCAACCGATGACCTGCCAAGTCCTCTAACTCATCTTTCATTAGAGTAGCATAATCATCGGTCGTCAATTGATCTTGAAAAGATAATCGCCTAGAGCCAGTTTTAATTTCCCAGGGTAGGACAGCGTCGTGTCCATAGACCAACTGATATGGCGAGACTTTGGTTGCACCATGACAAGCCATCCGATATGACCATAAGGCTTCGTTTAACACCACATGCCACCTTCTAGGGTTTTCTTCAATCTTGCGCTTTATAAGCTTAATAACTCCCTTATTAGTCGCTTCAGCCTGACCGTTGGCTTGAGCATAATAAGGAGAAGAGTTTAACACCTTGAACCCCATACTAGCAGCAAATTCATCAAACTCTCCCGATGTGAACATGGTTCCTTGATCGGTAGTAATAGTCTGAGGAATACCAAATCGGTAAACAATGTGTTCTTTAACAAAATCCACCATGTTTGCCGATGTCACCTTCTTCAAAGGAATTGCCTCAACCCATTTAGTGAAGTAATCGGCAGCAACAAGTATAAACTTATGCCCTTTACTTGACGGCGGATAAATCTGTCCGATGAGATCAATAGCCCATCCTCTAAACGACCAAGGCTTGATTATAGGATTCATTGCCGATGCAGGTGCCCTCTGCACATTTCCAAACTTCTGACAACCCTGGCACCCTTTGAAATAATTGAAGCAATCTTCAAGGATTGTCGGCCAATAATATCCATTCCGCCTAATCATCCATTTCATCTTGAATGCCGATTGATGTGCTCCACACACACCTTCATGGATTTCGCCCATCAACTCCTTTGATTCCTCTTTACCAAGGCGCCTGAGTAAAACTCCATCAATCGTCCGGTAATACAATTCATCGTCAAGGAGCACATACTTAGTGGCTTGGAACCTTAGACGCCTTTCAACTTTCCTAGACGGATCCCTCAAGTAATCGGCAATCTCTTTTTTCCAGTCATCGGCAACTGCTTCCGATGCTACGACTTCTTGAATCGGCGGATACCCTGAAGCATTCTGTGCTAACCGATTGGCCTCTTCATTATGCAATCTAGGAATATGTTCAAGGCGGTATTCTTTGAACTCTTTTAATAATTGCAAACACCTCTCATGGGCTGCAATTAAAGCTTCACTTCGGCATTCATACGTCCCAATCAACTGGTTGATCCCAACATAGAATCACCGAAGATTTCAACAGCATCGGCATGTACCTCTCTGAGTAACTCTAACCCCTTAAGTAAAGCCTGGTACTTAGCCTGATTGTTTGTTGAAGTAGCCACAATTGGCAACGAAATTTCATACTTCTGTCCTCGGGGTGAAATTAAGAGAATACCGATACCTGCTCCATCCTTGCACGTAGACCCGTCAAAGAATAAAGTCCAAGGAGCAATCTCTACAGAGCTTACCATATTGCAATGCTGAGTAACAAAATCGACCATTACCTGACCCTTAACAGCCTTAGCCGATTCATACCTTAGGTTAAATTCTGAAAGCGCCAAAATCCACTTACCGATTTGTCCACTTAATATCGACATTGACAGCATGTACTTAACCACATCATCTTTGCATACAACAGTGCATTCAGCCGACAATAAATAATGCCTCAATTTTATACAAGAGAAATATAAACATAAGCATAATCTCTCTATGGCCGAATACCTGGTTTCAGCATCCACCAACCTTCTGCTCAGATAATATATTACACGTTCCTTCCCTTCAAATTCTTGAATCAAGGATGACCCGATAACACCGTCATCGGCAGACAAATATAACCTGAAAGGCTTCCCGTGTTGAGGCGGAACCAAGACTGGAGGATTCACCAGATATTTCTTGATCTCGTCCAAAGCTAACTGCTGTTCCTCTTTCCATGTAAACTCTTGATCGGCTTTCAGCTTTAGCAATGGACTAAAAGATTTAATCTTACCAGATAAATTAGATATAAACCTTCTAATGAAATTAATCTTGCCGATCAAAGATTGTAGCTCAGTCTTGTTTGTAGGAGCAACCACTTTGTTAATTGCATCAATGGATTTCCTGTCGATTTCGATGCCTCTTTGATGCACCATAAAGCCCAGAAACTGCCCTGCTGATACACCAAATGCACACTTGTTAGGATTCATCTTCAACCCATGCTCCCTTGTACACTCCAATATTTTTCGCAAATCGGCAAGATGCTTTTCGAAATTCCCAGACTTAACCACTACATCATCAATGTAGATTTCAACTATCGTGCCGATGTACTTATGAAAGATGAAATTCATTGCTCTCTGATAAGTAGCACCAGCATTCTTCAAGCCAAATGTCATGACTACCCATTCAAATAAGCCGACATGACCTGGACATCTGAAAGCAGTTTTGGATATGTCTTCTTCAGCCATGAATATTTGATTATATCTAGCATTGCCATCCATGAAGCTAATGATTTGATGTCCAGCAGCGGCATCGATCAGCAGATCGGCGACGGGCATCGGGTAGCCATCCATCGGCGTAGCCTTGTTAAGATTCCTGAAATCAATGCAAACACGAAGTTTTCCATTCTTTTTATACACAGGAACCACATTATAAATCCATTCGGCGTATCGGCATTGCCGAATAAACCCAGCTTCGATTAACTTTGTAATCTCAGCCTTGATGTCGGGTAGAATAGTAGGATTGCATCGGCGCGCAGGTTGCCGATGTGGTTGGAAACCAGACTTGATGGGTAACCGATGTTCAACTATCGATCGGTCTAAACCAGGCATCTCTGTATAATCCCAAGCAAAACAATCTTTATATTCCTTTAATAAAACAGTTAATTGCTGCTTACATTGGGAATCTAACTTAGCACTAATAAAAGTAGGTCTAGGTTTACTACCATCACCGATGTCTATCTCAAATAAATCATCGGCGGAGGTGAAGCCCTGCCCTAGTTTTCCGTCATCAGCGAACCGATCCATTAAAACTCTTCTTCAGGACCGACTTCTTGGATCGGGGTAATACGGTAATCAGCAACTTTGAAGAACTCTTTATCCCAAGCTTCACGGGATATGCACCTGGTCTGCTCATAAGTTTCCGATTCTGCCGATGCAACAGTAGATGGGGCCTCACTTCGGACGACTTCAATTCTGTCCCCGATCCATTGTACAAGGCTCTGATGCATGGTGGAAGGAATACAACAATTGGCATGGATCCAATCCCTTCCTAGGAGCAAGTTGTATGTGCCTTTGCCATTGATTACAAAAAATGTTGTCGGCAAAGTTTTACTGCCGATAGTCAATTCAACACATACGGCTCCCATAGCTGTCGACACATTGCCTTCGAAATCCTTAAGCTTCATGTCGGTCTTGACTAAGTCTTGGTCGCCCTTCCCAAGCTTTCTGAACACGACATATGGCATTATATTGATCGACGCGCCGCCATCTACTAGCATCTTTGTCATGGGCTGTCCATCCACTTTACCTTTAACGAACAGAGCCCTTAGGTGCTGCCTTTCATCATCGGCAGGCTTCTCAAAGACAGCCGCCATCAGATCCAGGACCAACTGCGCCATTTCTGCAGTCTCTTCATCATCGCTGACGGGCACCATGAACTCCATCGGCAACATGACGACCATATTGATTTCTGCCGATGGATCCCTGTCCTTGCGCTTTGGCCTCCACTACCTCTCCCTTGAAGGCTCTGCATTGTCACATAAGTCATTGCGGCGTTCGCGCTGAATCCTCCTCTTCTGAGTCTTGGTTAGACCCTTAGGGCACCACTGAGGAAGCTTAGTTTTCCAGACAGGCTGGTGCTGCTTTCCACCGCTTGCATCAGCACTTCGTCCGATGTTGGGGTCTCTGGAGAATATTTCTTCGTCAGGTACTCTTGCATTGGCCATCTCCTCCAGCTCCTCTTGATCAACACGCCTGCCAAGCCTGTCATGGGCGCTAAGTTTTCCCCCCAGTCGGTCATGCGCCGACCTCCTTTCTCTGAGCGGCTTGGCGTACCTGGGTGCTCGATCATCAAAACAAGGTTTCTTACATGACTGATCGGCGGCGTAGTACCCATTGCACTCGGGGCAATTATCGGCAGTAGGCAGCTTGATGCCTTCTTCCCAATAGTGAACGAAGAAGGGACACTTCCATAGGTCCTTATGCCGAAGCCACTCCTGGTGCTCTTCCTCTTCTTGCCGATATCGCTCTTCCCGCGATTGCCGATAGTCTCGCCTTGGCTACTTATGCGTGATTATAACACCAGGAGTCCTGTTGGCACTGCTACCTTCATCGGCAACCTTCTTGCCCTTTCTGTCATTGGCAAACCTTCTTTCGTCGTGCTCAGCTACTTGATGGTTGGGGTCTACCGATGCCCTCTTTCTGGCAGCTTCCGATGTCAGCACTTTGGTCTTTCCACTGGTTTCCACCATATTTTTCGGAAATGGGTGCTGATCAATCTTCATCGGTTTCTGGACTTTAGAATTTTCAAATTTGATGCGTCCAGATTCAATCTCTGACTGCAACTACTGCCTGAATACCTTGCAGTCATTGGTACTATGAGAAGTTGCATTGTGCCACTTACAGTACCTGATTTTCTTGAGCTCTTCGGCCGATGGAATTACTTGATTAGGCGCCAACTTAATCCACCCTTCTTGAAGTAATAAGTCGAACATCCTATCGGCCTTGGTAATATCAAAGGTGAACCTTTCAGCTTCTTTCTGGCCGAACGGACAAGACACAGATTTCTTATCCTTCACCCATTCGGCGGCGCTGATACTTAGCTCTTCATCGGATCCAGAGTCTTATTCTTGCCCAATGAAGGTCTTTTTGTTCCAAGTCTTCCTAGGTTCAAAGGTTTTAATTTCTTGATCGGCAATCCTTTGCACCAGATGACTTAGGCTTTCAAATTCCTGAGACACATACTTGTCCTTGATGTGCGGCAGTAACCCTTGGAAGGCCAAATCTGGCAGTTGCCGATCATCAAGCACTAGGCTGTAACACTTATTCTTCATGTCTCGCAGCCTCTGAACAAAACCTTCTACCGATTCGTCATTGTGTTGCCTCATTTTGACCAAATCGGTAAGCTTCTTCTCATGTATGCCAGCAAAGAAGTACTTATGAAATTGCCTCTCTAGATCTGCCCATGTGATTACAGAATTTGGAGGCAGCGATATAAACCATGTAAATGCCGATCCAGACAATGATGAAGAGAACAATCTCACCCTCAACTCCTCCCTGCTAGCAGCTTCTCCGCACTGGATAATGAAGCGGTTGATGTGCTCCATTGTCGATGTGTCATCTTGGCCAGAGAACTTGGTAAAATCAGGCACTTTGTACCGATTTGGGAGAGGAATCAAGTCATATGCTGGAGGATACGGAGTCTATTGACTTTGGGTTTAACGCCGAATTGTTCTTTCATAATTTCGGCGATCTTATCGGTCCAATATGCATCCTGCTCTTGCCGACTCATTGGCTGGTTGTTGACTGGTGGAGCCGGCTGATGCGCCTCCTGAAAATGATGCGTAGTAGTCACGGGCGCAACACCAGTCATCTGGACACTATGCATCGGTTGATTTACCGATGGATGGTTTTGCACACTTAGCAGATTAGATTGAATCATCGTATTCATCGGTTGCTGTACCAACGGTCCACTCTGAGTGTTTGCTGGGCCTCCATAATGATACATTGACATGCCAGGCTATTGAGCTGGCGGCTGGTTGGCCCATCCAGGATTATAAATCATCGGCATATGACTTACCGATGGCTGATAGCTAACTGGAGCGTGTGGCTCTTGTATTCTGGAGCAATCAATCATTAGATTACCTTGGGGAACTAGCACTCCAGCTTGAGGACTTGCCACCATAGGTTGGCTTCCAGCTGCTATGATGTGTTGCATCGGCACAGAGCTTGCTGATGGTGGCATCAGAGGTATCTTGGGAATCACTTGGAGATCTTCTGATGATACTTGTACAGTTGGAGAGGGCGCAGAGTAATGCATCATAGGGGCCACCGGCTGTGATTGCGTTGCCGATGCCATAGAGCCCTTCCAAGCTGAGCTGTCTCCCTGCACCAGATTAGAACCAGGAGATAGATTTGAAGGCATACCGTATCCCCACCAGTTGACGGAGGCTGGTTGACTCTGGATAGCAGGTCCTGAATTTGCCGACGCCACTGAATCTGTATTGAGCTTGGTGACGCTTTCAAGGTTCGGCCTTGGCGGTGTAGCCACATCGGCAGACGGCTCCACAGGAGTAGAAGACGTCATTGGAGCTGCCGATGGACTTATAGATGCCGATCTAGGTTGATGATACGCTGGACCAACATATTGAGGTGCATGTCCTTCTTTGAATGATTGCATGACAGCATTGTAGATAGTATTGGACAACACGCTGGAGTGGCTAATTAATGCTTGACTTAGAGCAGAATTAACCATCTCTTGTAGCTTACCAGGATTGGCATCGTACGTGACCTGCCGTGGCAACGGCGGATCTTGCTTCTGGATTGCCTCGCCGCTCCTGCTTAGGCTGAAGGATTTCAGATATAACTGCTTGTACTCCTCCATAGCCCGCTCCATGGCCAGCTTCTGATCATCTTTTAGATCGTCCTCGGAGACTTCAATGACGTTCCTCTGGTTAACGTCGGCGTTATCACCCATGATAGATGTATAGTTTATATAATCGGGTCCCACTGGGCGTGCCAAAAGAGGTGTTGACACAAAAAGCGTCAGGATCTGCGAACACCTCGGGCTTATACCCGAAATTCGATATCCGGAGGCATGCCAGTCGATTTGACCAGTTAATCGACAAGGACGATAACTAGAACAAGATTCAATCAAGACAACGACGATGCGCCCAGATGCCAAGATTGGAACTTGATCAGGATAACTAGAGCAGAGCTGAACGAGGCAACAACGATACGCCCGGATGCCAAAGCTCAGAGGTACTCCCACGCGGAGCTTGCAAGGTTTTGACGAGGATCAAGATGATGCAGCCCATCGAAGACTTGAAGAACTCGTTGATAATCTAAGACTAATGCAATAAAGGGTAAATTGCGATAAAGGTAGAATAAGAGTAAATTGATTTGTTTGATATTGGATTTATCTTTACACGCAGCCCTTGGGCACATATTTATACTCCTGCATGGAGAGTTGTACAAAGACACGACTCGTATCTTTCCTAAAACAAACTCCTAACTTTAAGGAATCTGACTCACGCAGGAGTCAGATCTAAAATAACAATATTATTTTCCTAAACAAACACACCTATTTTAAAGGAAAATAAACGACTCATGCAAGAGTCGGACTCAAACTGCTATAATAATACTGGTATAAAATCACCAGTTTCCTTATATCTCCTCCTCGATGAAAACTTTTCATCGGCAGATCCCTTCAATCTGCGGCTTCCTTCTTTGGCTACCAGTAATCCTCTGCTGACATCAAACGCTAAATCACCCTATGTTCATCAGCATCCCATGCCCATCGGCATCGGCAATACTTTCCGATCGGCAACCTTGTACTAGTGACTTGTCTTCACCAATCAATCTCTATCAGCATTCGGCATCGGCAACACCTCCTCATCGGCAATCGGCATCAGTAACTTTGCAATTGGCCTCTGGTGAGCCATTCAACTCTTATCGACAACATCTGAGACGGCAGCACACTTAGCCTTCCCACAGCACACTCCCATTGGCAATACTGACTCATGACTTCCGATGCCGATGGAAACGGGTGCTGATCAACACAAGTCTTAGCTCATTTGACACGTGCCAAAAAACGGTGTCAACAGTATAGCAATCACCTCCTATCTTGCATTTACCTTTTCATATCTCGTCTAGTTAGCTTGCTAGTTAGCTTCTTTAGTAGTTGTTCTTGCTAGCTTGTGCTAAGTGCTTTAGGTTCTTGCTATTGATTGACAAGCACTTAGTTGATTAGAATTTCATTGGATAGGTGGCTTTGCACCCCAAGTAGAGCTAGAGCAAAAAGCTTCGCTTAAGTGTTATCTAACCATTTGCTCTAGTGATTTGTAGAATTTTTATTAGGCTATTCACCCCCCTCTAGCCATCTAGGACCTTTCAAGTGGTATCAGAGTCGTGGTCACCGCTATTATCAAGGCTTAACAACCTTCGGTGTTAGTGATGACTCAAATATCATTCAACCATGTGGGGAGCAAACCGCCAATGTTTGATGGCACCTCATTTGATTATTGGAAGAGAAAGATGAAGATGCATCTAGGCTCAATACATGAGAAGGTGTGAAGTGTGACCGAACATGACTTTGTCATTCTTGATAAAGCCGCTCCCACACCAAAAGAGCAAGAGAACCGGCAATGCAACACAATGGCTCTCAATGTGATCTACAATGGCATTGACTCAAATGTGTTTGAGCAAATTAAAGATCTTAAGAAGGCAAGTGAAGTGTGGAAGAGACTAGAAGATACTTATGAAGGCACTTCAACGGTAAAGAATGCCAAGCTATACATGCTCAAGGACAAGCTATCTCACTTCAAGATGAAGGATGATGAGTCCATCCCGGAGATGTTCCATAGGCTCCAAGTGATCATCAATGATCTCAAGAGCTTGGGTGAGAAGGTCAAAGATGAAGACTTCTCAAATCGCTTTCTTGGTTGTTTGCCCAAGAAATACAAAACTTTGAGGCAAATAATTAGGAGAGATGGTTTGGACAAGATCACTCCCAATGAAGTACTTGGTGAGATAATGACCGAAGAGCAATACAATGAGAAAAGCGAAGAAGAAGTCAAGGAAGAAAAGAAAGAAAATAAGAGCTTAACATTCAAAGCTTCTTCATCCAAGAGCAAGGGCAAAGCAAAGAAGCAAGAGTCAAGTGATGATGAAGAAGCTAGTGATGATGATGATGAGATGATGGCCCTCTTCGTGCGCAAGTTTGGCAAGTTCATGAAAAAGAAGGGCTATGGTGCTAGAAAGAGAAGAGATAACTTCAAGGGGAAAGAATATGAGAAGAGATGCTATAAGTGCAAGAGCACCGGTCACATGTTTGCGGGCATGAGGTCCTTCTTGGAGTACTCGAGCTGGCGGAAGGCATCGACGAATATAATGTTGAGAGCACTGCAACCGTCGACCAGTAACTTCCTGAAGCGGCATGTGGCGATGGTTGGATCAACAATGAGAGGAACGACCAGGGTATCTGTAGTCTGTCCACTCGTCTTCTCCGGAGAAGCTGATGGGTTGTTCCGACCAGTCTAATTGGCGAGCATTGTTCGAACCCTCGCCTACCGCTGTTACCGAGTAGACATCTTTGCGTACCTCACGACGTCTCCTTTCTCCTTCGACAACCACGGCCCCTCCGAAGATGGAGTATGTCATTGGCGGTGGGCGAAACTCTACTGCTGGCGGTTCTTGGTCTCTTCCTTTGTCGGGGTCGTCCTTCTTTGCTCTCTTGTCATTTCTTCCCTTTACCACGACCTCAAGGAGATCACAGTTGCGCATGGAGTGCTTGGAGTTCTTGTGTATGGGGCATGGGCCATCGAGGATCTTATCGTAGCTATCGTCGTAGTTCTTTTTGGGCCGAGCGTTTGTGTTGGCGACGTAACGGTTGTCTCGCCTGTAGTCGTACTTCTGCTGGTAACACTCGGGGTTGCTGGAACGGTAATCCCGGTGATCATCGGCCCTTCCGTCGCAGCGGTAGTCTGACCGGCGGTCTCTGTCCCTTCCATGCTCCGGAGAGCGGGAGTACTGTCGCCTACTCTCCCTGCTTCGTTCGGCGTCGTCTTGGTTGGCGTAAGGATTCGCGATAGGACATGAGCTCTTCTATGGTTTCACGTTTTTTTTTGCGCCAACTTGTTTCTGAGATCGTCTGTCCGCATGCCATTGCAGAAAATGGCGATGGCCTCCGGATCGGAGATTTTAGTGACGTTTAGGCGTTTGTCAGAGAAACGTCTGATGTACTCTCGGAGACTTTCATTACTCCTCTGGCGCACACTTTCTAAGTCGTAACGTGTCCCTGGCTGGACGCATGTGGCTTTGTACGTCTTGATGAAGATTTCCATGAGCTACTCCAGCTATCGATGGTGCCTTTGGGGATCTTCTGGAGCCAACTGCTGGTCGAAGTCGACGACATCACCGGGAGGTAGTTGGCCATGACATCTTGGTTTCCTCCCGCGGCGTGTACGGCGATCTCGTAGGTAGATGCACATTGCTCTGGGTTTGCCTTGCTGTCATACTTTTCCACCGACGTCACTTTGAAATTCAGGGGCCACCAGACGACGCGTAGCCGAGGAGAAAGGGGTCGCAGATTCCGAGAGGTGGTGGCGCCCTATCTCGCCGACGATTGTCGTTTGTACCGCGGAGATCTACGTCGGTACTCCCTTGGGGGGCTTCGTCGCGCCGGTTCCGATGATTGTTCATGGCGCGGGTTGCCGCGTTCCTCGTCATCTCGCAGTGGGGATCTTCGCCTGTAATCCCACGGGGGGCTTCTGGAGTCGTTTCTGCTGTAGGATTGGTCTGAGAATTCATTTTGGCGAGCCGCCTTGTTTACCTGGACCACTGCTACCTTTAGGTGGGCTCCTGTCTTCTCGATCTCTGGTGTGGTCGGGAGTTTAGACAACTCGCATGTTGTGGCGGCCAGATTGACGCTTGGGGTGGGGTATATCGGAATGTCGCCTGTCTGGTCGAACTTGTGTTCGAGATTGCGTCCTGGCATGCGACCACCGTTTCTTCGATCCCGCTCGCGTTGTTCACGTGCGAGTCGTTCATGCTCGCAGCGCTCGTCATCCTGCTTTTCTTGCTCGATGCGCTCTCGTTCGCGGTGTTGTGCGCGCTCGATGTTGTGCTGCTCCCTTGCGATACGAGCGGCCTTCGTCTCGTTGTCACGAGGAGCGTTGTTGGCAGAGACGTGAAAGACCATCCCCCCGAAGCCCGGGGGGGGGACTCTGGGATTTCGCTGGTCGATCCAGAGGGATCGGGTGTTTCGGGCCTCGTGGTAGCGACCGAAACCGAGCCCCCGAGGGACACTGACTGGTCGGAGTTACTGGAGATCAAGGAGATGATGACGGTGTTCATGATGGGTGCCGAGGGATCTGGTCGAAGACTGATCGGGGAATCTAGCGTTGAAAAAGCGTCGCCTGATTGCTGAGCCTGTAAGGCATAGTCAGAGGGATGTGTGTAGAAATACGAGGTTGCTACGCTAGCCGGAAAACAAAACTTTTCGACCTCATAAACCAGGATCTACTGCTAGTTACAGGTTACGGGATTACCACTAGACGCGCAGGTGCAGCGGAAGACGACTTGATGTAGTCGTGCGCGTCGCAGCAGGCAGTGCAGTTGAGTGGTCGTCCGTCTCAACGTCCCCTTCGCGCGGTTCGTCCTTGTGCTCCAGATGCAGCACCTCCGAGGAATCCCACGCGTGCAGGGAGGAAGCGTTGCGCCTCCGGACTGCTAGGTCCGCGAGGAGCAAAAGGCGCGAGCGTGGGGAGGCGACGACGGCTGCCAAAAGGCGTGGATCAATTCGCCCCACGCCCACCCCTTGCTTATATAGGCATCCTAACGAGCTCCCACGGTGGAGGCCCATTAGAAACCCTAAACCTAGTCTAATTCGGGTCCAACCCGAATTAGGCTTCCAGCCCCTTAAGCGTGCGACCCTATGGGCTCACACATACATAGACATGGCCCAAGTACTCTTACTCGACCAATAGTTGATAGCGGCCTCTAGCAAGGCGTGTCAACTCCTATGCATACGCTATGATCATATCAGACGAACCACTATGACTATGTACAAGTTATTCCCTTTGCCACTCGATATATGGTTCAACTCGTGGGTTAATACTTAACCCAAGCACGGCCATGCATTTGTTGATCCAATCACATGAGTGATCCAGTGATATCTCTCTCACGAAGAGAGGGGCAAATTCCATCTTGATTGTCTATGTCTCACAGCATGTTTCCCGACCACCCAAGGGCCACCTTTATAACTACCCAATTACGGAGTAGCGTTTGATAGTCTCTAAGTAGATTGTTTCACATCTTGAGTACATACCACAATCTCAGGTCTAAGGACATAACGTACATGACATGAATAGAGACTTTCTCTTGTTGGGTCAGTCCAGCCTACATGTCTCACATGTGCCCACATTATTAGTTTGACATCTCCATGTCTATGACTTGTGAAATATAGCCATCAACTAATACATGTGCTGGTCTAATATTCAAGTGTGCTCTTACAAGAATGCCGACCAGGGACAACTATTAGAATAACCATTCAAGTAATTGAGTTCCACAAACAATTCACATAATTGTCAATCAATACTAGTTGTCTATAATGGATATTCAAAGAACACTTTATTAATCATGCATACAATCGGAATATAATCATCTACATGATTAGCTCTAGGGCATATTCCCAACAATGTGGACACCTCTGGTCGCTACGGTCGTCGCCTTTGCGGTTCGGTGGTTGCGTGGTTAGTGACCGTGATGGCCGGGGAGCCGACGTCGTACCGCCTGAACGAGGTCGATGCACTCGGTGATGCTAGCGTTGGAGCGGTCGATGGCGCCAACTAGGTCGTCGACGCTAATCTTCTTCCGCGGGCGACGTGGCGTGGTGGGACGACGCGCGAGCAACGGCGTGTCTGTCCACCGAGGGATAAATCCGACGGTCCAGGAGATAGATCCGATCTAAAGTACGGTGCCGGTCGTCGGCAGGACCATCGAATCCGGGAACGTAACCGCTTGACGAGCCATGACGTCGATGCACACACCCCCTACCTGGCGCGCCAATTGTCGATGAAATACGCATCGCAGACTACCTAGGGGGTACCCTACGGTAGTAGATTGTACGCGGAGGTGTGGCAGCAGCGATCAAGCGTAACACAGAGAGCGTAGACACGGCGATTTAGATAGGTTCAGGCCGACAAATCACCGTAATACCCTATGTCCTGTGTTTTGGTGGTTGGATTGATCTTGCGTATTAGGTTACAAGATCTGTAGTTGATCTGAGAGAGGTCTAAGAGAGATTGTTTTTGAGGGAGTCCCTGCTCACCTTATATAGCCGGGGAGCAGGGTTACAATTTCCATATCCTAACAGATTACGATCGGTCCCTTATGGCAAGGGATCCGAGTCTATCTACTAGAATCTTCCTTGGCGAGCAAGGCTTCTCCGGAGTCCTTGGCGAGCACGGCGGGCTGGTCGCATGCCGCAAGGCCTCGTGGCTGGGCCGTCTCCTGATCGATAGGCCCATAAGGTCCCTGGGGATACGCCGAGGTAGTATCCCCAACAGAAACAAAGCAAGACTAGTTGCACAAGGTTACACTCAAGTAGAGGGTCTTGACTTTGGAGAAACATATGCACCGGTGGCAAGGCTAGAAGCAATAAGGATTCTATTGGCTTATGCTTGTGCTCACAACATCAAGCTCTATCAAATGGATGTGAAGAGTGCATTTCTCAATGGGTACATCAATGAATTGGTATTTGTTGAGCAACCACCCGGTTTTGAAGATGATAAGAAACCCAACCATGTGTACAAGCTAAGGAAGGCATTATATGGCTTGAAGCAAGCTCCTAGAGCATGGTATGAGAGGTTGAGGGATTTTCTCCTCTCTAAGGGATTCATTATGGGTAAGGTTGACACTACCCTCTTCACCAAGAAGATTGGCAAGGACTTGTTTGTGTTGCAAATCTATGTGGATGATATTATCTTTGGATCAACCAATCAAGAGTTTTGTGAAGAGTTTGACATCATGATGGCCAAAGAGTTTGAGATGTCTATGCTTGGAGAGCTTAGTTACTTCCTTGGTCTTCAAGTCAAACAAATGAAGAATGGGACTTTCGTTAGTCAAGGCAAGTACATCAAGGACATGCTCAAGAAGTTCAATCTAGATGAAGCAAAGTCTATTAGTACACCCATGGGAACAAATGGAAACTTGGATGGTGATGCTAGTGGCAACATGGTAGATCAAAAGCTATATAGATCAATGATTGGTAGCTTGCTCTGTGTGACCGCATCAAGACAGGATGTCATGTTTAGTGTATGCATGTGTGCAAGATTTCAAGCTTCTCCAAGAGAAAGTCATTTGAAAGCCATGAAAGCATATAGGCCTCTAGAGTTTCGGTGATTAACGACAATGTTGAAGATTAGACTAGGTCTAAGTGTCATTGGAGTTGAGAGACACTTAGAGTAGTTTAGCACCTTTATTTTTCCTTTGGCCGTACTATTAAGAGAGGTTCTATCTAGTAGCTTGACCTAGGAAAGGCTTAGTGTTTAGGTGTGGTGCACACTTGTCAAACTAGCACTAGGAAGCTTTAGAAATAGTCCTTGAACCGAGATGAGCAACTTCCATGTTGGAAGGAAGGTGAAAAGGCCCTGTTAAGTGCTCCGGACGCAAGTGTAACTCTGGGTCTGGACCATTGGATGTGTGTCTGGACCCTAGGGTTTGGCTTGCTGGATGCAGGCGCTCCGGACGCTGTGAACAGTGCTGGGTCCGGACTCGCTATAGCGTCCGGACCCAATCCAGAGAGTTCCCGAGAGCAGTTTGGCCACCGGACGCTGTCCGGAGTGTTGCGTCCGGACTGCATTGTGCGTCCGGACAGCAATACAGAGAGCTCCAGAGAGCAGAAATCGGTCCGGACCGGACGTTGTCTGGTTGCTTGCGTCCGGACCTGATAGTGCGTCCGGGCTGCCTGGTTTTCATCGCAGAGTACAGAGGGTTTGGGGGTCCGGACGCATGCTTGATGGTCCGGGCCCTACCCTAAAAGTGCCTCCGGAGTGACGTAGAAAGTTTGTTTTTGCCTCTAACGGCTAGGGGTTTAGTTGGGGAGTATTTATACTTCCCCATCAGCCCCATGGAGGCTCTCTTGCCCATTCCAATTGCTGAGATTGCCTTGTGAGAGTGCAAGAAGTGCAAGAGCCCTAGTAAGAGTGTGAATTGTCATTCCTTGTGTTGATTCTCACTAGTTGCTTAGAGTTAGCAAGTGTGCATCCATTCAATCACTAGACTAGCCTTGGTCAAGTGAGAGTTAGTGTTTGTTACTCTTGGTGATCGACATCACCTAGACGGTTTCACGGAGGTTTGCTTGGTGATCATCCGGTGGTGTTCCTTGTGGATGACCCAAGTTCGATTGTGATCGGTTGTGGGCGGTTCACCGAGCCGGAGTGGCGAAGAATCAGCCCATAGAGAGCACTTAGTCCTTGCGCGGACTAAGGGGGAGCGATACCCTTGCGCGGGTGCTCCAACGAGGACTAGGGGGGAGTGTCGACTCCTCGATACCTCGGCAAAACGTCGTCGTGTCAATTTCCTTTTGCCCCTACTCCTTAATTATTGCATTTACTCTTAAGCACTACTTTCCGCATTATATTCTTGTTGCTTGAGTAGAATTGCATAGGGCTTTACCGCTTTCGTTGCCTTGTTTTGCCTGTTTAGCTAGGACACTTGGGAAAGCACTAGGGGGTTAATTGGCTCTTGATAGGTTTTAATTATTGCTTAGAACTTTAAAGAGCCCAATTCACCCCCTGTTGGGCATCTTGATCCTTTCAAGCCACAAAGAGGATATTGAGATATTTGAAGCATACACCCAATGTAGGGTTGTGGTATCCTAAAGGATCAAACTTTGAGTTACTTAGATACTCCGACTCGGACTATGTGTGTTGCAAGATAGAAAGGAAAAGCACATCGGGCACTTGTCAATTGCTTGGAAGATCACTAGTCTCATGGTCAACAAAGAAGCAAAATAGTGTGGCACTCTCTACCACCGAAGCCGAATATATTAGTGCGGGGAGTTGTTGTGCACAAATACTTTGGATGAGAGCTACTTTGAATGATTTTGGAGTCAAATTCAAGCAAGTGCCTTTGCTTTGTGATAATGAAAGTGCAATCAAGCTCACCAAGAATCCGGTTCAACACTCAAGAACAAAGCATATTGATGTCCGCCACCATTTCATTAGAGATCATCAATTGAAAGGGGACATTTCTATCACAAGTGTTGGCACCGAAGATCAATTGGTCGATATCTTTACCAAGCCACTAGATGAGAAAAGGTTTTGCAAGCTAAGGAATGAGTTGAACATACTTGATTTCTCCAACATGAGTTGATGCACCCCCACTTATATGACATGCCTCTACTCCAACAATGCAAGGTAAAAGTTGATTTGAGAGCATTCATGCACACCTTGTTAGGACTTGTGTAGAGCATATAGACATAACTCATGCTTATAGGCTCATTCATGAAAACAAAATATTTGACCCAAGTTCGATTATGATCGGTTGTGGGCGATTCACCGAGCCAGAGTGGTGAAGAATCAGCCCATAGAGAGCACTTAGTCCTTGCGCGGACTAAGGGGGAGCGATACCCTTGCGCGGGTGCTCCAACGAGGACTAGGGGGGAGCGTCGACTCCTCGATACCTCGGCAAAACGTCGTCGTGCCAATTTCCTTTTGCCCTACTCCTTACTTATTGCATTTACTCTTAAGCACTACTTTCCGCATTATATTCTTGTTGCTTGAGTAGAATTGCATAGGGCTTTACCGCTTTCGTTGCCTTGTTTTGCTTGTTTAGCTAGGACACTTGGGAAAGCACTAGGGGGTTAATTGGCTCTTGATAGGTTTTAATTATTGCTTAGAAATTTAAAGAGCCCAATTCACCCCCTCTTGGGCATCTTGATCCTTTCAAGCCACAAAGAGGATATTGAGATATTTGAAGCATACACCCAATGTAGGGTTGTGGTATCCTAAAGGATCAAACTTTGAGTTACTTAGATACTCCGACTCGGACTATGTGTGTTGCAAGATAGAAAGGAAAAGCACATCGGGCACTTGTCAATTGCTTGGAAGATCACTAGTCTCATGGTCAACAAAGAAGCAAAATAGTGTGGCACTCTCTACCACCGAAGCCGAATATATTAGTGCGGGGAGTTGTTGTGCACAAATACTTTGGATGAGAGCTACTTGAATGATTTTGGAGTCAAATTCAAGCAAGTGCCTTTGCTTTGTGATAATGAAAGTGCAATCAAGCTCACCAAGAATCCGGTTCAACACTCAAGAACAAAGCATATTGATGTCCGCCACCATTTCATTAGAGATCATCAATTGAAAGGGGACATTTCTATCACAAGTGTTGGCACCGAAGATCAATTGGTCGATATCTTTACCAAGCCACTAGATGAGAAAAGGTTTTGCAAGCTAAGGAATGAGTTGAACATACTTGATTTCTCCAACATGAGTTGATGCACCCCCACTTATATGACATGCCTCTACTCCAACAATGCAAGGTAAAAGTTGATTTGAGAGCATTCATGCACACCTTGTTAGGACTTGTGTAGAGCATATAGACATAACTCATGCTTATAGGCTCATTCATGAAAACAAAATATTTGACCCAAGTTCGATTATGATCGGTTGTGGGCGATTCACCGAGCCAGAGTGGTGAAGAATCAGCCCATAGAGAGCACTTAGTCCTTGCGCGGACTAAGGGGGAGCGATACCCTTGCGCGGGTGCTCCAACGAGGACTAGGGGGGAGCGTCGACTCCTCGATACCTCGGCAAAACGTCGTCGTGCCAATTTCCTTTTGCCCCTACTCCTTACTTATTGCATTTACTCTTAAGCACTACTTTCCGCATTATATTCTTGTTGCTTGAGTAGAATTGCATAGGGCTTTACCGCTTTCGTTGCCTTGTTTTGCTTGTTTAGCTAGGACACTTGGGAAAGCACTAGGGGGTTAATTGGCTCTTGATAGGTTTTAATTATTGCTTAGAAATTTAAAGAGCCCAATTCACCCCCTCTTGGGCATCTTGATCCTTTCAAGCCACAAAGAGGATATTGAGATATTTGAAGCATACACCCAATGTAGGGTTGTGGTATCCTAAAGGATCAAACTTTGAGTTACTTAGATACTCCGACTCGGACTATGTGTGTTGCAAGATAGAAAGGAAAAGCACATCGGGCACTTGTCAATTGCTTGGAAGATCACTAGTCTCATGGTCAACAAAGAAGCAAAATAGTGTGGCACTCTCTACCACCGAAGCCGAATATATTAGTGCGGGGAGTTGTTGTGCACAAATACTTTGGATGAGAGCTACTTTGAATGATTTTGGAGTCAAATTCAAGCAAGTGCCTTTGCTTTGTGATAATGAAAGTGCAATCAAGCTCACCAAGAATCCGGTTCAACACTCAAGAACAAAGCATATTGATGTCCGCCACCATTTCATTAGAGATCATCAATTGAAAGGGGACATTTCTATCACAAGTGTTGGCACCGAAGATCAATTGGTCGATATCTTTACCAAGCCACTAGATGAGAAAAGGTTTTGCAAGCTAAGGAATGAGTTGAACATACTTGATTTCTCCAACATGAGTTGATGCACCCCCACTTATATGACATGCCTCTACTCCAACAATGCAAGGTAAAAGTTGATTTGAGAGCATTCATGCACACCTTGTTAGGACTTGTGTAGAGCATATAGACATAACTCATGCTTATAGGCTCATTCATGAAAACAAAATATTTGACCCAAGTTCGATTATGATCGGTTGTGGGCGATTCACCGAGCCAGAGTGGTGAAGAATCAGCCCATAGAGAGCACTTAGTCCTTGCGCGGACTAAGGGGGAGTGATACCCTTGCGCGGGTGCTCCAACGAGGACTAGGGGGGAGCGTCGACTCCTCGATACCTCGGCAAAACGTCGTCGTGCCAATTTCCTTTTGCCCCTACTCCTTACTTATTGCATTTACTCTTAAGCACTACTTTCCGCATTATATTCTTGTTGCTTGAGTAGAATTGCATAGGGCTTTACCGCTTTCGTTGCCTTGTTTTGCTTGTTTAGCTAGGACACTTGGGAAAGCACTAGGGGGTTAATTGGCTCTTGATAGGTTTTAATTATTGCTTAGAAATTTAAAAGAGCCCAATTCACCCCCCCTCTTGGGCATCTTGATCATTTCAATTGGTATCAAAGCCGTGTTGCTCTAAATTAGGCTTCACCGCCTAGAGCAAGATGTCCCATGGGGATGGACCACCACCCATGTTTGATGGAGACGACTTTCCATATTGGAAAGTGCGTATGGAGGCTTACCTCGAAGCCTTAGATGTTGGTGTGCTCAAAGCCGCCACCGATGGTTTTCCGGTCTATGATGGAGAACCATTCAGTGACGAAGTCCACTATGAGAAGTGGAATGCCAAAACCCGCAACACCCTCTTTAGGGGCATTGGCAAGGATGTGTTCAACCGTGTCCTAACCTCAAAGAACGCACATGAGTTGTGGAAGAACATTTGTGCTCTTCATGAGGGCACAAAGAGCGAGCGGGAAGAGCGATATCACTTAGTCATGAATAAGATGAATTCTTTTACCATGCTTGCTCATGAGAATGCTAATGAAATGTACTCACACCTAAATGTTCTTGTAGAAGAATTGAATTCTCTTGGGCTAAAGCAAATGGATGAAGCCGATGTTGTGAGGAAGATTCTTTTTGTGCTTCCAATTGCCAAGTATGCCAACATTGTGACCGTGTTGCATCAAGGTGATCTTTCCAAATATACACCAACTCAAGTCTTGGGAAAGATCAATGCACATGAGATGTACATGCACTTCCACAAAGAAGATGAAGCTTCATCATCCACCAAGAAGAAAGACTTGGCCTTCAAAGCTAGCCATGACACGAGCAAGTCAAAGGTGATGTATGATACCTCAAGTGAAGATGATGATGGCTCAAACATCGCTCTAATGGTTAAGAAGACCACCAAGATGCTAAAGAAGCTAAACAAGAGCAGTGTCAAGTTTGATTCAAGAAAGAAGAAGTTCTTCACTAGCAACAAGAGGAGGACATTGTCGGAAATGGATTGCTTCAATTGTGGTGATCTTGGCCATCTAGCTCACCAATGCACCAAGCCCAATAAGGACAAGTACAAGAAGAAGTACAAGAATGGCAAAGAGCAAAAAGATGAGTCAAGTGACGATGAGAAGAAAGATGAGAAGCCACACAAGAAGAGAGATGGCTTCAAGAATAAGAGGTTCCAACACCAAAAGAAGAAAGATGGCAAGGCATACATAGTTGGTGATTGGTTAACCGACATTGAAGATTCAAGTGATTCATCCGACGATGATAGTGATGATGAGAAGGTGGCCGCACTAGTCATTGGAACTTCATTGCCTCCTCCACCACCACCGTCTTCCTCCACTACATCCTCTACACACCTATGCCTTATGGCCAAGGGTGACCGGAAGGTACAATCCAAAGTAGAGGATAGTGATGATAGTGGTAATGAAAGTAAAAAGGAATACCAAGCTCCTTCTTATGATTAACTCATAAGATTGCTCACTAAGTATACTAAAATTGTGAAGAAGGAGCAAGCTAAAAATGAAGAGCTTGAAAAAGAAAATGATGACTTGCAAGACAAACTTGAAATAACATCCAATGCTAGTGATGAGCTAATTAGTGAAAACAAATCCTTATCCTCACATGCTAGGGAGCTCAAATCCTCTCTCAAAGAGCTAAAAGAGAAACATGATAAGCTAGAGAGGACATCACAAGAGCTTAGAGAAAGATGCCACAAGCTTAGGGAAGAGTACACCGAAGTAAAAATGAACTATGATACTCTCATTATAGCTAATGAATGTTTTGAAGATGCTTTGCCTATTGATGCTAATCCCATTGTCAAGATTGACATTGGCACATCTTGTGATGATTTGATTGTTGAGCCAATTGAGCAAGAGCCTAAGTGCAAAGGCAAGCAAGTGGTTGTGGCAGATCACTATGATGACTATGTCAAGATCAAGAATGAGAATGAAAAGCTCAAGCAAGATCTTATCAATCTCAAGACAACCAAGTCAATTGTGATTGAGTCACAAGATGAAGACTATGATGTGGAACTTGAAGTTGATATGCTTAGAGAAGAGAATAAGAGGCTAAAGAATGAGAAGAACCATCTAGCCATTGGAATGGAGAAGTTCACAAAGGGCCACGATCTTCAAAGTGAGCTCCTCATGAACACCGTCATGAAGAATGACAAAGCCGGTCTTGGTTACAAGTCCGCTCAAGTGAAGAAGGCCAAAGCTAAAGCCAAAGCTCAATATCAACAACAAGCCAAGTACTTCTATCAAGCAAAGCCAAAACCAAAGATGAAGACATGATTTGAGTGTGGAAAACAAGGACACTTTGCTCATGATTGTGTGACTCCACCTCCACAACCCTTGCCCAAGCACACTAGGCCTTTTGCATACAATGCTCACTATGTCATCAACAAGGATGTCAAGGGAAGGCCACTTATTGTGTTCTTAGGACCACCCAACAAGAATAGACCAAAGACACTTTGGGTGGCTAAGACACTAGTAGAGAAAGCAATGCCCCCCGTACTCAATGGGTGCCTAAACAAGATCTCTTGTGTGTGTAGGTGAACTACAAGACCGGTGGAAGTCATTGGGTGATTGATAGTGGATGCACTCAACACATGACCGGTGACCCCGGATGTTCACCTCAATAGAAGAAGATGTCAACAATCAAGACAAGATTACATTTGGGGACAACTCAAAGGGAAAGGTCAAAGGACTTGGAAAAGTGGAAATCTCAAATGACAACTCAATATCAAATTTCTTGTTAGTTGCATCACTAAGCTTCAACTTACTCTCGGTTGGCCAATTGTGTGATCTTGGTTTCCAATGCTTATTCACTCCTAATGAAGTCATTGTGTCAAAGATTGATGATAGTTAAGTCATATTCAAAGGCTTTCGGCACAATAACCTCTACCTTGTGGATTTCTCATCAAATGATGCCAACCTCCAAACATGCTTATTCACTAAGTCATCTCTTGGTTGGTTGTGGCATAGAAGGCTAGCTCATGTTGGAATGTCTACTCTCAAGAAGCTATTGAAAAAGGAAATGGTTAGAGGCATCAAGGATGTTGTGTTTGAAAAGGATAAGCTTTGTAGTGCATGTCAAGCCGGCAAGAAAGTTGCCAACACTCACCCCCACAAAGCATTCATGTCAACATCAAGAGTTCTTGAGCTTCTACACATGGATCTATTTGGACCTACAACATATGCTAGTTTGGGAGGCAACCTCTTTTGTCTTGTGATTGTGGATGACTATTCAAGATACACATGGGTGTTCTTTCTTCATGACAAAGGGGAAGCCACAAGCTCATTCAAAAAGTTTGCCAAGAGAGCCCAAAATGAATTTGATGTAGAGATCAAGAAAATAAGAAGTGACAATGGCACCGAGTTCATCAACACAAAGATTGAAGATTATTGTGATGAAGTTGGGATCAAGCATGAAGTGTCCGCAACATACACACCTCAATAAAATGGAGTGGTTGAGAGGAAGAACCGGACACTAATTACTCTTGCAAGAACCATGCTAGATGAGTATGACACCCCGGAGAAGTTTTGGGCCGAAGCGATCAACACTGCATGCTATGCCTCATATAGATTGTTCATCCAAAGATTCTTGAAGAAGACACCATATGAGTTACTCAATGGGAAGAAGCCGGATGTATCATTCTTTAGAGTGTTTGGGTGCAAGTTCTACATCTACAAGAAGCGTCATCATCTAGGGAAGTTTCAAAGAAGATGTGATATTGGTTTCCTAGTTGGTTATTCCTTGAAATCCAAAGCATACCGTGTATTTAACCAAGCCACGGCTTAGTTGAAGAAACGTATGACTTGAAATTTGATGAGACTAATGACTCCCAAGGAGCAAATGAAAATCTTGATGATGTAGGTGATGAACCATTGAGGAAGGCTATGAAGAACATGCCTACCAGTGCAATCAACCCCAAAGAAGAAGATCAAGTGGTGGTTGAAGTTGATGCAAGTGCTCAACCTTCTACATCACAAGGGCCTCAAGATGATGATGATAAAGTGAGGGAAACAAATGAAGATATATTCATCCCTCAAGCTCAAGTAGAGGCCCATGCTCAAGATGTTGATGCACCTACACCTCCTCCTCAAGTGGTTGATAAAAGATCCACACTCATACTCCAATCCCATCCACAAGAACTCATCATTGGGAGTCCTTCAAGGGGAGTAATGACTCAGTCCCAAAAGATTGCATCATTTATTGAACATCACTCCTTTGTTTCTTGTGTTGAGCCTACTTGTGTAGAGGAAGCGCTTGAGAATCCGGATTGGGTGAATGCTATGCATGAAGAATTGAACAACTTCACCCGGAATCAAGTGTGGACTCTAGAAGAAAAGCCACAAGATACAAGAGTGATAGGAACTAAGTGGGTGTTCCGCAACAAGCAAGATGATCAAGGTCAAGTGGTTACAAACAAGGCAAGGCTAGTTACAAAGGGGTTCTCCCCAAGTTAAAGGCTTGGATTTTGGGGAGACCTTTGCAGCGGTTGCAAGACTTGAAGCCATACATATCCTCCTTTCATATGCATCACACCATGATATGAAGTTATATCAAATGGATGTGAAAAGTGCATTCTTAAATGGTTTCATAAATGAACTAGTCTATGTCAATCAACCTCCCGGTTTTGAGGACCCTAGATATCCTAACCATGTTTATAGGTTGTCCAAGGCGCTATATGGGCTAAAGCAAGCCCCTAGAGCTTGGTATGAGCGTCTTCAGGACTTTCTATTCAAGAAGGGATTCACTATTGGGAAGGTTGACACAACACTATTCACCAAGAAACAAGATGGAGATATCTTCATTTGTCAAGTGTATGTTGATGATATTATCTTTGGCTCGACGAATGAAGATCATTGCAAGGAGTTTGGTGACTTGATGTCAAAGGAATTTGAGATGTCCATGATTGGAGAGCTTACCTTCTTTCTTGTGTTTCAAGTGAGACAATTGAGAGAAGGCACATTTGTATCTCAAGAGAAGTATACCAATGATGTGCTAAAGAAGTTCAAGATGGAAGATTGTAAGCCTATCAAGACCCAATGCCTACAAATGGACACCTCGACCTTGATGAGGACGGTAAACCTATTGATCAAACTCTCTACCGTTCTATGATTGGTAGTTTGTTATATCTTACCGCATCTAGGCCCGATATCATGTTTAGTGTGTGCATGTGTGCTAGGTTTCAAGCAAAACCTAAGGAATCCCATCTAAGTGCCATAAAAAGAATCCTTAGATATGTAAAGCACACCCCAAGCATTGGTCTTTGGTATCCCAAAGGAGCTACTTTTCAACTAATAGGCTATTCCGATTCGGACTATGCCGGTTGCAAAGTTGATAGGAAGAGTACCTCCGGAGGTTGCCATTTGCTTGGAAGATCAATTGTATCATGGTCATCAAAGAAACAAAATAGTGTGGCTTTGTCTACCGCAGAAGCGGAATACATAGCCGTCGGAGCTTGTTGTGCACAAATCTTATACATGAAACGAACTCTTATAGACTATGGTGTTGAGCTTAAAAGTCTATCACTTCTTTGTGATAATGAAAGTGCGGTAAAACTTGCTAATAATCCGGTTCAACACTCCCGCACTAAGCACATCTATATCCGTCATCACTTTCTAAGGGATCATGTTTCAAAGAAAGATATCTCCCTAGTTGGTGTAAGAAGTGAAGATCAATTGGCGGATATCTTCACAAAACCACTTGATGAAGTAACCTTTTGTAGGTTGAGAAGTGAACTAAATGTGCTTGATCTATGTAACTTCACTAAAAGATGATCTTGTGTTGGTACCTTGCATTCAAAGTTTAATTTATGAACGTGCACATAGGCTTGCCTAACTCGGTTAAGATAACCGCCCTCAAGCATGTGAAGAAGCTTAATCGAGGTTTAAACTTGACAAGCAACTAGATTCAAATTCAAGTATTGCATTGCATATGCATGTTTGTTGCTTGTTCGTTCTTTTTCGGTTAAGTTTGAGCATCCTCTGAGTTCGTCCATTTTAGGGGGGAGCATTCCACGCTCAATTTGTTACTATACCCCTACTAATGGCCTTACGGTGTTCCTCGCCCTCGTTCATTGCCTATTTTCACTAAAAAGAGCTAAGCCAAAGGCTAACTATTTGAAAAACCCATGAGGGTTTGAGTGATGGTTCTCATTCCATGTCCAACATATTTTATTTCTGATCTCTTTGGTGTTGGAAATGGTATGGGAGAGAGCAAGGTAGAGATAGGAAAAAGTTCAATGCATGTCTGGCTTCGGATCAAGGTCCGGACGCTATTTCTTCCTCCGGTCCGGACTCACTTTTGTGTCCGGAGTCGCCCCTGTGCTCTCTGGTTTGCTCCGGTCGCGCAGTCCGGACGCGAATTTTCTACCGTCCGAACAAACGCGTTTGTGTCCGGTCAGCCCTCCCCACTGTACAAACTCCCATACAGTGACTCCGGTCGCGACTGTTCACTGCGTCCGGACCAATTTCTGCGTCCAGATAAATACGTTACAGAGAGCATGTCGCCCGTTTTGGGACTCTCCTGCGTCCGGTGTCGTGGATCCAGGCCTGCTTTTGCGTCCGGAGTCCGGGATTTTTTCGCAATACCCCATGCTCGCCCTCTTCTGTCTTTTCCTCGCCCGCGTTCTGGTTCGGTTCTTCCATACATTGTCGCAAACATCCCCACCGTGCTCGCCTTTTGTGCCGCCCGCTCTCCTCACCGCCGTCGAGTTCCGCCGCCGGCCCCTCCCTGTGGGCCCGCGCGCCTTCCAGCTCCTCCACCCGCGCGTCGCTGCCACCTCGCCCCTGCAGCTCGCCGCGCCTCCCTCGCCAGCGCCGCCGCCGATCTCGCTAGCACCGCTGCCGCCGCCAAAGAACCCCCACCCCACCTTGCTCTGCTCCTCCTCGTTTGCCGAGAAGCACCCCCTACCTCGGGTCTATCCTTGAACCCTAGCCCCTCCTGCCAGCAGTCCCCACCAGCAACAACCCCCTAGGGTTTCCTGTCTTTCAAACCTCCCTAGGGTTTCATCGCTGACTCGTCGATCATGCGTTTTACCCGTCGTCGATTCGTCTTCTTCGTGGTGTCCTCGTCCCATTGCCCGACTTGCATTGGATCATCACTTCTTCCCTCAGTCGGGTCAGTGGCAGTGACAGAGAACTCGGGGCAAAGCCCGCGAGTATGGATTGAGGCAAAGCCTCTAGAGTGTGTCAGTGGCATTGCGGGCCTCCTTTTAGTGTCAGTTTTTCTGTTTGGGCAGTGTCAGTTGATATTCAGTGGGTTTGATAGTGAGATCTTCTAGTAGCAGTGGCACTTGGGCCTCTTTCAGAGTTGATTGCTAGTGGATTGATCAGATGGCTCGGGTGAATAATGTTGGTGGTGGTCCCGATGATGATGAGCCGCCTCGCCGTCCCCCTCCCACCGTTTCACAGAAGGGGAAGGCCAAGGCGAAGGTTCATGCAAAGAAGCGGAAGTTGCTTGACAGAGACGACCTGGCGGCAATAGCAGTGGCTGAGGCCGCTGACAGGGCAGAGCGTGGTGCTACGCTTCGCATTGGCACTCGCGCTCGTACCACTACTTCCAGACAGTCCTCACAGCCACCGGCAGCGACCGATGAGGCAGCAGCTATAGAGCCAGCAGAGGCAGCTCAGCCAACTCCTCCTAGACGGTCTACACGCGCCCGTGTCGAGGTTGCTCCTCGTCCTGAGGGTCCTCGCCGCGGCGACAGAGTTCCGAGGGCAGTTCCACCACCACCGTCCATGGTCAGGCCCCCAGTGATGCCCGTGCATGTGGATCTCAGTTTGGCTTCCACCAGGCAGGTCTGTGAGCTTCGGATGGTAGAGCTTGAGGAGTGGTGTCTAGTTCAGAGGCACCCAGACGCTCCTCCAGGTTGGTGGCACCCTCGCCACAAGGACTTCTAGGACGCAGCCCGCACCATGAGGATCCGGCTACGACCCCACGAGTGTGCCCGCTTGAGAAGATCATAGAGACCGGTGGAGAGGTGCTTCGACCTCTACTCACGTACCTTCCTGGGCTGGCGGACCTACTAGGCCGCTCGGGGAACTACGTCGATGAAGAATCATGGCCCTAGTTGGTTTCGGTGATTAACGACAATTAGCGATTATTATGGCTAAAGTGTGTTTTGCAGAGGCTATGCGTAGCTTAGCCATAGTGATCAACAAGAATGGGCATTAATGGTCATCACTTACCCCCAAGATGGATATCGTTTCGGATTTCAAGGAGACATGATAAAGACCCTAGAATGATAGGCTAAGTGTCATAAGATGATGAAGGACACTTAGAAATAGATAGGACTTCTCTTTTTGTCTTTGACCGTACTATTAAGAGGGGTTGAGACTAGTAGCTTGACTTAGGAAAGCTTCATGAACTAGGTGTGGTGCACACTTGTCTTCCTTAACTCTAAGCAAGCCTATGTTGACCATAAGATAGCCTAGAACAACTTCCATATTCATCGCGACGAAAAACGAAGTTGATAGGTCTGTTTTCTGGGCGACAGACGCTCCTGACGGAGGCGTCGGACGCTGTCCGTCGCGTCGGACCAAGGCGTCGGACGCTGGGTTGTTGAGTCCACAGCGTCCGTCGACCTACCAGTGAAGGTGTTTTCTGGCTAAGTTTTTCAGGGGTCGATGGACGCTGTCCGTCGGTTAGGCGTCGGACGCTTGGAGAGCGTCCGTCGACCTTCCAGAGAGGGTGTTTTTCAGCCCGAGCCAGAGTGCAGCGTCGAACGCTGGGATGAGCGTTCGTCGCCCCTATGACGGAGCGTCCATCGTTGGGAAAAGCGTGTCAGAACTAGCCGTTGGGCAGGGCGTCGGAGCGTCCGTTGCCTAGGCGTCTGAGCGTCCGTCGCCTAGGCGTCGGAGCGTCCGTCGCCTAGGCGTCGGAGCGTCCGTCGCCCAAACTATGAACAGAACTAGCCGTTGGGGCATGCGACGGAGCGTCCGTCGCCAAGTCGACGGAGTGTCCGTCGCCAACTTAAGTTCCCAGCCCGAGGCAGTTTTCTGAGGGGCTATTTATAGCTTCTCACACTTCTCTCCCACCTTGCCTTTGCTCATTTGAGTTGCTGAGTTTGTTGAGAAGGTTGGGAAGAGAGCAAGAGCCCTAGAGAGAGAGAGAGAGTGATTCGCGAATCCATTCATCCTCTCCTCTAGTTCATCCAAGAGTTCAAGTGTGCATCCTCTAGTTGTGAAGCTTGAGTGAGTCAAGCGAAGATCGAAGCTTGTTACTCTTGGTGATCGACATCACCTAGACGGTCCGGTGGTGCTTGGAGGAAGGTGATCGCCGGAGGATTGTGGGCGGCCCTTCTCCATCGACGTTTGTGATCGGTTGTGGGCGATTCACCGAGCCGGAGTGGCGAAGAATCAGCCCGTAGAGAGCACTCATCCCTTGCGCGTGATTGAGGGGGAGCTATACCTTGCGAGGTGCTCCAACGAGGACTAGGGGGGAGTGTCGACTCCTCGATACCTCGGCAAAACATCGCAGTGTCAAGCATCTCTTTACCTAGCTTATTCTTACCGCATTACTTTCTGCACTTGTCTTTTAATTCATACTAGAAGTGTGTAGGAAGTATTCGCTCTCTTTTGACTTGCTACTGCTTTCTAGCTAGGACACACAAGCGGTAGGCACTTGGGGGTTAATTGGCTCTTTATAGGTTTAATTCTTGTTTAGAAATTAAAAAGAGCCCAATTCACCCCCTCTTGGGCATCTTGATCCTTTCAATTGGTATCGGAGCGAGGTTTGCTCTAAATTAGGCTTCACCGCCTAGAGCAAGATGTCCCATGGGGATGGACCACCTCCCATGTTCGATGGAGACGACTTTCCTTATTGGAAAGTTCGTATGGAGGCCTATCTAGAGGCCGTTGACGTGGGCGTGCTCAAAGCCGCCACAAAGGGAGGCACTCTCTTCGCGGAGGACCTCAACTTTGATAAGCACAATGCCAAGGCGAAGAACATTCTTTTTCGTGGCATTAGCAAGGATGTCTTCAACCGAGTGTGTAATGCCAAAGACGCATTTGAGTTGTGGACCACTATTTGTGCTCTTCACGAAGGCACAAAGAGTGAGCGTGAGGAACGCTATCACTTGGTCATGGCTAAGCTCAATTCTTTTTTCATGCATGCAAATGAAATGTACTCACGACTTAACATTATTGTAGAAGAATTGAATGGGCTCAGTCTCAACCAAATGGCACCGGCCGATGTGGTACGCAAGATCCTTTGTGTCTTGCCCATTGAGAAGTATGGCCACATCGTCACGGTTCTTCACCAAGGAGATCTCTCCGCCGCTACACCAACACAAATCTTGGGCAAGATCAATGCCCATGAGATGTACATGAAGATTGGTGATGGTGGCTCTTCTTCCTCCTCCAAGAAGTAAGAAAAAGAGAAGGAGGAGAAGAAGGACTTGGCACTCAAGGCATCCTCCTCGGAGAAGTACAAGATGCAAGTTGTGTATGAGAGTGCAAGTGATGAAGAGGATGATGATGACCTCGCTCTCATGGTGAAGAAAACAACTAAGATGTTGAAGAAGCTAAACAAGAATGGAGTCAAGTTTGATCACTCAAAGAAGAGTAGAATTCTTCACAAGGTCCGCTTCAAGAAAGCTACCTATCCCCATGATGGATTGTACAATTGTTGGTAACCTTGGGAGAACTTGGCTCTTATGCTTGCCGAAAGAGAGAAAGACCAGTACAAGAACAAGAAAGTAAACAACAGTTCAAGTACTAACAAGTGCAACAAAGCTGAGTATGTGATGAGGGAGAAGAAGGATGAACGTCATTTCAAGAAGACAGAAGAAATAACTTCCATAGAAAGAAAAGAATGGCAAAGCCTACATCTGTTGGGTGATTGGCTCACTGACATGGAGACCCAAGAGAATCATCCGGAGATGAAAGTGAAGAAGAGAAGGTGCCGCCTTGGTGATTGGCGTATCTACTCCACGCACCCAGTTCCATCCTCTCGGGGCTCTATCCTCTACAGCACTATGCCCTCATGGCTAAAGGTGACAAGAAGGTACAAAAGGGATAATGTATAGATGAGTTAGATCTAGTGTGCTAGTGATGCTGAGATTGATGGCACCTTCCGACGATGAGCTAATTGTAATTTGCAACAAGTATAAAAGCACATAAGGAAGGTTATAAAGCCTGAAAGTGTAATCATATGAGATAAGCACAACGCTAACTTGCATCACCCCATTTAATCAATACATATCACATTTTCAAATAATAATCTCCCCCACAAACCAAATCAAATTTCTAACCCCCTCACATACCACTTCCATACAAATATCAAACCCTCACCTACAATATCTTCCCCCCCATCTCTCCATACACTTCTCCCCTCTATACACACTCATAAAACCACTAATAAGATTCAATCCCCATTACACAATATAAACTGTCCCTCCAATCTATACCCAATAAAATTTCAACACCCTTATTCTATAAAACCCCTTTATAACATATACCCTCAGTCTCCACACAACTATCCAAATAATCATTCTAATCACTATCTCCCCCATCACCTTTCACCTTTCCTCCTACTAATCTTCCCTCCCATAAATAATCAATATTCCTCATTATTCCCTCTCCAACACTCACCTTACATCTATCACCAACCCCACCCTTCCCCCCCTCCCAACTCCCACACAATACTTTAACTTCTCCCTCATACCATCATCCCCACCCCAATCACCCACAACAACCCATCTAACCATCCCCTAACCCTTAATCCCCCACCCTCTCAATCCCTCATTCCATTCTCCTAACCCCTCCCTGTTCCCCACCCAACCCCCTATCATCACAATCATCCACCCACAACCATCCTCCTCCCCTAACCTTCAAATTTAACCCTCTCCCCACCCCATCCTTCCCTTACCCTCAACTCGACCTCCCACAACTTCCCCCATTCCCCATCTTCCCAATCCCACCCCCCCACCCCCTCCCTCCTATCAAATTCATATTTAACCCCTCTTTACCCAAATCCAACCACCATCCCTCCACCCCCACACCCTCAAATCACCTCACACCCTTCCAATCTCACTAATAATCCCCAACACCACCCCCACCTTCCACCCCCTTTATCCCCCCCTAATATAAAACTTACATACTCCTCTCGTCCATGTTCTATCCGTCTCACACCTCATCTTCTCACCCCTATACATTATAATTCCTACAACGCTATGTGCTTTTTTCATGTTAGATTGATCCATCGTTGTCCTCCTATCTCTTGCATTGTTTCTCCACATTTGTATGTACCCCTTCCTCATATATTTAACCCCCCCTCCCTAACCCAAGCTAATCAACTATTATACTTATCCACCCTTGTGCATAGTGTGTGTCTATGCAGTCTCCACAAGAGTGTGTCGTGTCGAATTACTAGATAGTCTGTTCGTCTCAATTGTACTTCCTAAAACTCACAGGTATCTAATGCACGTGTCTTCAAGAGTATCCACACGTGTGTTGTCTTCCTAAGTTCCACCGGCCTACACGTGATGTAACTCTGTGTGCCCCTCTCATAAGTCTTTACACCGTCGAATTTACTCACCATATGTATAATTTTTCCCCTAACCCACTTCACGCTGAAGTTCACTGTGTTGTTATATCTCGCCCCTAATTGTCTGCCCTGCTACACACACCATCATCTCCCCTCTGATCATCTAATCACATAGTCTACACGTACTGCATGATCCTGTCATATATATCCCTATCCTACGATACTGACTACCAATGTTCGAATCGCTCGTCTACATGCCTTCATCTGCTGTTAATTTCGTTGTGTCTGTTGCGTCCCCCAAAGACATCTAGCCAGATCACAACTCTCGTCAAGTAGCTCCATGTACACCAGATCCTATCTGCCGCTATGTAGTCTTATTATGTCCCTTATTGACTCTAGATGTAGATCGTGACGTCCACTATGTGTGTCAAGAGTGTATTCCGTCGCAATCTCAACCTGTAAGTCATCCAATACTCCTCCCTTTTGAATAGTTAGATTACATATCATGTCTGTCTACATTCTGTCCCTTATGTGTGTCGCTCACGCCGGTCTCTAATATCTCATCAACTCCAACGCAGCTGCTAACCTTTGTTCATCTATCATCTAGATAGACCTGAATCCAATTACTCCAGCTGCCCCTCTATGCAATATGTAATAAGTTTTTAATCATTTTTACACTCCTGTCAAATCTTGTCCCCTAAGTCTTTTCCGTTACATTATCGTATATCCTGTAAGAGATAGCGTCCTGTCCCTCAAGTGATACTATGCTGCGTATTTCCTCTATTTGAGATCATACGTTAGATGTAGATATTAGACGTCTCTCGTCTATGCATAAAATGTATCCATAATGTCTGTGCTCATGTACTGCTGAAAATTGTCAGTCTCTACTAGATCTGCTATAGACCTTTCATTATATGTCAGTTTCCTCCATTGAACTCATCAATCTCCAGACCTCTTCATTCTCATCGTCAATACATCATCTACGTTTCCCGCGTTCGCGTCAGATCTTGAGATACTCTGTCTCAAACTGCCTCCAGACGATTCTAACACCATAGACTATATCATTACTCTACACATCTAATCCATCTATCCTCGTTGAATACTACTTTAATTGTAAGATTACTCACACATTGAAAACAAACATTCTTATATCGATCATTACCATGTAAATTCAAGCGTGTGTCCGCTGACACCTTGTCTCTCCTATTGCATCCAATGTGTCGCGACTAATCCTGAAAAACCTCTAAGCAACTGCGTTACAAAATCATCGTTTATATTTTCTCGTAACACTCCACAGAGACCTCTCCCCATCAGAGAACCAATGATGTTGTATAAATCCTCATGTCAACTGATCAAATATCTGTCTTGCCCCACATAGTATAGATGCCTCGTCAACTGTTAAACATGACTATCACTCAGTGTCTCTACGCGAGCGATCCTCTAGATGTAGTAGAAGACAACTGTTTGCTACCCAACACTATATTATGAATCGACCCATCCTCTCGCTCATAGTGATCTACTCATGAACAACTTATGTTGCTAACAGTGCCCGCTTAATCAGTCAAGACCTCTTCCCATGTCGCGTTAAAGTTTTAATGTCCCTCCCATCCGTATCCACCTAGTCACTCCACGTCACGCCTTAAACGTCTCCCCCTGTGCATGATGACCGTTACTCTACGTGTTCGACCCTCCTCCTCCGCGCTCGCTCTCACCGCACATCTTACCCATTGAAGTGTCATCTGCACACCGTGCCTTCCTCATATGCCCATCACGTCTGCCCGACACCCTCCCCTGTCTTCGCACTGTACTCTCATGAGCCTAAACTAACTTCCAAACCGCCTCCCGTTTCAATCACTGATATACCTTCATCGTTCCAGCTCCTTCTGCATACAAATAATTCGCCCCTCGTTACTAGCATAACATAGATTTCCCCCACATCCTCAATAATCTCATTTCCTCACCTTCAACTACCCTCAATGTGTACTCATGTTGTATAGATGTAAAGTGTTTCATGTACCCGCACTATCTAAACCAGTATCTCCTCTGTAGCCTTCTCAAATCCCATCTTAAATACTCTACTTTTCTACCCATACTACCCAGATAATCTGTTTCTGTCACCTGTAATCAACTACCCCACCTGTGTTTAGCTCTCAAGTCTCAATCTGCTCTGACAGTGAACTCCAAGACTAACTCTCATCCCAACAAATCAAGTGAACTCAGACCACCAGTCCCCCCAATAGATCCTACGCGCCTCTACAAACCCGCGTAACATTACAGTAACTGTTCTATAACTTACATGTGTCACGACATTCTCTCCCCAACATAGTGTCATAAATAGTTCTTAAAGTCTCTGACTCAGTGTGTTATACTCAGACTCATTTCATCAAACACATCATCACTGTGTCTCCATCCACCTAATATAGCCCACTACCATCAGACATTATACAGTTGCCAGCGTGAGTATTGTGTTTGCATGATAGATCTTCACTGATCAGTTCTATTGCTACACTAGTAAGTGTTGAACCACTCTCAATCACTGTCTGTCCACATCAGAGTACCCCCTCTGTCACAGATTCGTGTCCTCTCCTCAAAGACTGTCAATGTGTCTCTGTGCTAAGTTCCAGTAACTTCTCGCTGCTCGCCTCTGACATCATCTACATACACTCCAGGCATCGAGTCATAGACAATCTTAAGCATCTATTCCTCTCCCCCACCTCATACTAGACTGCATGTCTATACTGTCACACGCGTGTTACATATTCACCAACCACGCCTAACTCCCTCACCTCCACGTCGACACATGTCAATATCTGCTCCTCATAACAAGTTCAAGAAATGATTATCTTCGCCCTCCCTCGTGTCCCCCTCCTATTACAAATCCACGTTCTGACTCCTGTGAAAATTCCCTCGATACAGTAACCTCATCATCTCACCTCACTACTACACCCATACTAAATGAACTTAGTCTAACTTCTTTAACCTTAGCTGTGTGTAATGTTGTATCTCTCTCTCTCTCAGAATCTCTCGCGTCAGAACGCACGTCTACTTCCCTCTCCCAACACACTCCCTAGATGTCCCTCAGCACAAGAATCACATGATGAAATACTGTGTGAGACTCCTTATACAATGTCTGTAAAAGTATTACCGTTGTTACAGAGAATATATTGTGTCTCCCATTGTCAATTTCATTCAATTTACCTGTCACCTCTGTCCACCTGTGTCTCTCCTATTAGTACTGTTACATGTTCCCTCGCTCTACCCCTCATCACCTCTAATTATTGTCAACACGAGATCTCTCCCTCTACTCTCTCTTCCATCAACGGTTCTTCTAACTTTATCACTATATGTCTCCATGTCTCTACTGTGTAGTATTACGTTAGTGAACTCCATCTACACGCTCTCCCATCAATGTACGTCATTTAATCCGCCATTTTAAAATCCCTCTCTATCGCGTAACCTGTTGCTACCCAACCATCTTCACCTATGACGTTACTTGATACATCTGTGCTGTGTAGTGTACACTAACCCATCTGTTAATGACTTAATTGTAGATAACCTCTTGTTAGCTGTGTGTCTAAATGTCCTCTAGTTGAAACTACGCTTTCAGTCTCATCCTCAACACATCAAATTACCCTAGAGAAAATTTATCACATGTCAGAATAATGTATGACCAACCCCGCACAGATGTGTTTCCCTATCGGAGAATGTACACCAAACCATGTTCATGTATGTCTCACTCAATGACATTCACATAATAACCACTACCTATTATTTACTGACCCATCATATCCAAATACCATAAATCCACTAATCGTTTCTTCCCAACTTGCGCTTCTCTCTAAAACACACTCTCTCTATACTTATACAACCCCCCTTTTTTTATCCAACATCTACTCTACGTCCCACTCTCTCTTCACTTTCCTACACTAAAGTGTGTGTTGTGTGTTGTGTTGTGTCTCTGTGTCTGTGTGTTTGTGTGTGTGTGTGTGAAATACACACTCCAACATACCTGCCCTTAGTCATATTTTCAACCACTTAATACGCCCTTCCACACACTTCAAATGTCTCTGTCCCCCTCATCCTGCAACATGTCTACTCAATTTATGTAACAGTTGACTTAACCTTTCGAACACTCAGACCAAGACCCCTTTCCTACTTAAGCACATACCCTCACCTAGTGTGTCTCTATGTAAACTGTGTATAGTCCACCAACCCAAACACACGTCCATCTGCTATGTATCTTAACTGTCTCTCTGAGAATGCTATGTGTCTAATTGTGAAAACCCGCCATCCTGCATAATATTCGTACACTTACAGTCATCTACCACTGAGTGCTGTATAATGTGCGTCGCACACCCACCTACCTTCCCGATAAGAGATCCGAGACGTAACCCTTCCAAATTAATGTTGCATGTGAGATACACCCCGCGTCTGTAATAGACGCTGTCATATTGTAGCCAAACTACAGACTGCACAAATTTCTCTCTTGTGTCTGCCAATGCAAACCATCCTTTCACTCTATCCATTATACTATAGTTGCTCCCGATAGAACTTCGCTTCTTCTTTTCATAAACACTTGACAGACGCCCTCGCTCATCTCATTCGTCTACTATAAATATGTTGCCTATCTATCATGTGCACGCTGAAGCGTCCTGCAATGATTCTATTGTTCAATTTCCTCCCCGCCACATACTCCCCAGTCTCCTGTTTAACCACATCAACCAGTGTTGTACAGCCAAGAAGTCTCTTAGACACAGTACAGTTCTGTCTCTTGTTAGCATCAAACACCTTCCAATGTACATATACCTCTTACAGAGTGTGACCTACCTCCAAGTCAACTCTATGATCTAGAATCCTGATAGTCTATTCAAACCTTGTCACTTTTATGTTCAAGTCCTATCTGATACCTTTATTCTTTAGTAATAATAACTATTCTCTCATGTCTGCTAGAATAAATCACACTACAACCCTATCACGTGTACCATCACCCTCACCATCAATGTATTCTATTGTGTACCAACCCCTTCCAGTAACTACAACCTTCCCCCCCATCCATTTACAAATTACACCCCCCTGCGTGCAAGTACATCACCCAGAACACCAAGTGTGACTAATGCGCTCGCATACTAATTTCATCAGTGTGTTAGATAGAGACGTATTTCGTAACCTATATATCTCACTGTGTGTATATCGTACTATCACAGAAATACTCAAATGTGTCTTGTTGTATACATCTCAAACCTTTATCTGACCTTCCTCCATCAAACTGTGTCCAGCTCCTCAATAAAAAATTACCCACCCCCTCCTCCCCATCCACATCAATATACCACTTATACCCAAAAAGTTTACCGTCTTCTCTTCCCTGATAATACCTATTCATTACATCTCTCCTTCCCCCCCACCTAAGACTCTTTGTGTCTGTCCCCGCGCCTGAACTAATGTTGAATTGCACACCGTCTAGTATACACCCATCACACTTCGTCCACGTACCCTCCCCACTATATCCTTTCACTTCCTCAAATATTGTCAATGATTTTACCTAGATAAACTGAAGTTGTGAAAAATCGCTCCCTCTGCTGTTCCTGTGTATCGTAACAATTACAATTCTTATGCTATCCATGCTCTACTTCTACTAACTCGCATGCATCTCATCGTGCCACACTAACCCAAGCTGTTATAACCCCCCACACTCCCCATCCCCAATCGCAACTTGCCTGTCATACACCAATAAGACAACTACTACTCTCTACCCATAACTATGTGTAATGTTGTCCTCCTACAGCATGTCCCGCCTATGATCCTAAGATCCTGAAACTACCATCTTGTCCGTGTGTGCACTACCGTCAGTGTGTGTCCTTACATAAAAAGACCCCTCATCCTCCGCTCATCTGTAAATGATTCATGTTGCGGACACCTCTTTTGAAGAGTGAGATCATTAGTTCCTCTACGAATCTATAATCATCATGAATCTCACTTCATGTGCACCCAACCCAACCTTACGTTACTCCTAGCTCACCAATGCACATGTGTAATAGACATGATCGCTCCTCTTCAACACAACCATATCACCATCTGTAGATGCTATTCATTTAATCACAGAAACAGTTTACTAGTGTGACACATGTCTCGAAATATTGTTCCATTCGAAAATCCCTCCCATCAGAGTAATAACAGTCCCTCACCCTCACCCTCTTAATCCAGATGTTAAAATTTAATTTTGAAAATCTATTGTGTTCCGCGTCTCCCTCAATAATCTAGTCACACCACCCTGTGTCAGAAAGACCCCTCTCTCCAGAATCACGCTCTGGACCACACAGTTGAGTTAGAGGAGAGTGCCTCTGACAAAGCTAATCTACGAGTCACACCTTTGTACGGTGCGTACCTTGCTACATTGTAACTCTCAGCTATATTCAAAGAAGTATCTTAAGTTGTGTGACAACGTCTGTATCCACCACCATATAAATACCCAAACTTTTTTTCCCAACCTACCATCCCAAACACCCCACAATATTCCCACATGTACACATGTGCACCTAGATACTCCAGATAATAATATATATGCCAACTCCACGATAGAGTAATGACTGTACAAATCTACTCGAGTCCGCCTCCACCTCCCAGTGTTGTTTGGTCACACTCACCTCTCAGAGAATGTGTTCCCACATAGCTCCCTGACATTGTTAAATCATTGTACATGAACTCCTCGTCATATCATCACACTTTAACTCCATAACTCGTGCTCTATATCTCTAGAATCCATACTGTCAATATGTGATGTACATTTCAATTGTCTCAATTAATTTTACTGTGTCTCGTCAGTACCGCACGCACACGATCCCCTGGCTCCTCAAAGAATGTGTCCCTCCTGTGTAAAGGACAATACTCACCCGCTTCCTCCACATGTTGAAAAATCCTTGTGTCCCTGATATGTCCCTACGAGATCCACCGTCAATTTTTAACTATCACAACCTAGACTCACTAATATACCATTATCCTACCACTAATACATAAATTTCACTCTTCTCCTAAATCTACCCACAAACCATTGCTCATTCAACTATTTCTCGCTCTCAATCGGCATACAAAGACAAACATAATCTGTCACAGATGTGCCTAATCAGATCCTCCTCGATGTGTGTGTGTCTGTACGTCCTCTCTCACTCTAGCACCAGGCTTTATAACTCATCTGTCCTAATCTAGCATCAATTTACCTTATCACACTCCAGATCGGTTGTACATTCTATTCATCACATCACTAGTTATCTTGATGACCTCGTATCCCACTGAAAGGAGTTATGTCCTTCGCTGTGAACTTTGCGCTCACGCGTCCATAGCTCTATACGTACTCCTACATTAACACACTCTTTCTCAATCAAAATATCCAATGTCCTCCGCATCATGATCACCCAACCCCACTGTCTTCAATGTCAACAGGTACACCATTCGTCCCTCCCTGTGTAACAACATCATGTGTACCCCTACCCCTGATATACATATGTACGACATTCATATACACTCCAATTTTAACCTTATCCTCCTCTTGAAAATCACCTACAGTCGTAGCCTATAACTCCTGTCCGCTTCGTGTCCTCCGTCCCACCTCCCCGCCCATATCCTAGTACACCTCTCATCCGTTTCCGTCAGTATTGATCCTATCACTGTGTGTGTGTGTGTCTATAGTCAAGATGACTAAGCTTTATACTCCCCAGACCTCAAAGTCTCGCATAAATGTGCCATGTAATGTTTTGTACATCACATCGCCCATCTCACCACCGCACCTCATTATCATCCTCAAGACTCATATCTCTCCCCATCCGCGATCCAACGCCCTCTCCAGAACAATCAGTAATAACTGACAATTATAACAGACTGTCTCCACCGCACTGATGCAGCCACTCATCCACCTTACCCAATCTGATTTAAGAGACCCTGACTATCTTCTCTCGCAATAATTAATATTTTCTTGTTCCCACTGTCTGTGTTATTAACAGCTGGTACTCAACTATATTCGTGCTCCATAACTCACACTTCAACAATTCCTAACAGATGACTGTAGTCATCTCCAGACTCATACTATAATGTTATTATGTTGCAATACTATGTCACAGTCTAGTCGAGTGCTATCTCTCTTCCTCTCATCTGTACTACTGTGAATACCTCCCTCACAGAATATCGTTTAGTTATAGTTCCTTCAATTACTACATGTATGTCTACCCCTGATTCTCTGCGTACATCGTGTGTCAAGCATCTACCAGACACACACACAATCTAACAACTATATGCACAGTGTAAGACACACTATGAGTAACACTACCCACCACTCACATCACTCTAGACCCGCATCAACTATGTCTATCCCCTAAAGTAGATTTGCCTCCATCAGTCTGTAAACACTATCCCTATCCAGAGTTGTAAAGATTATCTTATATCTGTCTACTATTAATGAACGTTTCCTTTTCACCTAATCATAACAATCATCTTCTGTGCATCTTATCTGTTGTCCATTTTCCATCGTCCTGCCTCACCGTTCTGATTATCCTAACTCTTCTCAGGTCCTTTCCCCCCGTCCAGACTTCATCCTGTGACCGCTCCACCCCAACCGCCTCTTATTCCCTTCTATTTGTGTCCCAACTTGTCCTGTCTCTTCTAAATAAAGACTTCTCCTCATGTTCTTGTCGCAAAGCATTGATACTTTTCAGAATTATTCATGATCGTTTCCCAACATCCTACTGTTGTTCCTATGTCTGTAATGACAACGTGCTGTGTGTTATTTAATCATAATGTTGTCATAGTTACATTGTACTATCCTGAACCTTAAACTTATCCCCCTCTTACTCATACGTCTATTGCCTCTGAGAGACGCTAAAAATACATCGAATCACTCGCACAGTACTGTGTCATCAGTGTACATACCATTGTACATATCTGCACAATAGCGCAGTTCACTTCACCCCCAAAAACATACTCCAGTTGTAGTGGTACCGACTCCAGAAATTAAAACCGCCCGGGGACAGAAGAGTCGGGCCCCAACTACCCTCCGTTCCGGCCCGTTTCTCCGGGGTAAGTTCCGGGAAAATGGGCTTTTGGTTGTTTGGGGATTTTTAAAAGACGGGATTTACCCCAAATTGGGGAACACCTTAGAAGGCCTGCGAGCCCTTCCAGTTAAGAGACGGGGGAGAATTTTCCCCAGGAGCGCCCTGGGCTCCCCAAGCTCAAAGGGGGTTGAGGGGGACCCCGGAAGGGGCACTCCCCTTTTCCTTCGGGTTCCCCTCGTCGGAGATCGCACCTGAGCAGTCCCCAGACGGGTTACCCCCTCCGGTTGTATTTCAGACAGACCCTTCTCACTAGCAGTTGAGAAAAGCTGTCACAGGGGCTCAGGATAAAGGCAGTTACAAGGGCGGGTATCCCCCTCCACCTCAACTCACCCACAGATTTCGAAAACAGTGCACTAGTTGCACGGGCAGTGACACCTTCCCCCACCCCCTCGAGTTTTCACTCTGGGGTTTCCGGGCCCGCTACAAACAGAGGAAAGGACCGTCAGACACCAGCTGACCTCAGGGGGAGTCATTGAGTCATAGTTTCCAGAGCTTCAATGTCACTCCAGGGGTCCCCCCCAGCTACCCTAAAACCTGCAGGGGCCCAGGTAGATGATGATCAGACGAGTCAGGTCTTCAGGACTTCATCATCTCGTTTCGCAAGGCTGCAGCTCCTCCACCTTTCTCTAAACCCCAGTTTCTTAGTTTTTGGTGCTAGACCCAAAGGGGGGGAGAGGGGCGATTTAGAGAAAAGGGGGGGGATTTGAATCTTTGAAAGCTTTAAAACCCCCCTACTCATTCATCATTTCAAATTTTAGCATTTGTATCTATGTGTGTGAATACTATGGGTTTATGTTTTTGTGAGATATGGTTGGAAAGGGAACCAAAAAATCTTTTAATTTTCACTAATATATCTTGTGATTTTCTCATTTTCATATATATCTCTAAGCTTAAATGATAATTGAGCTTCCGCCCTATACTCCGATACATCTTTTGAGTATATCAAGAGGTACTCCTTTCTTCATTCATATCTATGGTATCATGGTTTGTGACTTGGCTTTGGTGAGCAAGTACGTTTCATTTACAAATTCACTAACCCTTGCTCAACTATTCCAAGTCACAAATCCTAAACTATCTCTCTTATCCATACTCGAGGATTTATTGTCATCAATCACCAAAAAGGGGGAGATTGAGAATCATGGCCCTAGTTGGTTTAGGTGATTAACGACAATTAGCGATTATTATGGCTAACGTGTGTTTTGCAGAGGCTATGTGTAGCTTAGCCATAGTGATCAACAAGAAATGGGCATTAATGGTCATCACTTAGCCCCCAAGATGGATATCGTTTCGGATTTCAAGGAGACATGATAAAGACCCTAGAATGATAGGCTAAGTGTCATAAGATGATGAAGGGCACTTAGAAATAGATAGGGCTTCTCTTTTTGTCTTTGACCGTACTATTAAGAGGGGTTGAGACTAGTAGCTTGACTTAGGAAAGCTTCATGAACTAGGTGTGGTGCACACTTGTCTTCTTAGCTCTAAGCAAGCCTATGTTGACCATAAGATAGCCTAGAAACAACTTCCATATTCATCGCGGCAAAAACGAAGTTGATAGGTCTGTTTTCTGGGTGACAGACGCTCCTGACGGAGGCATCGGACGCTGTCGTCGCGTCGGACCAAGGCGTCGGACGCTGGGTGGTTGAGTCCACAGCGTCGTCGACCTACCAGTGAAGGTGTTTTCTGGCTAAGTTTTTCATGGGGCGACGGACGCTGTCCGTCGGTCAGGCGTCGGTCGCTTGGAGAGCGTCCGTCGACCTTCCAGAGAGGGTGTTTTTCAGCCCGAGCCAGAGTTGCAGTGTCGGACGCTGGGATGAGCGTCCGTCGCCCTATGACGGAGCGTCCATCGCTGGGAAAAAGCGTGTCAGAACTAGCTGTTGGGCAGGGCGTCGGAGCGTCCGTCGCCCAAACTATGAACAGAAATAGTCGTTGGGGCATGCGACGGAGCGTCCGTCGCCTAGTCGACGGAAGCGTCTGTCGCCAACTTAAGTTGCCAACCCGAGGCAGTTTTCTGAGGGGCTATTTATAGCTTCTCACACTTCTCTCCCACCTTGCTTTGCTCATTTGAGTTGCTGAGTTTGTTGAGAAGGTTGGGAAAGAGAGCAAGAGCCCTAGAGAGAGAGAGTGATTCGCGAATCCATTCATCCTCTCCTCTAGTTCATCAAGAGTTCAAGTGTGCATCCTCTAGTTGTGAAGCTTGAGTGAGTCAAGCGAAGATCGAAGCTTGTTACTCTTGGTGATCGACATCACCTAGACGGTCCGGTGGTGCTTGGAGGAAGGTGATCGCCGGAGGATTGTGGGAGGCCCTTCTCCATCGACGTTTGTGATCGGTGTGGGCGATTCACCGAGCCAGAGTGGCGAAGATCAGCCCGTAGAGAGCACTCATCCCTTGCGCGGGGATTGAGGGGGAGCTATACCTTGCGAGGTGCTCCAACGAGGACTAGGGGGGAGTGTCGACTCCTCGATACCTTGGCAAAACATCGCTAGAGTGTCAAGCATCTCTTTCCCTAGCTTATTATTACGCATTACTTTCCGCACTTGTCTTTTAATTTCAATACTAGAAGTGTGTAGGAAGTATTCGCTCTCTTTTGACTTGCTACTGCTTTCTAGCTAGGACACACAAGCGGTAGGCACTTGGGGGTTAATTGGCTCTTTATAGGTTTAATTCTTGTTTAGAAATTAAAAAGAGCCCAATTCACCCCCCTCTTGGGCATCTTGATCCTTTCAGTCGAGCACTGGTGTCAGGGAGTTCTACGCTTCAGTTTGGATAGACCCTGACCATGAGTTCTTCCAGTACACCTTCAGAGGGGAGCGTTACCGGATGTACTTGACAGCCCTCAGAGAGCGACTTCACCTCACCCAGTACGAGTTCCGACTTCACAGACAGTGCTTCGGGGAGTGTGACCCCCCACGCAGAGCTATTGGAGGCACTCCCCGTTAGTTGACCACATCTCCCCGTGCTTCCAGCAGCCGTTCGGTCCCGGTGCCCGTCGTCACCCCAATGAGTTGCTCTCTCACGTTCGTCTCCTGAACGACGTGTTCCGACGCACTCTACTTTCTCACATCCGGCTACCGTGACGCGCTCACGAACCTACAGCAGTACCTCCTAGCCTCTGTTGTGACTCAGACACCGTTCGACATTGCGGATTTCATAGTGTGTGAGATGGAGGACACCATAGCAGATGGGATTGTGTCACGCCGGCAGTTGCCCTATGCTCACTGGATCAGCTCCCTACTTGTTTTGGCACTCCGCAGTCACCCACAGCTCAGCCACGAGCTCTCAGACTCGCCTTCTGTTTTTCCGATCTACATGATGAGTGTTGTGATCGATGGTCGTCGGGGCAACAGAGCCCTCTGGAGGATTCTCCGTGCAGTACCGGCTCGAGAGATGGATGAGATTGACGCTCAGGATGCGGCGATGCGCCGCAGTGGCTCAAGGAGAACTACCTGACCTTGAGAGGCAGGAGGACTTGGATCAGGGCGCAGACCCTATTTCGTCAGACAGTGACGACGATGACTACCGTCCACACGCCCTACTCCACCTCATCCAGCAGCAGCTCACGACGCAGAGGCCGATCCCTCCAGTGTGGCACCTCCTCCAGCTCCACCCACCGACCCTGTTCTTCTGCGGGTCCTGGATCGGCTTGACACTTTCAGCAGCAGATGGTGGCCATGATGGGCCAAGTTCAGGCAGGCAGGATCAGTTCTAGGAGCAGCAGCTTGCTAGTCAGGCGATGACCTTCCAGTTCAAGGGATATATACTTGCAGCAGACTGGAGCTCCTCCTCCCTCGTTCCTTCAGAGGCCACCGCAGTTTCAGCTGGGTCCGCCTCAGTTTGGGCAGTTTCCTGGACCGTCCCCTCAACCACCTCTTGGACAGCATTCAGGGTTCTCACCTCAGCCGCCGCCTCCGGGCATGCCCTTCTACGTCCAGCACCCAGCAACCCTCGTCTTCGCACTTCACAGCTCCAGTGGCCACCACTGCTCAGTACGCGGGTTGCCCGGTCACTCCTCCAGGACAGTCGTCGACCAGCAACTACCCACTTTAGCTATACCGTCCTCTGGTGGACTACAAAGTGTGAGTCCCTCAGCGCAAGTTTCAGTCTCCAGCCAGCCAGGTGGCACCAGTGGGGCAGACGACAGCAGTTTTCACCAATCACCCTGGGTTTACCCCGTACTCAGCGTCTGCTGGCTTGGATAGTTCAGCTCCTGCTTTCTCCGCTAGCTACAGTGCCCTCACTGGCCTTGCTAGTCCTACTGACTACCAGCATTCTCTGTCGGAGCCCGCCACCATAGACAGGTGGCACTTTACCCTCCTCAGTGGCTTTGTCAAAGCTTGCACCTCAGGACCCACCGGCTACAAACACTACTACTCTAGAGGTTCAGCCAAACTTGACTCCAGTGGCTAGTAAGCCTCAGGGACAGACTGGTTTAGTTTTCTCGTGAAAGAGACACCATTTTACGCCCCCTGCTCCAGAGTCCAAGGTTGCTCCTTCATTCCCAGCTCCCGTTCGGATTTACCGCTTCAGAGGCACAGGCCCCGAAAATTTCAGTGGTTCCGGGGGAAAAAAACCGTCTGATTTTACCAGCAGAGTTCAGGGGCCGACGCTAAAAATTCTACTTTTTTGTGGCCACGCTCCAGGACTGCTCCGGGAGACAGCCCCCTGAGACAGCTCCGCCCACAGTGGGTTTGGGGGGGTGACACCCAAACCCCTTGCCCCGACTAATGACCCAATTCGCCCTGCACGCTCGTGACCCGTTGCTCCTCCTGCGCCTGAGGGCTTAGTTTTTGGTGCTTTGTCCCCAAAGGGGGAACAGAGTGATTGTATGCTTTTTGATGGGGGGGGAGTTGAGAGTGAGACTTGTTTTTCTTTTGATGTGCTTTACATTTCTCGTATCTTTGCATCATGTTTACCCTATCGCATACAGGCTTTTGTTTGATGAAAACACTTGTTTTGGGGACTTTTTTTTTTTCACCCTTATAAAAATTATGTCACATTTTTTGGGGGGGGCCCTTTGGGATAGGCTTCCGTGCTTTACTTTGTTTATTTACCCTGGGGTTTTAAGCATATCTCTTGAAATTTGCCTTAATTCATATCCTCGTACTTGTGGTGTTTTGGGTTTTATTTAAAACCATGATTTTTTCCATTCATATTCACTACCCCATGCCTAATAAGCCAAGTATTTAAAAACCCCAAAAATAAAACTCCCCTTTTCATACTCAAATTGGCGTTTGTCGTAAATCACCAAAAAAAAGGGAGATTGAAAGCATCTAGCCCCCCAAAGTTTTGGGGGATTAAGGGACAATGCCAAGTTTAAAAAAAGATAACGGGGTTTTTTGAGGGGGGAAAAAAGAAAGTTAGGTCGGGGTAATGGGTGGTTGTTTGGATTTATCATGGTATACGGGCCCTTTAAAATTGGAATCTTTTTCGGTTTTAAAAGGGAAATTGGCGACAAGGTTAAGATTAGATTTGGGGCTCAAAAGGTTTTTTTTGGGGTTGAGAGAAACCTTTTTAAGTAGTTTCCCCCATTTTTAAATTTTTCCCTTTGGCCATATATTAAAGGGGGTTTCTATCAAATTAGCTTGACCTGGGAAAAAAGGGTTTTAGTTTTTTAGGTGGGGGGTTGCACACTTGTCAAACTACACTGGGAAAGTTTTAGAAATAGCCCTTTTAAACCGAGAGAGCAAACTTCCATTTTGGGAAGGGAAAGGGTTAAAAAAGGGGCCCCTGTTAAGGCCCCGGGGACGAAATTTGAAAACTCGGGGTCGGGAAACCATTGGATTTTGTGTTCTGGACCCGGGGGTTTTGGGCTTGCTGGATGCAGGCGCCCCGGGAAACGCGGGTGAACAGTGTGGGTCCGGATCGCTAAAAAGCGTCCGGACCCAATCCAGAGAGTTCCCGAGAGCAGTTTTTGGCCCCCGGAGGGCTGTCCGGAGTGTTGCGTCCGGACTGCATTGGGTCCCGGACAGCAAAAACAGAGAGCCCCCGAGAGCAGAAATTTTTTCCGGGAAAACCAGACTTTGTCGGGGTTTTTTTGCGTCCAGACCTGATGGGTGCGTCCGGGGGCTCCCTGGTTTTAAATCGCAGAAAAAAGGGGGGTTTGGGGGGGGCCCGGACGCATGTTTGAGGGCCCGGGGCCCCCCCCAAAAAAAGTGCCTCCGGGGGTGAAACGTAAAATTTTTGGTTTTTTTTGCCTCTAACGGCTGGGGGTTTTAGTTGGGGATATTTATACCCCCCATCACCCCCAAATGGGGGCTTCTTCCCTTTTTCCCAAATTGCTGAGTTTTGCCTTATGAGGGGTGCAAAAAGGCAAGACCCCTTAAAAGAGTGTGAATTGTCTTTTCCCTTGTGTTGATTCTCACTAGTTGTAGAGTTAGCAAAATGTGGGAAAATTCAACAAAGGGGCAAACCTTGGGCAATGAGAGTTAGTGTTTGTTACTCTTTGGGGATTTGACATCACCTAGACGGGTTTAAAGGGGGTTTGGGTTTTGGGGATCTCCGTGGTTTTTCCATGTGGAATTTTACCCCAAATTTTGATTGTGATCGGTTTTGTTTTGGGGGGGTTTTAAAGGAGCCCGGAGTGGCGAAAAATCACCCCCATAGAGAGCACTTAGGCCTTGCGCGGGCCTTTGGGGGGGGGGAAACGATACCCTTTTCGGGGTGCTCCCAAAGAGGGCTAGGGGGGTTTTCGACTCCTCGATACCTCGGGAAAACGTCGTGTGTCAAATTTTTTCCTTTTTCCCCTATCCCCTTTCTTATTGCATTTAATTTAAGCACTATTTCCCCCTTTTTATTTTTTGCTTGGGAGAATTGCATAGGGCCTTTTTTCCCCTTTTTGTTCCTTGGGTTTTTCTTTTTTAGCTAGGGGAAATTTGGGGGAAAACACAAGGGGGGTTTAAATTTGGGTCTTGATAGGGTTTTTAATTTTTTGCCCTTTGAAATTTAAAAAGCCCCAAAAACACCCCCCCTTGGGGATCTTTTATCCTTTTCCCAACCAAAAAAGAGAAAATTGAGATATTTAAAAACAAAACACCCAATTTAGGGTTGTGGTATCCTAAAGGAACAAACTTTGAGTTTCTTGGATACTCCGACTCGAAAAAAAAGTGTGTTTTTCAAGTAGAAAGGAAAAAAACACATCGGGGACTTGTCAATTGCTTGGAAAAATCAATTTTGTCTCATGGTCAACAAAGAAGCAAAATTGTGTGGGATTTAACCCCCCGAAGGGGCCCAATAAAATTAGTGCGGGGAGTTTTTTTGTGCACAAAAACTTTTGGGAAGGAAGCTTTTCTTTGAATGATTTTGGGTCCCAAAATTTAAGCAAGTGCCTTTGTTTGTAATAATGAAAATGCAAATCAAGCTCCCAAGGGTTCAACACTCAAGAACAAAGCATTTTTATTCCCCCCATTCATTAAGATCATCAATTAAAAGGGGACATTTCTATCACAAGTTTTGGAAACCGAAGATCAATTGGTCGATATCTTTACCAAGCCACTAGATGAAAAAAGGGGTTTTGCAAGCAAAGGGAAATGAGTTGAACATACTTGATTTCTCCAACATGAGTTGAATGCACCCCCACTTATATGACATGCCTCTACTCCAAACAACTGCAAGGTAAAAAGTTGATTTGAGAGCATTTCATGCACACCTTGTTAGGACTTGTGTAGAGCATATAGACAAAACCCTCATGCTTATAGGCTCATTCATGAAAACAAAAATATTTGACCCAAGTTCGATTATGATCGGTTGTGGGCAAATTCACCGAGCCAGAGTGGTGAAGAATCAGCCCATAGAGAGCACTTAGTCCTTGCGCGGACTAAGGGGGAGTGATACCCTTGCGGGGTGCCCAACGAGGACTAGGGGGGAGTGTCGACTCCTCGTTTCCCTCGGAAAAACGTCGTCGTGCCAATTTCCTTTTGCCCCTACTCCTTACTTATTGCTTTTTACTCTTTAAGCACTACTTTCCCGGCATTAAAATTCTTGTTGCTTGAGTAAAATTGCATAGGGTTTACCGCTTTCGTTGCCTTGTTTTGCTTGTTTAGCTAGGACACTTGGGAAAGCACTAGGGGGTTAATTGGCTCTTGATAGGTTTTAATTATTGCTTAGAAATTTAAAGAGCCCAATTCACCCCCTTTTGGGGCATCTTGATCCTTTCAAGCCACAAAGAGGATATTGAGATATTTGAAGCATACACCCAATGTAGGGTTGTGGTATCCTAAAGGATCAAACTTTGAGTTACTTAGATACTCCGACTGGGACTATGTGTGTTGCAAGATAGAAAGGAAAAGCACATCGGGCACTTGTCAATTGCTTGGAAATCACTAGTCTCATGGTCAACAAAGAAGCAAAATAGTGTGGCACTCTCTACCACCGAAGCCGAATATATTAGTGCGGGGAGTTGTTGTGCACAAATACTTTGGATGAGAGCTACTTTGAATGATTTTGGAGTCAAATTCAAGCAAGTGCCCCTTTTCTTTGTGATAATGAAAGTGCAATCAAGCTCACCAAGAATCCGGTTCAACACTCAAGAACAAAGCATATTGATGTCCGCCACCATTTCATTAGAGATCATCAATTGAAGGGGACATTTCTATCACAAGTGTTGGCACCGAAGATCAATTGGTCGATATCTTTACCAAGCCACTAGATGAGAAAAGGTTTTGCAAGCTAAGGAATGAGTTGAACATACTTGATTCTCCAACATGAGTTGATGCACCCCCACTTATATGACATGCCTCTACTCCAACAATGCAAGGTAAAAGTTGATTTGAGAGCATTCATGCACACCTTGTTAGGACTTGTGTTTGAGCATATAGACATAACTCATGCTTATAGGCTCATTCATGAAAACAAAATATTTGATGCTTATATGGTACACTATTTTTCTATGAGTTGATATGATCTAGTGGTGGCATATGACATGTTGATGTGCTTGCAATCCTAGTGTTTGATCTATGTCTATGAACTCAAAGTGTTTAATTCAACATAGCAAAATTAACCACTTAGCATGTGTGAAAAGCTTGTCTATGGTTTAATATCTTGGGCAAAGTAGCTTAGTTTCAAACCAAGTTGAAAACAATCTTTCACCCTATCTCACACTTAGGGGGGGCTAAAACTTGAATATCTATAATTGGTCCCACCTTTTTGTGTCAATTGTATGAAAAAGGGGGGATAAAATTATGTGAAAAGATATAAAAATGACACATGGGGAGAAAGAAAGATAAAGGGAGAAATGGGAAAAATCAATTTTGAAAGAGAACAACAAATAGGGGGAGGGAAGCTCATGAACACCTTGTTGCATTTGAATTGCTTGCATCCTCATATGTATTGTTGCACAAGTATTAAAATTCAAAATACATGCTTATGTGGTGCTTGCTAGTGATAACAAAAATTTAATGATGATTGATCTACTAGCATGCATAAGGGTGATAAGCTAGATAATGGTTTCAAGTGGCCTTTCAAGTTGTATCTAGAACCACTCTTTTATTTGTTGATCTCACGGGGTTTCTGTGTTCACTTGATGTCTAGCTAATCATGGTGCTAAGGGTGATTCTAAATTCCGCACTACTGAGGTATCCAAACCCGCTTCAAAGGTCTACTCTTAAACCTTAGCATCATTTGGTAGCTATTTCCTCTCCCACAATGCCTATCTATACTTATGTGCAAATCTTGAACAAAACTCATGGAGCACATATGTAGGGGGGGCTAATATCTACCCCAAAACCCAATTTGTGTAACTTGTCCAAATCTTGAATCTTTGATTAAAATTCTTGGACAAGTAACTCAAGTTTTAAAATGATTATATTTGATATCTTTATGGAAGGGTTGTCATCAATTACCAAAAAGGGAGAGATTGAGAGTCTCCTATGTGTTTTGGTTTTGAGTAATTGATGAAACCCACCTAAGTACTAACCTTGATCTCTAAGTGTGAATCATGGGTAGGTTAGTACATACCATGTGATGGAGCAAGGTGGATCAAGTGGATGGCAAAAACTCTAGCATTGGGGGTTTGGAAAGGAAAGGGGGTGTGAAGGCAAAGGTGAAAGCTAGGAACATTTTTGGTTTGGTGATCAAGACATCATAGAGGATGTGATCACATTTAGGATAGATAGCCATAATATCAAGGAGGGAGCTCTTAAGTATGATTACGGTTATCTTTGTGCCACTAGTTCAAAAATGCATTGCATTAAAATCTATTGAACCAAGTGAAACAACCAACTTAATCCAAGATAATTGTGAACTAAAAGCAAACACACGTGCACAAGTGTTGGGATCACTTGTGTTGGCTCTTGAAAGCTTGGAAGAAATTTGGGAGGTTGTTTGGACCATTTTTTGGGGGTCCAGACGCAGGGTGTGCTGTTGGTCTGGACCATCGGTGATGGGTCCAGAGGCAATACCCCAGCTGGCAGCGCTATGCAGTAGGGATCCGGACGTAGTTGTTGGTCCGGACCCCAGCGTCCCAGGGTTGGAGCTCTCTGTTGTTTCTGGTGGAGATGATCCCGACGTGGGGTTTTAGTCCGGAATGAGGGTCCAGATGCGCGTCCAGAGGTGTTGGTGGCTCTGTGGAGCTCTCGGGGTTCTCGGGGATTTTATTTCCGGACACTGTTTCGTGCGTCCGGATTCCCCGTGGCGCTCTGTGGTGCGCTGAGGCGCGAGGGGAAACCGAGCCCTTTGAACTAGCAGGCGACTGGATGCATGGGGCATGGTCCGGACGGTGCTTGGCGTGTGTCCGAAGTCAACGACCGGAGCCTGGAACTGAAGCGTTGGCTCTCTACTGGAGAAGGGGTCCAGACGCAGTTGATGGTCCGGACCCTTGTGAAAAGTGCATCCGGAGGTACGTAGATAAGAGGAAAAATGAGTGGAAAAAAGGCTAGTTTTTGAGTGAGAGCTAATAAGGTGATATGGCGGCCCTTTGGGGCACTTCTTGCACATTCTAATCACTCACACACTTGTGCTCATTTGTGAGAAGCCCACCACTCATTCCTCTCAACATATTTGACATATTCTAGAGAGATTGAGTGAATCCAAGTGCATTGCTCTTTGATTGCATACTGTGGCAAATTGGTGATCGTCGTCATCGTGAAACTCTTGTTATTCTTGGAGGTTGCCACCTCCTAGACGACTTGGTGCGAACGAGGATCGTTGAGCGGAGGAAGGTGATTGTCTCCCGGCTCCGATCGGTGGATTGTGAGGGGTTTTTGAACCTACCCCGCGGGAGTTCGTGAAAGGTATCTCTAGTGGATTGCTCGTAGCTTGGGGATCCTCATCCTGTGTTGGTTGTGCGGCACCCTTTTACGGGTTTGGCTTTGGGTTGCCAATTAGC
>CM039139.1:23666377-23728256 GCA_022036555.1 Microstegium vimineum | reverse complement strand
GCGTGGTGCGCATCCTCTCACGCCGCACTAAGAACAACCCCGTCCTCATCGGCGAGCTCGACGTGGGAAAGACGGCTGTCGTGGAGGACCTCGCACAGCGCATCGTCCGCCTCATCGCGCTCGACATGGGGCGCTCTCGTCGCGGGCGCCAAGTACCGCGGCGAGTTCGAGGAGCGGCTCAAGTTCGTGCTCAAGGTGGTGGAGGAGGCCGAGGGGAAGGTCATTCTCTTCATCGACGAGATACACCTCGTCCTGGGCGCAGGCAGGACGGAGGGTTCCATGGACGCGGCCAGCCTGTTCAAGCCGATGTTGGCGAGGGGGCAGCTCCGGTGCATCGGCGCCACCACGTTGGAGGAGTACCGCAAGTACGTGGAGAAGGACGCGGCGTTCGAGCGGCGGTTCCAACAGGTGTTCGCCGCGGAGCCGAGCGTGCCCGACACCATCAGCATTCTCAGGGGGCTCAAGGGTACGTGAAGTGGCGGCATAGGGAGGGTACTGTGAAGGGAAGGGCGGCGTGAGGGAGATGAATAGGCGGCGTGGAGTACGTGAAGTGGCGTCGCGAGGGAGACGAAAGGTCGCGAGGGAGATGAATAGGTCGGGGCAATATGATCATTATAGAAAATACATGTCTTTTTTAGATGTTAAAAGAGATTAAAATGACCAAAATGTCATTATAGCTTATTGTAATTGTTTGAAGTCCTATTAGAAAGAATCAAACGTTATGAGTCCTATTATAGAGAAACCCAACGTTTAGAGTTCTATAATAACCAATTTCTCTTTAGATAAGGCACGTAAGCATTAGAAAATGAGAATCTTTTCAGAACTTCTTTTTGAATAGTGTTGAAATCTTTTCCCATTGCAACAACCATCTCAGGTGAAATGGGATTGATCTCAAAAAGTTTGGGCCTTTTTGTGATTACTGCTTCTCCATCAAACACATCCATATCATCAATGTCAAAGTCAAAGTCACCTTCCCACGAGTATCCGCATCTGTGTTGACCAACCGCATGTTTCATAAGGCTCTGGACCAATGCACATTTATCAGGCAATGGTACCATGACTTGGTTCCCAATATGACCAAAGATATTCATTTTTCTGAGCAATGCAGTGCCAAGACATTGTTTCATCTCCTCATGCCTGAAAGCATATATACACCAGCCTCTAGTTGAGCACTCATGAATAATGAACGGAATCATTATATAAATAATAAATCAAAGAGAAGGGATCGAGACCCTTACGTTTTGGGCATTCAATGAAAGTTTAGCTGCAGTTGCTGCATACTGGCGCTTACTGTGACACCCAACTTGTTTGCCAATGCCTGCATATATTTCCTTGCAGTTTCCATTAGAGACACCTGCAACCTGTTTTACAATGTTTATATTACTAACAATATTAAAATCAAGGAATTTAAGAAAAATACGGTGGTTACAAATTTAAAGAGACTAATGGGCACACTATGACTCTAGCCACTGATGCTGAGTTCCTTGGCTTGACAAGGACTTCAAGGGAGGTGAAACATGTCATGGCCATGGCCCATGGACACATGTGAGTTTGTGTCTGATGCACAGGTTGCCAGTGAAATGAAAAGCCAAATAGTAGTGGAAAACACTATCAAGTGAGAACTTGATTGGGCCAAGAACCCCCAATGCAGTGAAAGTGTTGCAGATCCAGCATACAAAACAGGTACAAAAGAAACATCACATGGTTCTAGGTGATGGTCCAGATGCAACTGAGCTAGCCGTCTATAATGAGTACTTCAAGAAGGTTGTGAAGAACAAAGGAAAGCCAGGTGGGGCGTAGTGGCGCGTGCTTTTGTTTGCCCTTTTCCAGCCTCAATGATCACTTGATCAGCATGTATGTACTCCCATCATTTCATTGGCTCCCTGTGCATCGTCCGTGCATCTTTCTGTGCCGTCCACATCTTGGAGCATATTTGGTCCGTGGTGCCTTTAATTTAACTTGCTGCATCAAGCAAAAGCAAGAGACCATAACTTAAGAGGCGTCCGCAAAATGACACGTGTACGTAGGGTAAGTATGTGTCGGGTCACATTTTCAGTCTGAGTCCAGATTTTTAGGTGTCACCCACCATTTTTTTTTTGCTCCGGTGAATATGGGGCGTCAGGTACACTCAAATAGTCAAATGTGTACCTGACGCCCCATATTCGCCGGAGAAAAAACAAATGGTGGGTGACGTCTAAAAATCTAAACTCGACTGAAAATGTGACCCGATACATACTTACCCCTACTTACACGTGTCATTTTGTGGACGCCTCGTAAGTTAGGGCCTCTTGCTTTTGCTTGATGCAGCAAGTTAAATTAAAGGCGCCACGGACCAAACATGCTCCAAGATGTGGACAAAGATGCACGTTCGATGCACAGGAACCAATGCAATAATAAAATGACGGGAGTAAATACACGCTGATCAAGTGTCCATTGAGGCTGCAAAAGGGAAAACAAAAGCACACACCACTACTGCTCTCTGCCTTACACCAATTAGCTATGAAACCCAAAATGAATATGTCCAAAACCCAGAAACAAAGTCAGGAGAACGGGTCCATATCAATGCAAAAACTACACAGATTTGGCCACATTCTGAATTAGAAGATGAACTTCCTCCAGCCAATAACAGCTCAAAAGAGGTGCAGTATGATTCACTTTCCTTCTACTAGCACTAGACTTTACTCCACCTGTCCTGAAATATAAGGAATCCTAGGAATTTTATAACATGGCAAACATTTTCATGACACAAGTAAAAGGGAGGGTTGGGGTATAAAGATCTTCATTTGTTCAACCTAAAGCTATGCTGGCATGTCAAAGTTGGAGGCTAGTTCAAAGCCTGGAATCTCTTTGTGCTAGATTACTGAGAGCCAAATATTGGCCTGATGGCAATTTGTGGGCAGTGAAGGAGGGTCGTGGAATGTCATACGCATGGCGCAGTCTAGTGAGGGGTCTTAGAGCGATAGAGAAAGGGATCATTTGCAGAATTGGTGATGGCAGAAATGTGCGTATTTGGAAAGACCCGTGGTTATCGGCGGGTTTCTCTAGGCAGCCAAGAATACCCCGTGGAAGCACTCTGCTAACCAAGGTATCTGAATTGATGGATCCATATACTGGTACTTGGGATACTGCATTGATTAAAGATCTATTCTGGGAAGATGTGGTGAACATTTTGGCAACCCCAGTTCATTTAAATAGAGAGGATTTGTGGCATGGCACTTTGATCAGAAGGGCATCTTCTCTGTTAAATCAGCTTACCATAGATGATGCTGAAATTGGGAGAGAAAGGCAGCGAAGCGAGTCCTCTACAGCTTCTAATAGCAAGGGAGACGGCAATATATGGAAGAAGATTTGGAAATTACCTGGACCCCCCCCCCCCCCCCCTCCCCCTCTGCATTGTGCTGTATATGGAAGAAGATTTGGAAATTACCTGGACCCCCCCGGCTTAACCTCACTGCATTGTGCTCTATATTGAATCTTGATTATAGTGGGTTGCACACGAATGATTTCATCATGGCATATTTTATCTTAGAGAACTAAGGTTTGGCTTTCATATGTCGTATCCTACATGCCATGTGGTGTAACTAACCCCTGTTTAACATAATTCCTAAATTGTTGTCAACAGAATTCATATGGTATGTGCATATGTTTGCTTCTTTTGTATGCTATATGCTCTTTAAATTCCCTTTGACACAAGAACAAAAATGATTACCATCAAACAACTAAATCATCCAATAGTTGGCCTCCCTGAGGGGAAAATATACAAAACATTTATAGGCTATCACATTCCCCTGGATTCAGCTTTGATGCATTGATTGTTGTCTTCCATACAAAATCACTGTTGTTTAACAAATTTCCTGCTCCATTATTAAAAGAATAAGATGCACTATGTGTAGCAATGAAATGATGCAATGTTTTCTTTGGCTTGTCCACTGTTTTCTTGTTAATATTGCTTTCATCTTTATGTTTTTTTTTGTTGCAACCAAGATTATTTTCATAGCACGCAAAATAGACAAGCTAGATTGCTAGCCTAGCAGTTCCTCACCTTGCTAAACATCCCAGCAATCCCCATGGTAGGCTTATTTGAGGGGAGATTGCATGGTGGGTCTATGGCCCTACAAAAATGACATGCATTAAGTCACTTTGTTTCATATATTAGTTGTAATCAAGCTTTGTCTAAACTCTAAATTCAAACCTTTCTATCTTTTTTCTTTGCGGCTAACCTTTCTATCTTTAACTACAATATAGTTTAACATGATTCTATCTTAACTATCAGTATTGTTTAACATGATAAAGTTTACTCCCTCCTTTTGATATTAAGTCATTCTAGTTTTTGCTGTATCTATCTAGGGAGCATATGCTATGAAAACCAGGTTCCTGTGAAAACTATGGAAACTCGCACATGGATCGTTGGATCTAAATCCGATGGTGGGAGAGATTAGCAATTAACCCCTCCCACAGTGTGGGAGAGATTAGCACGTGGATCGATACACTGTGGGAGGGGTTAATTGTTAATCTCTCCTAATCTCTCCCACCATCGGATTTAGATCCAACGATTCACGTGCGAGTTTCCATAGTTTCCACGGGAACCTGATTTCCATAGCATATTTATGTTTAGATACATAGCTTTTACTATGTGTTTAGAGAAGCCAGATCGACCTATAATTTGGGACGTTTGGGATAGGTTCGCCATGAGAAATGTGATTTCATCATAAAATATAAGGGTCAATATATTGTACGTATTGTTAAAATTTTGAATTTCTAGAAATGTTGTACTAACTACAAGTCTAGAATGACAAGTAATTTGGAATGGAGGGAGTACCACGGAACATAGAACTTGCAAGTTCCCCTGAAACTTGATCTTGTAGGACAATAGTACTCAATGCGGTCAGAAAAAGAGATGGTACGATTGCAAACAAAACTGTGATGTTAAGTACTCAATCAATGCGATCAGAAAAAGTGATGGTACGATTGCAAACAAAACTGTGATGTTAAGTACTCAATGCGGTCAGAAAAAGAGATGGTACGATTGCAAACAAAACTGTGATGTTAAATACTCCTAAGACAGAGCAGAGCACAGATTTGGCATTGGTCTGCTGTGTTTCCCTAGAATTCTATTCTGTTAAATTTAAGTGGTCATTCTGCTTTATGGTCAATGTTTATGTAGTGAACTTCTGCAGAATGTAGTTGAATGTAACACTCTGGGTATTTTTGTTTTATTTCAGACTGAGATACAGATATTTTACCTGATACCTGATTCAAGACCTGATACAGGCACAAAAGGAATGCTGCTGAAACAAAGTAGGGATTGAAGCATGTTGAAGCGTGGGTGCTAGTTGGACATAATTGAGTGGTTAGTCAATTGTGCGCATGCCAGAAAACGTATTTCTGCTCTGTTCTCAGACTTATCAGTGGCTGACACTGCCTTATCCGTGATTGCTATTATGTGTTCCATTGCAGCTGGACTTGTATTACATCTTTGTGATGGGCTGATGGCTATGATGTGTTGCATTAACGATGGACTTGTATTACATCTTTTGAAATGTGTCAACTATGTGCTATAAACTAAATTGTGTGGAATATGTATGCTTGCCACTGTCAACAACTTGGTTGTTGGGGAACCCTGCAGTCAACCCTTGACTTGCCAGTGATTCTTTTTCCTGTATGTTCTCAATATGACATGTCGTGGTTATGCTAGACACTGTCCTACATCTCTACTATAATTGAAATCTTCTAAAAGAGTGGAAAACCTGGATCTCACCTCTGACCCCACAGACAGGAGGGTGTGCAACGACGCACCACCACTAACTTACACCGAGGGAATGCCACCCACAACGTCAACAATATATCAGATTGTAAGGTCCCTCTTTGTTTCTGTCAGAGGTGTGTATGTTTGTGTTTCTGTTTCCGAGAATTTCACGAGTAAATTAATTTTAGTTCTGGTTTAGTTGCAGGTTCTCTTCTCAGACATCAATGCTTCTGAGGTAACTGGATGATTTCTTCTTGAGGATTGTTTTTGTCCTTTTCTTGTCACCTACATTTTCTGATTTAACTCACTGTGTTGTGCTCCATCCGTCCCTAAATAATTGTCGTCGTTGGTGTCCGTGCCATAAGTTTGACTGGATTTATAGAAAATATGTCTAACATTTGTGTCCCCAAATAAATTTATTAAAAAACTAGATTCAAAGATCTTTCCAATGATACTAATTATATATCATAAATATTTATATTTTTAATATATATTTAGTCAAAGATGTGACGGAGGGAGTAGGTGGACATTGGGTACCGATGAGAAGCACTGCTTCTGCTGTGATTCAATTTCGCCAAGGCCCACACGGTGATCCAATCGGGCCAGCGCTTGGGGATGTCGTCTCCAATTCAAGCAAGGTGAAGGGGGGGGGGGTCAGTTTGTTGTCCTTCTCATCCAATCAGGTGAGGTCCGCATTCCGTATCACCCAGCTAGGTCATCATCACATCATTCGTTGTCAGAGAGGCATTGTTCCGCTCTCTCCACGGGGACCTAGGGATGTTTCTTGAAACAAATCCCGAGTTGCCGCCGTGTACTGTGTGCTGGTGAAAGGTCTAGGAATGGCTAGAGGGGGGGTGAATAGCCTAATTAAAATTTCTACAACAACACTTAGCAAACTTGTTAGAATAAAACACAGCTATAAGCAAGTTTGCACTAGCACTAAGGTTAGGCAAACCACCTACAAATTCTAGTCACTAGCAAGATGATCTATGTCACACACAAGAGCTAGAGAACTAGTGCTACACTACTAAGCTACACAAGTTAAGCTAGAGGCTCTACTTTGCAAGAATGTAAGAATGTAAATGCAAAGCTAGAGTTAGGAAAGTTATACCGACGTGGAGAGTAGCAATAAGATAACGAATCAATCACAAGATGAAATCCTCGAAGAGAGACAATGTGACACAAGATTTTTCTCCGAGGTTCACTTGTTTGCCAACAAGCTAGTCCCCATTGTAATGATGCACCCACTTGGAGGTTCACACGCTAATTGGCAATCCAAGCCAAACCCGTCAAGGGTGCCGCACAACCAACACAGGATGAGGATCCCCAAGCTACGAGCAATCCACTAGAGATACCTTTCACGAACTCCCGCGGGGTAGGTTCAAAAACCCCTCACAATCCACCGATCGGAGCCGGAGACAATCACCTTCCTCCGCTCAACGATCCTCGTCGCACCAAGTCGTCTAGGAGGTGGCAACCTCCAAGAATAACAAGAGTTTCACGATGACGACGATCACCAAGTGCCACTAGTATGCAATCAAAGAGCAATGCACTTGGATTCACTCAATCTCTCTAGAATATGTCAAATATGTTGAGAGGAATGAGTGGTGGGCTTCTCACAAATGAGCACAAGTGTGTGAGTGATTAGAATGTGCAAGAAGTGCCCCAAAGGGCCGGCCATATCACCTTATATAGCTCTCACTCACAACTAGCCGTTTTCCACTCATTTTTCCTCTTATCTACGTACCTCCGGATGCACTTTTCACAAGGGTCCGGACCATCAACTGCGTCTGGACCCTTCTCCAGTAGAGAGCCAACGGCTCAGTTCCAGGCTCCGGTCGTTGACTTCGGACACACGCCAAGCACCGTCCGGACCATGCCCCATGCATCCAGTCGCCTGCTAGTTCAAAGGGCTCGGTTTCCCGCTCGCGCCTCAGCGCACCACAGAGCGCCACGTGGATCCGGACGCACGAAACAGTGTCCGGAAATAAATCCCCGAGAACCCGAGAGCTCCACAGAGCCACCAACACCTCTGGACGCGCATCTGGAGCCTCAGTCCGGACTAACCCCAGCGTCGGGATCATCTCCACCAGAAACAACAGAGAGCTCCAACCCTGGGACGCTGCGTCCGGACCAACAACTACGTCCGGATGCCTCTGCTCAGCGCTGCCAGCTAGGGTATGCCTCTGGACCCATCACCGATGGTCCAGACCAACAGCACACCCTGCGTCTGGACCTCCAAACATGGTCCAAACAACCTCCAACTTTCTTCCAAGCTTTCAAGAGCCAACACTAAGTGATCCCAACACTTGTGCACGTGTGTTAGCTTTTAGTTCACAATTATCTTGGATTAAGTTGGTTGTTTCACTTGGTTCAATAGATTTTAATGCAATGCATATGAACCTAGTGGCACATGATAACCGTAATCATACTTAAGAGCTCCCTCCTTGATATTATGGCTATCTATCCTAAATGTGATCACATCCTCTATGATGTCTTGATCACCAAACCAAAAATGGTTCCTAGCTTTCACCTTTGCCTTCACACCATTTTCCTTTCCACCACCATGCTAGAGTTTGTGCCATCCACTTGATCCACCTTGCTCCATCACATGGTATGTACTAACCTATCTCATGATTCACACTTAGAGATCAAGGTTAGTACTTAGGTGGGTTTCATCAATTACTCAAAACCAAAACACATAGGAGACTCTCAATCTCTCCCTTTTTGGTAATTGATGACAACCCTTCCATAAAGATATCAAATATAATCATTTTGAACTTGAGTTACTTGTCCAAGAATTTTAATCAAAGATTCAAGATTTGGACAAGTTACACAAATTCGGTTTGGTAGATATTAGCTCCCCCTACATATGTGCTCCATGAGTTTTGTTCAAGATTTGCACATAAGTATAGATAGGCATTGTGGGAGAGGAAATAGCTACCAAATGATGCTAAGGTTTAAGAGTAGACCTTTGAAGCGTGATACCATCGTAGTGCGGAATTTAGAATCACCCTTAGCACCATGATTAGCTAGACATCAAGTGAACACTAGAAACCCCGTGAGATCAACAATAAAAGAGTGGGTTCTAGATACAACTTGAAAGGCCACTTGAAACCATTATCTAGCTTATCATCCTATGCATGCTAGTAGATCAATCATCATTCAATTTGTATCACTAGCAAGCACCACATAAGCATGTATTTTGAATTTTAAGTACTTGTGCAACAATACATATGAGGATGCAAGCATTCAAATGCAACAAGTCAGAGTTGTCATTGAGCTTGCTCCCCCTTATTTAGTTCTTTTCCAAATTATTTTTTCACTTTTCCCCTTTCATCTTTCATTTTCTTGCCCCCATGGGGTCAATTTGAAGATCTTTTTCAACATTTTATCGCCTACTTGTCCCAATGAACAAAAATGACAATTATCAGATATCAAGTTTACCCCCCTTAAATAGTTGCAGATATTAAAGGGTGACAATGCTATTTTTGTTTCATACTTGAGGTTTATGAACCTAATGAGCTACATTTGCCAATAATACACCATAGAAAAGTATTTAACTCATCTAGTGCAAACCTTTTTCACTATGCTTGGTATACGACATGATCGGTGCAACACTTGTATAGAAATGTCCCTTACAATTGATGATCTCTAAGAAATGTGGCAATCACATATGTTTGTTCTATGAGTATATGAACGATTCTTGGTAGCTATATGCACTTTCATTATCACAAGCTAAAGGTTGCTGAATTCTCGACTCCAAAATTCATTAAAGTAGCTCTCAATCCATTGAGTAATATATTGTGCACAACATTCCCAACTATGAAACTTTTCTCATCGGTTGGTAAAGATGCCACAATTGATCTTCGTGCCAAACAACTTTGATAGAAATGTCCCCTTTCAATTGTGATCTCTAATGAAAATGGTGGCGGACATCAATATGCTTTGTTCTTAGTGTTAACCATTCTTGGTGAGCTTGATTGCACTTTCATTATCCAAAGCAAAGGCAACTTGCGTGAATTTGCTCCAAAATCATTCAAAGTACCTCATCAAAGAATTTGTGCACAACAACTCCCCGCACAAATATATCGGCTCGGGGTAAGAGCCACACATTTCTCTACTTTGTTGACATAGAGACTAATGATCTTCAAGCTAATAGACAAGTGCCCGATGTGCTTTTTCCTTTTATCAGGTCAACACCATAGTCCGAGTCGGAGTATCTAAGTAACTCCAAGTTTGATCCTTTAGGATACCACAACCCTACATTGGTGTATGCTCCAAATATACTCAATTGTCCTCTTTTGTTGTTTATGAAGGCCTATAAGATCAAGATGCCCAAGAGGGGGTGAATTGGGCTCTTTAAATTTCTAAGCAATAATTAAAACCTATCAAGAGCCAATTAACCCCCTAGTGCTTTCCCAAGTGTCCTAGCTAAACAAGCAAAACAAGGCAACGAAAGCGGTAAAGCCCTATGCAATTCTACTCAAGCAACAAGAATATAATGCGGAAAGTAGTGCTTAAGAGTAAATGCAATAAGTAAGGAGTAGGGGCAAAAGGAAATTGGCACGACGACGTTTTTCCGAGGTATCGAGGAGTCGACACTCCCCCCTAGTCCTCGTTGGAGCACCCGCGCAAGGGTATCACTCCCCCTTAGTCCGCGCAAGGACTAAGTGCTCTCTATGGGCTGATTCTTCACCACTCTGGCTCGGTGAATCGCCCACAACCGATCATAATCGAACTTGGGTCAAATATTTTGTTTTCATGAATGAGCCTATAAGCATGAGTTATGTCTATATGCTCTACACAAGTCCTAACAAGGTGTGCATGAATGCTCTCAAATCAACTTTTACCTTGCATTGTTGGAGTAGAGGCATGTCATATAAGTGGGGGTGCATCAACTCATGTTGGAGAAATCAAGTATGTTCAACTCATTCCTTAGCTTGCAAAACCTTTTCTCATCTAGTGGCTTGGTAAAGATATCGACCAATTGATCTTCGGTGCCAACACTTGTGATAGAAATGTCCCCTTTCAATTGATGATCTCTAATGAAATGGTGGCGGACATCAATATGCTTTGTTCTTGAGTGTTGAACCGGATTCTTGGTGAGCTTGATTGCACTTTCATTATTACAAAAGCAAAGGCACTTGCTTGAATTTGACTCCAAAATCATTCAAAGTAGCTCTCATCCAAAGTATTTGTGCACAACAACTCCCGCACTAATATATTCGGCTTCGGTGGTAGAGAGTGCCACACTATTTTGCTTCTTTGTTGACCATGAGACTAGTGATCTTCCAAGCAATTGACAAGTGCCCGATGTGCTTTTCCTTTCTATCTTGCAACACACATAGTTCGAGTCGGAGTATCCAAGTAACTCAAAGTTTGATCCTTTAGGATACCACAACCCTACATTGGGTGTATGCTTCAAATATCTCAATATCCTCTTTGTGGCTTGAAAGGATCAAGATGCCCAAGAGGGGGTGAATTGGGCTCTTTAAATTTCTAAGCAATAATTAAAACCTATCAAGAGCCAATTAACCCCCTAGTGCTTTCCCAAGTGTCCTAGCTAAACAAGCAAAACAAGGCAACGAAAGCGGTAAAGCCCTATGCAATTCTACTCAAGCAACAAGAATATAATGCGGAAAGTAGTGCTTAAGAGTAAATGCAATAAGTAAGGAGTAGGGGCAAAAGGAAATTGACACGACGACGTTTTGCCGAGGTATCGAGGAGTCGACACTCCCTAGTCCTCGTTGGAGCACCCGCGCAAGGGTATCGCTCCCCCTTAGTCCGCGCAAGGACTAAGTGCTCTCTATGGGCTGATTCTTCGCCACTCCGGCTCGGTGAACCGCCCACAACCGATCACAATCGAACTTGGGTCATCCACATGGAACACCACCGGATGATCACCAAGCAAACCTCCGTGAAACCGTCTAGGTGATGTCGATCACCAAGAGTAACAAACACTAACTCTCACTTGACCAAGGCTAGTCTAGTGATTGAATGGATGCACACTTGCTAACTCTAAGCAACTAGTGAGAATCAACACAAGGAATGACAATTCACACTCTTACTAGGGATCTTGCACTTCTTGCACTCTCATAAGGCAATCTCAGCAATTGGAATGGGCAAGAGAGCCTCCATGGGGCTGATGGGGAAGTATAAATACTCCCCAACTAAACCCCTAGCCGTTAGAGGCAAAAACAAACTTTCTACGTCACTCCGGAGGCACTTTTTGGGTAGGGCCCGGACCATCAAGCATGCGTCCGGACCCCCAAACCCTCTGTACTCTGCGATGAAAACCAGGCAGCCCGGACGCACTATCAGGTCTGGACGCAAGCAACCAGACAACGTCTGGTCCGGACCGATTTCTGCTCTCTGGAGCTCTCTGTATTGCTGTCCGGACGCACAATGCAGTCCGGACGCAACACTCCGGACAGCGTCCGGTGGCCAAACTGCTCTCGGGAACTCTCTGGATTGGGTCCGGACGCTATAGCGAGTCCGGACCCAGCACTGTTCACAGCGTCCGGAGCGCCTGCATCCAGCAAGCCAAACCCTAGGGTCCAGACACACATCCAATGGTCCAGACCCAGAGTTACACTTGCGTCCGGAGCACTTAACAGGGCCTTTTCACCTTCCTTCCAACATGGAAGTTGCTCATCTCGGTTCAAGGACTATTTCTAAAGCTTCCTAGTGCTAGTTTGACAAGTGTGCACCACACCTAAACACTAAGCCTTTCCTAGGTCAAGCTACTAGATAGAACCTCTCTTAATAGTATGGCCACAGGAAAAATAAAGGTGTTAAACTACTCTAAGTGTCTCTCAACTCCAATGACACTTAGACCTAGTCTAATCTTCAACCTTGTCGCCAATCCTTTGAAAACCGAAACGATTCCAATAAGGGGCACGTATACCATGATAGTCCAATCAACCACCCATTACCATGACCTAACTTTCTTATTGCCTCTGCAAAACACACGTTAGTCATAGTAATCTTGCATTGTCGTTAATCACCAAAACTCTAGGGGACTAGATGCTTTCAATCTCCCTCTTTTTGGTGATTGACGACAATACGCCATAGAGTATGAAAAGAGAGTTTTATTTTGGGTTTTCAAGTGACTTGGCTTATCTAGGCATGGGCTAGTGAATATGAATGAAAGATACATGTTTAAGTAAACCAAGACACCACATGTACTGAGGATATGAATTAAGAGCAAGTACATGAGATATGCTTAACCACAGATAAATATCAAAGTAAAGCACGGAAGCATATCAAGGGCCAAAAACATGTGACATAATATATAAGAGTGAACCACAAAGTCACAAGCAAGTGTATCATCACACAAAAGCAACTGTATGCGATAGGGTAAACATGATGCATGAGTACGAGAGTAGTAAGCACATCAAAAGAAACAAGTCTCACTCTCAACTCCCCCTATCACTAGCATACTATCACTCTGTCCCCCTTTGGCGACAAAGCACCAAAAACTAAGCGTCAGGCGCAGGAGGAGCAACCGGGTCACGAGCGTGCAGGGCGAATTGCTCATAGTCGGGACTAGAGTCGCTGTCACCCGAACCGACTGTGTCTGGAGCTGTCTCAGGAGCTGTCTCTGGAGCAGTCTCTGGAGCAGTGGCCACAGAAGTAGAAGTTGTAGCGTCGGCCACTGACTCTGCTGGTACATCAGACGGTTGTGTCTCTGGAACCACTGACTCTGTCGGTGCCTGTGCCTCTGAAGCAGGTAAGTCCGAAGCGGGAGCTGGGACTGAAGGAGCAACCTTGGACTCTGGAGCAGGAGCTGTAAGTGGTGTCTCTGTCACTAGAAGCTCAACAGTCTGTCCCTGAGGCTTACTAGCCACTGGAGTCAAGTTTGGCTGAACCTCTAGAGTAGTAGTGTTTGTAGCCGGTGGGTCCTGAGGTGCAAGCTTTGACAAAGCCACTGAGGAGGGTAAAGTGCCACCTGTCTATGGTGCGGGCTCCGACAGAGAATGCTGGTAGTCAGTAGGACTAGCAAGGCCAGTGAGGGCACTGTAGCTAGCGGAGAAAGCAGGAGCTGAACTATCCAAGCCAGCAGACGCTGAGTACGGGGTAAACCCAGTGGTGATTGGTGAAAACTGCGTCGTCTGCCCCACTGTGCCACCTGGCTGGCTGGAGACTGAAACTGCGCTGAGGGACTCACACTTTGTAGTCCACCAGAGGACGGTATAGCTAAAGTGGGAGTTGCTGGTCGAGACTGTCCTGGAGGAGTGACCGGGCAACCCGCGTACTGAGCAGTGGTGGCCACTGGAGCTGTGAAGTGCGAAGACGAGGGTGCTGGGTGCTGGACGTAGAAGGGCATGCCCGGAGGCGGCGGCTGAGGTGAGAACCCTGAATGCTGTCCAAGAGGTGGTTGAGGGGACGGTCCAGGAAACTGCCCAAACTGAGGCGGACCCAGCTGAAACTGCGGTGGCCTCTGAAGGAACGAGGGAGGAGGAGCTCCAGTCTGCTGCAAGATATATCCCTTGAACTGGAAGGTCATCGCCTGACTAGCAAGCTGCTGCTCCTAGAACTGATCCTGCCTGGCCTGAACTTGGCCCATCATGGCCACCATCTGCTGCTGAGAAGTGTCAAGCCGATCCAGGACCCGCAGAAGAACAGGGTCGGTGGGTGGAGCTGGAGGAGGTGCCACACTGGAGGGATCGGCCTCTGCGTCGTGAGCTGCTGCTGGATGAGGTGGAGTAGGGCGTGTGGACGGTAGTCATCGTCGTCACTGTCTGACGAAATAGGGTCTGCGCCCTGATCCAAGTCCTCCTGCCTCTCAAGGTCAGGTAGTTCTCCTTGAGCCACTGCGCGCATCGCCGCATCCTGAGCGTCAATCTCATCCATCTCTCGAGCCGGTACTGCACGGAGAATCCTCCAGAGGGCTCTGTTGCCCCGACGACCATCGATCACAACACTCATCATGTAGATCGGAAAAACAGAAGGCGAGTCTGAGAGCTCGTGGCTGAGCTGTGGGTGACTGCGGAGTGCCAAAACAAGTAGGGAGCTGATCCAGTGAGCATAGGGCAACTGCCGGCGTGACACAATCCCATCTGCTATGGTGTCCTCCATCTCACACACTATGAAATCCGCAATGTCGAACGGTGTCTGAGTCACAACAGAGGCTAGGAGGTACTGCTGTAGGTTCGTGAGCGCGTCACGGTAGCCGGTGTGAGAAAGTAGAGTGCGTCGGAACACGTCGTTCAGGAGACGAACGTGAGAGAGCAACTCATTGGGGTGACGACGGGCACCGGGACCGAACGGCTGCTGGAAGCACGGGGAGATGTGGTCAACTAACGGTGGAGTGCCTCCAATAGCTCTGCGTGGGGGGTCACACTCCCCGAAGCACTGTCTGTGAAGTCGGAACTCGTACTGGGTGAGGTGAAGTCGCTCTCTGAGGGCTGTCAAGTACATCCGGTAACGCTCCCCTCTGAAGGTGTACTGGAAGAACTCATGGTCAGGGTCTATCCAAACTGAAGCGTAGAACTCCCTGACCCAGTGCTCGACTGAAAGGATCAAGATGCCCAAGAGGGGGGTGAATTGGGCTCTTTTTAATTTCTAAACAAGAATTAAACCTATAAAGAGCCAATTAACCCCCAAGTGCCTACCGCTTGTGTGTCCTAGCTAGAAAGCAGTAGCAAGTCAAAAGAGAGCGAATACTTCCTACACACTTCTAGTATGAATTAAAAGACAAGTGCGGAAAGTAATGCGGTAATAATAAGCTAGGGAAAGAGATGCTTGACACTGCGATGTTTTGCCAAGGTATCGAGGAGTCGACACTCCCCCCTAGTCCTCGTTGGAGCACCTCGCAAGGTATAGCTCCCCCTCAATCCCGCGCAAGGGATGAGTGCTCTCTACGGGCTGATTCTTCGCCACTCTGGCTCGGTGAATCGCCCACAACCGATCACAAACGTCGATGGAGAAGGGCCGCCCACAATCCTCCGGCGATCACCTTCCTCCAAGCACCACCGGACCGTCTAGGTGATGTCGATCACCAAGAGTAACAAGCTTCGATCTTCGCTTGACTCACTCAAGCTTCACAACTAGAGGATGCACACTTGAACTCTTGGATGAACTAGAGGAGAGGATGAATGGATTCGCGAATCACTCTCTCTCTCTAGGGCTCTTGCTCTCTTCCCAACCTTCTCAACAAACTCAGCAACTCAAATGAGCAAAGGCAAGGTGGGAGAGAAGTGTGAGAAGCTATAAATAGCCCCTCAGAAAACTGCCTCGGGTTGGCAACTTAAGTTGGCGACAGACGCTCCGTCGACTAGGCGACGGACGCTCCGTCGCATGCCCCAACGACTATTTCTGTTCATAGTTTGGGCGACGGACGCTCCGACGCCCTGCCCAACAGCTAGTTCTGACACGCTTTTCCCAGCGATGGACGCTCCGTCATAGGGGCGACGGACGCTCATCCCAGCGTCCGACACTGCACTCTGGCTCGGGCTGAAAAACACCCTCTCTGGAAGGTCGACGGACGCTCTCCAAGCGACCGACGCCTGACCGACGGACAGCGTCCGTCGGCCCCTGAAAAACTTAGCCAGAAAACACCTTCACTGGTAGGTCGACGGACGCTGTGGACTCAACCACCCAGCGTCCGACGCCTTGGTCCGACGCGACGGACAGCGTCCGATGCCTCCGTCAGGAGCGTCTGTCACCCAGAAAACAGACCTATCAACTTCGTTTTTGCCGCGATGAATATGGAAGTTGTTCTAGGCTATCTTATGGTCAACATAGGCTTGCTTAGAGCTAAGGAAGACAAGTGTGCACCACACCTAGTTCATGAAGCTTTCCTAAGTCAAGCTACTAGTCTCAACCCCTCTTAATAGTACGGTCAAAGACAAAAAGAGAAGCCCTATCTATTTCTAAGTGCCCTTCATCATCTTATGACACTTAGCCTATCATTCTAGGGTCTTTATCATGTCTCCTTGAAATCCGAAACGATATCCATCTTGGGGGCTAAGTGATGACCATTAATGCCCATTCTTGTTGATCACTATGGCTAAGCTACACATAGCCTCTGCAAAACACACGTTAGCCATAATAATCGCTAATTGTCGTTAATCACCTAAACCAACTAGGGCCATGATTCTTCAATCTCCCCCTTTTTGGTGATTGATGACAATAAATCCTCGAGTATGGATAAGAGAGATAGTTTAGGATTTGGTGACTTGGAATAGTTGAGCAAGGGTTAGTGAATTTGTAATGAAACGTACTTGCTCACCAAAGCCAAGTCACAAACCATGATACTCATAGATATGAATGAAGAAAGGAGTACCTCTTGATATACTCAAAAGATGTATCGGAGTATAGCGCGGAAGCTCAATTATCATTTAAGCTTAGAGATATATCATGAAACATGAGACAACTCACAAGATATATTAGTGAGAATCAAGAGTTTGTCACATCCAACCATATCTCACACAAACATCAACCATAGTATTCATCACACATAGATACAAATGCATAAAAGTAGACATGATGAATGAGTATGGGGAATTTAAGCATACAAAGATTCAAATCCCTCCCCCTATCTCTATACTCGACCCTCTCTCCCCCTTTGGCGTCTAGCACAAAAACTAAGCATCTGGGGCTAGAGAAGAAGGTGGAGGAGCTGCAGCCTTGCGATCGAGCATGATGAAGTCCTGAAGACCTGACTCGTCTGACTCATCATCTACCTCGGCCGCTGCAGGTGTAGGCGTAGCTGGGGTGACCTCTGGAGCTGACACTAGAAGCTCTGGAGCTACTGACTCAACTGACTCCCCCTGAGGCTCAGCTGGTGCCTCTGACGGTCCTGCCTCTGTAGTAGCGGGCCTGGAAACCCGACGAGTGAAGACTCGAGGCGTGGGGGAAGGTGTCACTGCCAGTGCAACTAGTGACACTGCTGTTACGAACTCTGCTGGGTGAGTCTGAGGTGGAGAGGATACTGCCATTGTAACTGCCTCATCCTGAGCCTCTGTGACAGCTGTCTCAACTGCTAGTGAGATGGCGTCTGTCTGAACTACAACCGGAGGAGTGGTAACTGTCTGCGTGGACTGCTCAGGTGCGATCTCCGACGAGGCAACTGAAGAAAGGTGAGTGCCCGTTGCCGGAGGATCCACCTCAACCTCTAGAGCTGGTGAGACTAGCTGAGCTGCTCCTGGGGAATCTTCTCCCGTGATCTCTAAGTATGAGGCTGAGAGGTCTCGCGAGGCCTCTGCTATGGTAGTTCCCTAGATAGGAGTAAATCCTGTCTAAAACTCACCGGACGAAGCTAACCAAGAAGACACATAGGTCCTCGGAGACTGGTACTCGGGAGAAGCTGGTGCCTGGAACGGAGGAGTAGCTGGTGCCTGACTCTGCTGTCCTCCGGACGGTAATGCTGGAGTCGGTACCACTACAACTGGAGTATGCTGTGGAGGTGAAGTGAACTGCTGCTGCTGCGAGACTCCGGGCAACTGAATCTGAGGAGTGGAAGTCTGTCCGGAGCTAGAGGCTAGAAGACGCTCAAGTAGCATGGTCTGGGTCTTCTGAATCTCTGCCTGCTGCAGCTGATAGGCCAAGAATTGGCGCTGAAACTCATCCTGCCTAGCCTGAGTCTGTGCCTGAGCGGCTAACTGCTGCTCTGTAAGCCTCCGTAAGTCGGCAGCCTGTCGCCTCTGCTCCTCTGCCTGGCGTGACTGCTCCTCCTGCATCCTCGAAAGGATGGTAAGTAGTGTAGCCTCTGAGGTGCTGGGACCTGAAGCTGGAGCTGCAGCTGTGCCTGACCCTCCTGCCTCATGATCATGAGGCATCGGTGCGTACTCGCGCACTGGCTGATAATCCTCATCTGAGCTGTCAGAATCTAGGTCCTCTCTGTAGACAGTCTCGGCAGCTGTGTCAATCTCAGCATCAAGATCTACAAGCTCTGCCTGAGCAATCTCCTCAACTGTGGCGTCAGTGACCTCTGCCGACTAAGGTGGCACACCTGCCTGCCTGGTGCCTGGTCTGTAAGCTCTGCTGGGGTGAGGCAGGTTTCCATGCATAACTAGCTGACTCATCGAGTACACTGGAAACTCAGTAGCTGACCTAGTGAGAGTGACTCTCATAGCTCCTATGTTGACACCGTTTTTCGACACGTGTCAAATAGGTTGAAGCTTGGCTGGTTAATGACCGTTCTCCATCGGCATCGGTAAAATATGAGCCAATATTGCCGATGAAAGAATGCTGCAAAAGGCCAAGTGTGTTGCCGATGGAGGCTGGATGTTGGTGATCTTGCCGATTGCCGATGAGCTGCTATTGTCGATTACCGATGAAGGGGCCTTGCCAATTGCCGATAAAGGATCGTGCCGATGAAAGATGGTTACCGATTACCGGTAAAGCTCATTGCCGATTGCCGACGAAGAGATGCTGCCGATTGTTGATCGGGAAAATATTACCGATGCCGATGGGCGTAACTTAGCACTTGGCGGTAGCGGAGGATTACGAGTGGTCAAAGAAGGAAGGTGCGGATTAAAGGGATCTGCCGATGGAAAGTTTCCATCGAGAAGAAGTATAAGGAAGCTGGTATTCTGTGCCAGTATTATTATAGTAATTTGAGTCCGACTCTTGCGTGAGTCATTTATTTTCATTAAAATAGGTGTGTTTGTTTAGGAAATAAATATTATTATCCGGCTCCTGCGCGAGTCAATTTCCTTTAAAGTAGGAGTTTGTTTTAGGAAAAATATGTGTCGTGTCATTGTACAACTCTCCATGCGGGAGTATAAATATGTGCCCGAGGGCTATGGAATAATGATCAATCCAATTCAAACCAAACCAATTTTATCTTATTCTACCTTTTATCGCAATTTACCCTTATTATGCATTAGTTATAGCTTTAACGAGTTCTTCATGCTTTCGACGGGCTGCATCACCTTGATCTCCGTCAAAATCCTTGTTAGTTCCGCTTGGGAGTACCTCTAGGCTTTGGCAATCCGGGCGCATCGCTGTTTGCCTCGTCTAGCTCTGCTCTAGTTATCCGTGATCAATCTGAGCCTTGACGTCCGGGCGCATCGCTGTCGTCTCGTTCAGTTTGTCATAGTTATCATCCTTGTCGATTGATTGGTCAAATCGACTGGCACGCCCTCGACATCGAGCTTTGGGTAATAGCCCGAGGTGTTCACGGATCTGACGCTTTTTGTGTCAACACCTCTTTTGGCACGCCCAGTGGGACCTGATTATACAAATCTACACATCCGGCATGGCTGATCACGCCGATGTCGATCAGAGGAATGTCATCGCAGTGTCTGAGGCCGATCTGAAGATGATCAGAAGCAGCCATGGAGCGGGCTATGGAGGAATACCGGCAGCTGTATCTCAAGTCCTTCAGCCTCAGCAGGAGCGACGAAGCAATTCAGAAGTAAGATCCGCCGTTGCCATGGCAGGTCACGTACGACGCCAACCCTGGTAAACTACAAGAGATGGTTAATGCCGCTGTAAGTCAAGCTTTAATTAACCACTCTAGCGTGCTGTCCAATACTGTCTACAATGCCGTCGCACAAACATTCAAAGAAGGACATGCACCGCGATATGCCGGTCCAGCGTACCATCAACCTGGATTGGCGTCTGCAAGCCCATCGGCGGCCCAAATGGCGTCTTCCATCCCTGTGGAACCGTCTGCCGATGTGGCTATATCACCAAGACCGAACGCTGGCAACACTACCAAGTCCAATGCAGATCCAGCCGCGTCGGAAAACTTCAGGACCAGCCCCCGCTAACTGGTGGGGATACGGTATGCCTCCAAATCTATATGCTGGCTCTAATCTGGTGCAGGGAGACGGTTCAGCCTGGAAGAACTCTACGGCATTGGCAACACAGCCACAACCGATGGCTCATATGATGCACAACTCTGCGCCTACTCCAACCATACAAGTGTCATCAGACGATCTCCAAGTAATCCCCAAGATACCTCTGATGCCACCATCGGCAAGCTCTGTGCCGATGCAACACGTTATAACCACCGGCAGTCAATCTCTGGCGGCAAACTCTCAAGCTGGAGCTCCGTATCCCCAAGGTAATCTGGTGATCAATTGCTCTAGAATTCGAGAGCCGGCTGCTCCGGTCAGCTATCAACCATCGGCAAGTCATATGCTGATGCCTTGTAATCTTGGATGGGTCAATCAACCACTAGCTCAGCAGCTTGGCGCGCCGATGTGTTATTATGGAGGCCCAGCTTACATCCAAGGCGGATCATCGGTACAACGACCGATGAATGTGACAGTTCAGCCGACTCCGCCAAGTATGCCAAATCATCCATCGGTAAGTCAACCGATGCATAGCGTGCAGATGACTGATGCTGCGCCTGTGACAACTGCATATCTTCAAGGGGCGCATCAGCCGACTCCGCCATGCATGCCAATCTACCCATCGGTAAGTCAGCCGATGCATAGCGTCCAGATGACTGGTGCTGCGCCCACGACTACTGCACATCTCCAAGAGGCGCGTCAGCCGACTCCACAAGTCGACAATCAGCCAATGAGTCGGCAGGAGCAGGATGCGTATTGGGTCGGCAAGATTGCCGAAGCCATGAAGGAGCAATTCGGTATCAAACCCAAGGTCAACACATACTCCTATCGGACCCCATACCCGCCTGCATATGACTTGATTCCTCTTCCAAATCGGTACAAGGTGCCCGATTTTACTAAATTCTCCGGCCAAGACGACACGTCAACGATAGAGCACGTCAACCGCTTCATTATCCAGTGCGGGGAGGCTGCCAGCAGGGAGGAATTAAGGGTGAGCTGTTCTCTTCATCATTGTCTGGATCGGCATTCACATGGTTCATATCATTGCCTCCCAATTATATAATTACATGGGCCAATCTGGAGAGGCAATTTTACAAATACTTCTTTGCTGGTATACACGAAAAGAAGCTTACCGATTTGGTCAAAATGAGACAGCGCAACGACGAATCGGTAGAAAGTTTCGTGCAGAGGCTGCGGGATGTGAAGAACAAGTGCTACAGTCTGGTGCTTGATGATCGGCAACTGGCAGACTTGGCCTTCCAAGGGTTACTGCTGCACATCAAGGACAAGTACGCGTCCCAGGAGTTTGAGAGCCTAAGTCACCTGGTGCAGAGGATTGCCGATCAAGATGTCAAAGCCTTTGAGCCCAGGAAGACTTGGAACAAGAAGGTGACCTTCATCAGGAAAGAAGAAGACTCTGGATCAGATGAAGAGCTGAATGTCGATGCGGCCGAATGGGTGAAGGATAAGAAGCCTGTGTCTTGTCCGTTCGGCCAAAAAGAAGCAGAAAGGTTCACCTTTGATATCACCAAGGCCGATAGGATGTTTGACCTATTGCTGCAAGAGGGCGAATCAAGTTGGCGTCCAATCAAGTGATTCCATCGGCCGAAGAGCTCAAGAAGATTAGGTACTGCAAGTGGCATAATGCAACCTCACACAGTACCAATGACTGCAAGGTATTCAGGCAGCAGTTGCAGTCGGAGATCGAGTCTAGGCATATCAAGTTTGAAAAACTCTAAAGTCCAGAAACCGATGAAGATAGATCAGCACCCGTTCCCAAACAACATGGTGGAGATCAGTGAAAAAACCAAAGTGCTGACATCGGAGGCCGCTAGAAGGAATTCATCAGTGGACCCTGACTACCAAGTACCCAGGCAAAGACGCAAGAAGGTTCGCCGATGACAGAAAGGGCAAGAAGTTTGCCGATGAAGGTAACAACACCAACAGGGCTCCTGGAGTGGTGATTACTCACAAACAGCCAAGGCGGTATCATCGGCAATCACGTGAAGAACAGTATCGGCAAGAAGAGGAGGAGCATCGGGAATGGCTTCGACATAAGGACCACTGGAGGTGTCCCTTCTTCGTTCATTGCTGGAAGAAGGCATCAAACTGCCCACTGCCGATAACTGTCCAGAATGCAATGGGTACTACACAGCCGATCGTCAGGTAAGCGACCTTGTTTTGATGATCAGGCACCCAGGCACGCCAGGCCGCTCAGAGAAGACAGATCGGCACATGACCGACTGGGGGCAAGCTCAGTGCCCATGATCGGCTTGACAGGCGTGTTGACCAGAGGGAGCTGGGGGAGATGGCCAATGCTAGAGTGCCCACGAGGAGATATTCTCCAGAGATCCCAACATCGGAAGAAGTGCCGATGTAAGCAGTGAGAAGCAGCATCAACCTGTCTAGAAGACCAAGCTTCCTCCCTGGTGCCCAAGGGTTTGACTAAGACCCAGAAGAGGAGGATTCAGTGCCAGCGTCGTGACGACCTGAAATAACAGTGCAGAACCCTCGGAGGAGAAGCAATGGGGGCCCGAAGCGTAAGGAGAGGGGCCCATCGGCAGACATAAACATGGTTGTCATGCTGCCGATGGAGTTCATGGCGCCCTCAGCGACGATGAAGGGGCTGCCGATATGGCGAAAAACTGGTGCTGGATCCGATGACGGCTGTCTTTGAAAAGCCTGGTGAAGAAGAGAGGCAGCACCAAGAGCTCTGTTTGTCAAGGGCAAAGTGGATGGTCAGCCGATGACCAAGATGCTAGTGGATGGTGGCGCATCGATCAACATAATGCCCCATGTCGTGTTCAGGAAGCTTGGCAAAGGTGATCGAGATCTGGTCGAAACCGACATGAAGCTCAAGGACTTCGAAGGCAATGTGTCAACCGCCATGGGAGCTGTATGTGTTGAATTAACCATCGGCAGTAAGACTTTGCCGACAACGTTCTTTGTAATCAGCGGCAAAGGCACCTACAACTTGCTCCTTGGGAGGGACGGGATCCATGCTAATTGTTGTATCCCTTCTACTATGCATCAGAGTCTGGTACAGTGGATCGGGACAGAATTGAAATAGTCCGCGGTGAAGCCCCATCCACTGTTGCATCGGCAGAGTTGGACACTTATGAGCAGACCAGGTGCATATCTGGCGAAGCCTGGGACAAAGAGTTCCTCAAAGTTGCCGATTACCGCATCAAACCGATCCAAGCAGTCGGTCCTAAGGAGGAGTCTTAATGGATCAGTTCGCCGATGACGGAAAACTGGGCAGGGCTTCACGTCTGCCGATGACTTGCTCGAGGTCGACATCGGCGATGGTAGTAAACCTAGGCCTACTTTTATTAGTGCTAAGTTAGATTCCCAATGTAAGCAGCAGTTAATTGATTTTTAAAAGAGAATAAAGATTGTTTCGCTTGGGATTATACAGAGATGCCTGGTCTAGCCGATCGATAGTTGAACATCGGTACCCCTCAAGTCTGGTTTTCAGCCACATCGGCAACCGGCACGCCGATGTAATCCCACATCTTACCCGATATTAAGGCTGAGATTACTAAGTTGATCGAGGGTTTGGGTTTTTATTCGGCAAGCCGATATGCCCATTGGATTTCTAACGTGGTTCCTGTGTAAAAAAAAGAATGGAAAACTTCGGGGTTTGCATTGATTTCAGGAATTTGAACAAGGCTACGCCGATGGATAGCTACCCGATCCTGTTGCCGATCTGCTGATCGATGCTGCTGCTGGACACCCAAATTTATTAGCTTTAGGATGACAATGCTGGGTATAATCAATATTCATGGCTGAAGAAGAATACCAAGACTGTTTCCGATGTCCAGGTCACTTGGTTATTTGAATGGGTAGTCATGACTTTTGGCTTGAAGAATGCCGTGCTACTTACCAGAGGGCGATGAATTTTTTTTATCTTTCCAAGTAAATCGGCACAATTTTTTGAGATTTACATTGATGATGGGTTTTTAAGTCTGGGGACTTCAAAAAGCATCTTGCCGATTTGCGGAAAATATTGGAATGCACGAGAGAGCATGGGTTGAAGATGAATCCCAACAAGTGTGCGTTTGGCGTACAGCAGGGCAGTTTCTGGGTTCATGGGCATCAGAGAGGCATTGAAATGCAGAAAATCTATTGAGCAATTAACAAGGTAGTTTCTCCCACAAACAAGACCGAGCTGCAGTCTCTGATCGGCAAGATTAAATTTTTTTAGAAATTTATATCCAATCTGTCTGGTAAAATTAAATCTTTAGTCCTCTGTTAAAGTTAAGACCGATCAAGAGTTTATATGGAGAGAGGAGCAGCAGTGGCCTTAGAAGAGATTAAAAGATACTTGGTAAATCCCCATCTTAGTTCCACCTCAGCACGGGAAGCCTTTCAGGTTGTATTTGTCTGCCGATGACGGGTTTCGGGTCAGCCTTATTCAAGAGTTTTTTTAAAGGGGAAAGGGGCGTTGTAATATATTACCTGAGGGAGGAGGTTTGGTGGACGCTGAAAAACCCGGTATTCGGCCACAGAAGTTGTGCTTATGTTATACTTCTCTTGCATTAAATTAAACACTTTTTTACTATCGGCCGAATGTACTGTTGTCTGCAAAGAGGGTGTGGTCAAGTACATGCTGTTAATGCCGATTTTGAGGGGGACGAATCGGTAATGGATTCGGGCCCTTTTTTCAAATTTGCCCCCAAAGGGGAAAACGAAAAGGGGGTTTTTAAAGGGGGCGGGGGGAGGGGCCTTTTGTCACTCACTTTTTCAAAATGGGGGGGCTTTTTTTAATTCCCCCCTTGGGGTCTTTTTTTTTGATGGGTCTAGGGGAAGGATGGACCGGAAACGGTTTTTCTTTTTTTTTTTCACCCCGGGGCCCCGAGGTAAGAGATTTTATTTTCCCCATTGTTGTTTTTTTCCAAACAATCAGGCTAGTACCGGGGTTTTTTAAAAGGGGTTTTTGGAAAATGCTTAGGGGGGTGCACGCCATCCGTTAAATCTTGGGGGATTTCCCTGTTGGTGTTTAAAAACAGTTGGGTGGGGGCATTTTATTTTCCGAATGAATTTTAAAAATTCACCCATGAGGGGGGTTTTCGGGGTTAAAGGGGTTTTAAAAATAAACCCCCTTAAAAACTTTCCCCAAAGGGGGGCATAAAAAGGGGAAACTAATGGGCCGGGGACAGAATCCCCCAAAAATCAGCCAAAATTTAGGGAAACCCCCGACAGGGGAACAAAGCCATGACTGGAAAAAGGGGGTTTCCCCATTATTTTTGGGGGGTCCTTTTAGAAAAGTTTTAAAAGGGGTCTAAAGGGTTCCCCAAACTACTAAGTATGTGCCCCCCTTTATAAGATTTTTTTATCGGACGTTTGGGGGGGAAATTTTTTCTCAATGTCTTTGGGAAAGAGGGGAAACAAAAGGGGGGTTTTGGGGAACCCCCAAAAAAGGGGAAAAGTGGAGCGCATCAACCCCCATTCAAGATGAAGGGGGAAAAAAATTGGGCCCCGGAAAGAAAATTTTTGGGCCAAAAACCCTTTGGGAAATTTCTTAAAATTTTTTTAAAAGGGGGGCCCCAAACTGTCAAAAGGGGTTGGGGAATGGAAAAAAGGGCCCCCCCACCGGGAAAAAAATCCTAAAATTTTAAAACCCTTTTGGCCCCTTCAAAAGGGGGCTTTTTTACCCCCATCCCCAATTTACCCCGGGGGGGGAAAGGGGGGACAATTTCCCCTACTTTTTGTACCGATTATTTCCCCCAAAAAGGGTTGGGGCAATTTCCCTTGAAGAAGGGACTTTGGGAAACAGGGGGATTTTTTTTAAAGGGGGAACATTTTTTACCGATTTGGAAAATTCCCCCAGACCTTTTCCACCGAAAAAGGGCCCCCTGTTTTTCATGGGAAAAATTTTTAGACTTTCCCCGCTAAAATGGGGTTTAAAGGGGGTTTTTAAAATTTTTTTCCTTTTTTACGCCCCCAACCCCAATGGTAAACCCAACGCAATAAAAAATCCCTTAACTTAAAAAGTGCAAGTTTAAAGGGGAAAAACCCCGGGGGGGGGCAATGGTAATTTTTAAAAGAAGCTTTAGGGGCATATGGGGGGCTTTCAGGGGGCAACCAAATCCCCCCCGTATCATTTTTTTTATGGACATATCCCTTCCCCCCCTTGGGGGAAATTTTAAAAAGGGGTTTTGGGGGATTATTTTTTTAAAAATCAATTGACGACTGATGATTTTTTTCCCCCGATAAAAGGGGTAAAATTTGAAATTTTTTGGGGGGCCCCTCTTTTAAGCTTTAAATTTGAAAATTAAGAAAACAAAAAATTTTGGGGCCTTTTGGTAAAAAAAAAAAATTTAAAAGGGAAAAAATTTTGGGGCCCAGGGGGTTTGGTTTGGAATTAAAATTTTTCCGTTTGGGGAAAAAAAAAGGCCCCCAAAATTTGGGAAAGGGGCCCCCCAAAATTTGGGGGCCCCCTTTTTGGGGGAAAAAAATCGGGGTTTCCGGGAAAAGCAAAAAATTTTTTGGGAAACCCCCCGGGGGGAGTGAATTTTCTTTGGGGGATCAACGGCAAATACTTGAAGAGATTTTAAACCCCACATAGGGGGTAGTTTTTTAATGTCAAACCCCCCCTGCCGATAAAAAAAAAAAACTTAAAAAAACATCGGAAAAAAAAAACGGCTTAAAATTACAAGACAAAATCAAGTATCAGGCTACATTTTTGCCGTACAAAAAGGGGATTAGAACAAGGGGTGGAAAACCCCTTTTTTCGCACGCAGGGGAAATTTTTGGGCTTTTTCTTTTAACCCCTTTTTTATCACATGGGGGAAAAAATAAAACCCCGGTTTTTTCTTTTTCCCAAAAAGAACTTGCTGAGCGTACGACCCCCTTTTTTGCTGTAAACCCCGATGGGGGGCGGGAAATTTGGGGCTTTTTTTGTTTGGGGTGCCTTAAACCCCCCTTTTTAACCTTTTTCAGCTTGCCAGCACTCCCCTTCCTTGCCGACATCGAAAAAATTTTCGGGAAAGGTTTCCTTTGGAAATTTTGGGGCTTAAACCAATGTTTTTTGTGTTTTCTCATGGGCCCAAAGGCCTTAATTTGACTTCTCTTCCTCGCTCTTGGTTTGGGGCAGCTCTATCGGCAATGCGGGGGAGCAACCTTTGGGTTCTGGATGGGTTTGACACAATAGAAGCTGCCGGGAGGAGGGTTTTTTGGGGCATGGGCAAAAAAGGGCCTGGATATTTTTGAATAAATCCTTGCCCCGATGAGTCCGGAACAAGTTGGGGGTGTCTTGCAGCACAGGAACAACTCCTAAATTTTGGACTTGACTTCTGCCGATAACGGGGTTGGGAGTTTTCCTCTTGGGCATCATCGGGACGTCAAAGCGAAGGAGAACGGGCTTCTGCTCGGAGGGGGCTTGGCGCTCACCCTTCGTTTCAAAGGGTTTAGGGCTATGGGAGAAGGGGCCTGCCCTGGAAAAGCCCTTGGGCCCTAAAAAATAGAAGTTAAAAAAAACTTTTGTAAAACATACATAGTTTTAAGGTAATCTACTTACCGTTTGGGGCGGATCTCCTGCTAGGGTTTTGCAAGCTAGACGGCCCCTTTTCCATCTTGAAAAACGGGGAAATTTGATGATTTGGGGCCCGTTTGGGAGGCGGGCCGGGATTTTGCTGGTTTTTGGCTAGTTTTTTGCGGGTATTGCCTCCGAGAAAGTGGGGGTTTTCTTGTGGGGGGCACTCTTCATGGGGGGACCGGGGTCGAGGGTGCCGATCCCAACGTTTTTGCACTGCGGGGGCTTTAGTGGTTCCTTCGCCAATAATTTTGGTTTGGGGCGATCCCCGACGCCGTTGCTACCTCCGCTCTACGGGGGGATTTTTTTTTCAGTCAGCATACCCGGTCCGATGCCGATCCGTTTCGATCGTTGAAACAGCCACAAACTCCTGGACGGGGGGGTTTACCCACCCGGTTGTTCGGGAAAGGGAAGGGGCCCCGATGGAGCTTCAAAACCCGATGACCCCGGCAGGGGGTGCGACTGGAGCCGGAAGCAGTTTTACGTATTGCATCGCACTAGTGGTGCAGTTGGACTGATGGCAGAGGGGGAACCACCCTCAAGCGCCTCTTCTTTTTTGGGCACAGCAAAAGGGACCCAATCCGTTTGGGTGAAGACGGGGGGGCATCGGCAAAAAGGACAAAGAATCATTTTAAATTCTGGAAGCAGATCCCATGACCAAAATCCCTAAAATACAAAGCGAGTTTTTCAAGTAAATTTTCCCGTGAAACAGTATGTGATCTTTACAATTAAAGATTTTACGCAAAATTTTTCCGGGAAGGAAACCCACGCAGCCGATGTAGCCTGAGCTGTTGAAAGCTTCGGAAAGGGGTACCTGTTGAGACTAAGGCACCCAACAAAGGAGCTTTGTTGCCGATAACAAAAAGGGGCCCCCATCATCCGAAGTTTTAAAGGGTCTACTGCTTTTTTGCTAAATTGTGGGGACGGATCATGGGCCTTTCCCGGTGCAAGGGGGCAAAAGATGTTGGTGCCGATAAAAAATGAAATAAAAAATAAAAGAAACTTTGGGATGCACTTATTTGCGTTGTCGGGAATGGGGAAAACGCGTCGATCAAGTGCCGATAGTAGTGCAAGACGGCGAGTATTTGGAAATTTTCCATTTTTTGCCCCCAAAGATTTGAACTCTTTGGGTTTGATAAGGGGGTTTGGGGCGACCGGGAGGACAAGTCGGGTCTGACAAATGGGCATCGACAGGGAGGCTGATGACTTTTTTTCCAATCCCAGTTTGCGGGAGAGGGGGGAGGGGGGTTTTTTACACCTTGGAATAGCACAATTTTGATGGGCAGTTGGCCAAATCCTTTGGGTCTTGCCGCTGCCGTTGGATAGAAAAAATTCGTCCACGGACCCGTTCTTCCCAACCCAAAAGATTTTTACGGGGAGATTTTGGGGAGTAAAGCGGACCCCATAATTCTTGTTTTTGGGGAAAATCATATGGGCCCAAATTTGAAAAAGCAGGGGAACGGGTTGTGCTCATTAAGATAGGGCCAAAAAGGGCCCGTTCCCGATGGGGGAAGCCATTGTAAAAACCTCTGAATGTAACCAAGGGCCCCAACAATCGCATCGGTACCGGCAGCATTATAAAGTTTCTCCAAATTTAAAGCAAAGGGCCGATTTGCCGTTTCACCCATCATCATATGGGAAAACCTTCTGAAAAGCCCCCCGGGGAATTGTTGGGCAAACAATAAAAAACCCGAAAACCCTTTGTGCATAGGGGGGCTTTTTCCCATGGGTTTGAAAAAACCAAAAAAAGGGCCTCCGAGATCCCCGATGGGCCTCTCCTAGCAGCAGCTTTTTGGAACTTTTTTGCAGAAAACCCCGGAAAAACTGACCCAGGAGGTATCCCCAAAAAGGAAGTTTTGTGCCATTAAAGCAGTTGGGGCCCGGGGGGAAAATTGCTTTGGTGGGGGGCCGAGGGTTTTCCACAAAAGGGACAAACATTCTAACCAAAATTTTTAAAAAAAATGGCATGCCCCCCCCCGGGGTTTACCGTTTCCGGTTTCGGGTATTCCTGAATTTTAACCTTTTCCAAAACCGCCGAACTACGGGTTAAATTTTTGGGTGCTCAACTTTTCTTTTGAAGACAAAGTGTATCGGCAGAGGTGAGGCCCAAACCCCAATTACATGTAAACATGGGAAAGGTGGGATAGCCTTCCATGCCTGAAGAGGAAGAAATTAAAGCGCGAATCAGAAAATGACCTGCTATCATAAAGTTCTCATTCCCTCGGCATGGGCAATTGAAAGCCTAATGCTTTGATCAATTTACGCTCTTGCCAGTACACCTCTGTAACCGGGCCAAACCCCCTCAAGTACCATTTTTTTCCACCCTTTTGGTGTGTTTAAAGGCCATGACGAACGAAATTTTTCCACAATCCCAGACCAAAGCTTTCGATCTAAGGGTACCCGGGTTTGGGTTTTTTATTTTTGCTTTGGGATGAGGGAGGTGGGGTCGGTTTCCCCTTTGGGGCCTGGGCAGCTAAAAATTGGAGCCAACAAAGGGATGATGACTTTTTTGTAAAACCCTCCTGGGGTTTTAGAAGGGGGCGAATCAGAAGGAAAACGGGGATGAAACCAATTTTTCGCGGAGAAAAGAAGTTTGGGGTTTGGTTTGGGGAAAAAAATTTTCCCCTTTTGGGGATGTCAACTTGGATCCCTTTGGACCCGGGAGAATGATTGATTCGCCTTGGAGTGCGAAGAAGACTTTGCTCGAGCCTTTTTTTCTTCGGGGTACCGGGAAGGTTGAAGACGAAGGTAGGAAGGTAAAATGAAAATCCCCGGGTAAAAAGGCAGTGGTTTCCCGGGTAACTTTTAAAATCCTTTCAGGGGCTTTTTGGGGTTTCTTTTTTCCACACTGTGCGGGAAATTTAAAAAGCCCGCGGTAAATACCCGGTGATCGGGGTTTGGTCTGTAACGGGTTCATCTAAAATCTGGGGATTTTTTTTTTTAAAATTTACATTTCCACTTTGGGGGGAACAAAACCGTAGGCCTATCCCGGGGGTAACGGCACAGAAAACGCTACAGTGGAGAAAAATTTGGGCCCGTAAAGTTATACGTCCAAAACGGGGGGGCGTTTTGACACCTTTTTTTCGACACTTGTCAAATATTAAGTTTGGGCGGGTTAAATGACCTTTCTCCATGGGCATGGGTAAAATATAGCCAATATTGCCGATGAAAAATGCGGGCAAAAGGCCAAGTGTTTTGCCGATGGGGGCGGGATTTGGTGATCTTCCGTTTGCGATAAGGGGCAAATTTGTCGATTCCGATAAAGGGGCCCTTTGGGCCAATTCCCGGGAAAAAGGGATCGTGCCGATAAAAAGGGGTTGCCATTCCCGGGTAAACTCATTCCCCAATTGCCGACAAAGAGATCCCTGCCGATTCCTGATGGGGAAAAAAATTTTACCGATGCCGATGGGCTAATTTTGGGCACTTGGCATAGCGGGGGATTACGATGGTCAAAAAAGGGAAATGGGGTTTAAAAGGGGATCGCCGAGGAAAAGTTTCCATCGAAAAAGGGTAAAAGGGGGAAGTTTATTCGGGCCGTTTTATTATATTAATTTGATTTCCACTCTTCGTGGGGCCATTTATTTTCATTAAAAAGGGGGTTTTGTTTAAAATAAATTTTAATTACCCGGGCTCCTCCGATCAATTTTTTTTAAAAGAAGGAGTTTTTTTTTGGGAAAAATATGTGTCGGTCATTGAAAACAACTCCCCCATGCGGGTTAAAAATATGTGTTCGGGGCTATAGAATAATAAACAACCCAAATTTTAAAAACCAAAACCAAATTTTTTACTTATTCTCCCTTTTTATCGAAATTTTAAACCCTTATTACTTTTTTTTTATAGTTTTAAAAACGATTTCTTCAACTTTCGAGGGGCGCATCACCTTATCTCCGAAAAAAAATTTCCTTTGGGTTATTTCCGTTTGGGGATCCCTTTCTGGGCCCTTTGGCAACCCGGGGCGCATCGCGGGTTTCCTCTCAGCCTGCTCAAAGTATACCGTGATAAAACCTGCCCCTTGACCCCCGGGGCCAAATCGCTGTCGTTTTCGTTTTTTTTGCCCAAATTTATAAACCTTGTCGATTGTTTTGGTAAATTTCGACGGGCACGCCCTCGACATCAAAGCTTTGGGTAATACCCGGGGGTGTTCCCAGGATCTGATGCTTTTTGTGTCAACACCCCTTTTCTGGTTTTTTGCAACTATAAATATGAATCCAGTGACCAAAACGCAGCTGCCATTGACCCTGAATCCCTGCAGCTAGAAAAACTTCAAGCTCGCTAATAACAAGTCCCAAATAAAAAACTTCTCCTTCTGGACGATATGAAAAAGGGAAAGCCATACTGTAGTCATGAAAATCGTGCCCTGGGCTCCAATCCGGGGGAGGATGGTACCCCTGAGTCCCCCTCGTGGTGAACCAGCAAGTGGAGTGAGGTTTTCGCGGTGTACGGCCAAACCCCTCCATAAGGGAGCTAAAGCAGGGCCTCACGAATTGTAAGGGCACTATCCCATCGTGGGGTCGGCGGGGGGCCCTCCGGATCCCATAAGCAAAAAGGGCCCTTTAAAATCCTCGTAGGGGGGACTCTAGGGGGAATGCTTTTCGGGAACCGAGCTGCGAAACCCAAAAGGCCCGTCCCTGAAATCCGAAGTAAAAGAACCGTGATCGGGGGAGATCCATAGCGATTTTGTAGAACTAAATCCCCCCCAAGCCCCTTCTGAAAATGTTTCCTGATTCCCCCATAAATTTCGATAACCCCTAAAGGGTACTGTAGGTGCTGTGGGAAATTCTCTGGACCACCCGACCCCCCTATTTTAGCAATGGGCAAAAACCCCCCCTTGGGGAAGGCCCTAAAGAGGACGCCCTGCCCGACGTAAGCTCGTAAAAGTCCTCGGAATAAAGGTATAGAAATCACGTCCGGCACGGATCTCTCTGAGGGGCCCCAGATTTGAAAGCCCACGAAGCAAAGAAACGGGACTTGTTTCCCGCTATAAAGAGCCCCGAACCTATCCCTTCATTTGGGTCGGGTAGCTAGGTCCTGGGGGAAAACGGGTTGGCACCAACCCCTCTGGACCGGAAAAACCCCCTGTGGCTCTCATCACCCCAATCAAAATTTTTGGCCCCCGGGGACCTCTGTCTCTCATTCTCTATGACGGGCCTTTTTCCTCCTCTCCCTTTCAGTAGCCTGGGCGGGCTCTGTCCCTACGCAGGGGCTCACGACGCGCTCCACGGCGGGGCAAGCCTCAATGGGCGAAACCCTCCCCCGCCCGCAACCCTTCTGCCCCCCCGGCCACTGCAAGCGCGGTTGCGAGTCGGATCCATGAGGGGCCCTCTTGCGTTTCCCCCGGGGACTTTACCTTTTTGTTTCCCCTTATCCCCCCGATCATGGGGCCCGCGTGGAGGGGGGGGTCCCCCCAAAAACCCCCAACTCCCAAAGGAACGGGAACCGGCATTCTTCGTTCTTCCCAATGTATCAAATTTTGCAAAAAAAAACCCTCTGAAAAATTACCCTTTCAAAAATCACACCCCAAACTCACTGCCCCCTGACAATAAAAACCCTGACAATCCCAGAACAACAAATTTGCAAAGTGGAAACCCCGGCCCGGGACTGCCCCCTTTCGGGGCCCTTTGCCCATTCCGAAATCGCGGGTTTTTGCCCCGAGTTCTTTTGTCACAAACCCCACTTGCCAAGCAAACACCTGTGCGATAAAAAGGGGTGGGGGAAATAAAACATTTTTAACATTTAGCTAAAAGAGAGTGCCCAAAGAGAATGAAAAAAAATAATAAGAATTTAAGATCGATTCTGCCATTTTCTACCTCAGCCCACAATACCAAAAACCCCCCAAAAGAAAAAAAGGGGAAACCCGGTCAAGAACTCAGTCAACCCGAAACCCCTTTTAGGTTTTGAAAAATTTCCAAAGAAGCGAGGGGGAAACCCTTGAAAAAACCCAAAACTCCCCCAAACTCTCTGTCCCCCCTGAAAACGGGAAAACAGAGAAAAGGGAGAGGGGAAGGGGCAGGGGGCACGGGAAAGGGGGCCCCGACACGGCGGGGGAACCCGGGCGAGACCGGCGCGGGTGAAAGGGCGTCACCCCGGCAGGGGTGGAAAGGGGGCTCAGGGGGCCCCGGGGACCCGGGTTATTTTTTGGATAGGTTTGGGCGGCGGATGAACTGGGGATCGACCGAGAGAGAGAAGAAGAAACGGGGGTTTTAAAAAAAAATTTTCGCCCTTTAAAATTTTGCGCAGACCTCGAAAAACGTCCCCACGGCATCGTCCCCCGGGCTTCCCCGGGAAAAGGTTTGAAACGCCCGAGCGCATTGACGGCATTTTGAAAACCCCCCCGCGAAAGGACGCTGGGGGGGCGTCCATCGCCCTGTAAGCGGGCAACACCAATCCCCAAAAAGATCGCGAAAAGGGGGGGGGGCTGAGGGAAATTTACCCTCGAGTGCCCTCCCGGGAAACGCCACGCCATTTTAAAAAGAATTTTTCAAATTTGGTTTTTTCTCTTTTTTCCCAAACCCAAATTCCAATCCCAATAAGATCCAAATAAAACCTGAATTTGGGCTTGATATGAAACCATCTTCAAACTCCCCATTTTCCCAAAAAGTTTGCCATAAGGGTTTTTTTTTAAGTTTTTGCCCCAAAAAAAATCGAATGGGAAACAACAAGGGTTTTTCCCTATGGCCACAAAGGGGGGAAAAGTTCCCTTTTCTTGGAAATTTCCCCCCCAAGTGGACAAACACAAAAGGTGCCTTTTTTTTTTTAAATTAACCGAAAAAAGGGAAAGACAAACAACACACATGCATATTTCTAAACAATTTTCCAAAAATTTTTAATCTTTGGTTCTTGCAAGTTTAAAAAACCCTTGGTTTAAGCTTTGTCACACCTTGAGGCTTTTTCTCAACCGCCCTCAGCCAAGCCTATGTGCCCTTACCAAAAAAACAGGGTTAAAATTCCTAATGAATGCAGGGTTTACACAAAAATCATTTTTTATGAATTTTAAATATTTAGCACTTCAACTCGGGTTCTCAACCTAAAAAAAGGTTTTCCTCGAGTGGTTTTGTGAAGAATCTGCCAAATTTATTTTTCGCTCTTAACTCCCTAGTGTTATGTTTTTTCCCAGCCCAGAACTCTAAGAAAGTGATGGGGAATACTATGTGCTTGGGGCGAGAGTGTTTTAAACCCGGGTTTTTTGCAAAACTTTTTTACGCTTTCAATTTTCACACAAAAAACGGAACTTCTTTTTTAAAAACCCCCCCCGAAACAAAAAGTTTTGGGGCATGTATTAAAATTTGGGGCACAACTTGCTCCCCTGGCAATGTATTTCCGCCTCGGGGGTTGAAAAATGCCCCCACTATTTTTCTTTTTGAGGACCAAGAAACAATGATCTCCTAGCATGTGGGACCCCCCGGAGGGACTCTTCCTGTCAACCTTACACCCGGCAAAAATCCAATCGGGAAAAGCCAACTAATTGGAAGGGGGCTCCCTTTTGGGGGACCAAAACCCCTCAAGGGGGGGGCCTTAAAATACCTAAATTCTTTTTAAACCCCACAAAGAGTACTCCTTTGGGGTTTGGGTTGAAACCAACACACATAAAACACACTAAAAAAATAATACCCACCTAATGCGGTGGGTAAAAATAAAAACCCACCAATCATTGAGCGGTAAAAAATTTGGGCCCAAAACGGTTTTCCTCCTCATCGGATCGAGATCCCCTTGGTAGGCATTGGGGTCCCTTAAATTGGTTTTCTTTTCCTCCCCCTCTAATTTCCCTTTAGCACATCATAAGTGTAAAATTTTCTTGAGATATTAAAAGGGGGCCCCTCCCTCGTTGCTTTACTTGGGAAACCAAGGGAAAAAGGGTTTCTTGCCAATCATTTGACATCTCCCCAAAATCCTTGGGCATCAATGCACCAAAATTTTCCCTTTCTATGATCTTGGGTTTGTTGAAACCCCAAAATAATATCATCGACATACCTTGGGAAACAAAGAATTCCCCCTCCATCTACACCTTGGTGAAGATGTGGGATCCCCCTTTTCCCCATCTTGAACCCTTCTTGAGTAAAAGTCCCTTTCCTCTCATACCCAAACCTTGGAGCTTGCTTTTAATCCTAAAAGTGCCTTGGACAAACCCAAAAACACATGATTAGGAAAAATTGGGGTCTTTAAACCCGGGAGGTTGCGAACAAAGACAAGTTTATTGATGAAAAACCCTTTAGAAAACACTTTTTACAAACCAAAATTTAAAAATTTTTTATTTTTAAAATGTGAAACATATTCCAAAAAAATACAATGGCTTCTAGTCTTTCAAACCGGTTTCAAAGGGCTCCCCAAAATCCAAGCCCTTTAAATTTGGGGGAACCCCTTTTCCACCAATCTTGCCTTTTTTCCACAACACGCCTTTATCAAACTTTCTTTTTCCCAAACACCCCACTTGGGGGCCAATATTCTTCTTTCCCTTTTTGGGTTTTCAAATTTGTGTCCCCCACTTCGTTTTTGGGGGAATTTTCAACTCTTTTGCAAAGGCAAATTTACCCCCAAACCGATCCCAATCATACTCCCCCCCTAAACGGGTCAACAAAGGAAAAAAAAGAGTGATGTTTTAACATAAGAAGCAAATTTTTGATTGAGTTTTTTACCCCCCCCTTTATGGGCTCCCCCATAATGGGCTTGTGGAAAACTTGAAAACAAAGGGGTAGAACCCTTTTATTAAAACACTTGGGGAAAAGTTTGTGGTCAACACACTACTTTAGCCTTGGCTTGATCTTGAAAGGGTGAAGGTATCTTCTTGTGCTACCCCCACTTTTTTCTTTATCAACTTTAGGCGTGTTAGGTGGAGAGGGAATTTTATTTGCATCATCTTCAAATTCTCCACCTCCCTTTTGGGTTGATTTCTCCAAAGGGGATATTTTTTTATAGCCCCCCAAAGGTTCATCACCCACATCATCAAAAATTTTATTCTCTTCTTGAGACCATTTTGTTTTTTTCAAAAATTTCCAACCATAGTTTTTCAACTAGGGCCGGGAAACTTTGGGTTTAAAAACTCGATATGCCTTGATTTAAAAAGAATAACCCAAATAAGAAAAACCCAAAGTTTACATCTCCTTTGGGCCTTCCCAAGTTTTGCACTTTTTGTAATATACACTTTGCATCCAAAAACCCCAAAAAAAGGAAATAACCGGGTTTTTTTTCCCATTACAAGTTTTATAGGGGTTTTTCTTAAGAACCTTTGGACAAATACCCCCTTTGGGCCCCATAGCAAGCCCTTTTTGATTCTTTAGCCCAAAACTTCTCGGGGGGGTTTTATTCATCAAGCATTGATCTTTCAAAGTAATAAAAGTCTTTGGGTTTTTCCTCTCACTACACTATTTTGCGAGGGGAAGGGGGCGGGGGGGACTTCATGCTTGATCCCAAAATTCATCACAAATTCCCTTTAATCTTGGGGTTTTAAACTCGGTCCCCTTGGGCCCCTTCTTTCTTCTTTATCTTTACATCAAACCAAATTTTGGGGCCCAGTTGCAAACTTTTTGAATATTATTGTGTCTCTCCCTTGTCTTAAGAAAGAACACCCCCCGTAACTACATAGTCATCAACTACCACCCAACAAAAGAGAATTTCCCCCCAAGGGTAGCATGGGGGTAGGGCCAAATAGATCTATGGAAGTCTCTAGGACCTTTAGGTTGACATGAAACCTTTTGGGTTGGGTGATTTTTTTTCCACTTGCTTTCCGGCTTGAATGCACTAAAAAAGTTTCTCCTTCTCAAAAACAACATCCTTCACAAAATCTAACCAACTCCCCTTTTTGACAACTTCCCTTTTAAAATTTTACATTCCCCCATGTGCTAATCTTCTAGCCATACCAACCAAAAAAAACTTTTGGAGAATTTAAAATGTTTTTTCAAACAAACTTCATTTTGAGGTGAAATTTCCCCTAGGGAGAGATTGTTGTGCCGAAAAACCCTTTTAATACAATGATGAATTTTTTCAATCTTTGGGCACAAAAAACCTCATTTGGAGTGAAGAGACATTTTAAAACCCAAAATCAAAATAGTTTCCAAAATACAAGTTGAAGTTCAAAAAATTGTTAACTAGCAAAACATTTGATATTGATTGATCATTGAAAAATTGCCACTTTTTCCTAGCCCCTTGGGACTTTGCCCTTTGAATTGTCCCCAAAAAATAATCTTTTCTTTCCCCTTTCCCAAACTTTCCCCAAATGTGGTGAAAAATCCGGGGGTCACCGGGCATAATTTTTTAGTCAAACACTATCAATCACCCAATGACTTCCACCCCCCGGCCCTTTTAGTTTTCCCCACAAAACAACAACTGAATTTTTAAACTTGTTTTTGGGAACCCCACTTGGCGAGGGCCCCCTAGCCTTACCCCCAACTCCTTAAACAACCCAAGCACTTTGGGGGTTGTTTTTTTCAACTTAGGACCGGAAACACAACTTGTGGTCTACCCTTGGATCCCCTTTTGATGATAAAAAGTCATCAAGGAAAAAAGGGCCCTTTTGGGCTTGGGCAAGATCTTGGGAGGTGGAGTCTTGCATTGGAAAATTTAAAAATGAAACCCCCTTGAACCCCAAAACCCAAAACACTTCTTGGGTTGGGGTTTTGTGTTTTATAATTTTTTCCTCATGGCCTTTTTCTTGTAGTAGTTCCCTTTGCTTCTACTTTAAACCCTTTGGGCCCTTTTGATTTGGTTCCCTTTAACCCAAACCACTTTTCGGTCCCATGATAGGGTTTATCAAACCCCCTTTTGGTTTTTGGGCCCTTTGGGAACTTCTCCAATCCACTTCAAGCTTGATTTTTTCAAACCCTTTAAACTTTTTTATTTCCTCTTTGAGAGAATTGATCAAGGGCATTGCATCATTAAACAAACTTTTCCTTTTTCCGACTTGATAGTGAATGGCTTTTTTTTCCTTTAGGGTTTATTTGCTCTTCCCTTGGGTTGGAATTCCCCTTGCCTCACTTCACATAGTCATCAAACTTTTTGGCCTCAACTAAACCTTTTTGCCCTTGCACTTAGCATTTTTTCACTACAACTCCCTCAAGCAAGTCCACCAAAATTGCTATATGACACTTTAACCCAAACCGGGTTTTAAAAGGGAACAGGGGTAACAAGATCATTTTTTAAGACAATTCGTTTGCTATCCAAAAAGTGGACCATTTCTTCCAACCCTTTTTGGGAGTCATCTTTTTGCAAGTTGATCTTGGTTTTTGAGCTCTTTGTTTTTCCTCTCAAGCTTATCATGTTTCTCATTACTTCTTGAAAAGAGCCTTTTAACTCCCTAGTCCCAGAGGGGAAAAGATTTGTTTTTCCCAAACTTCAATCATCATTACACTAGACAAGTCATCAATTTAGCAGCAAGTTATCGTTGGCTTTTTTCTTTGTGATTCACTTTTTTGCTTTATACTTCCTAAGGGGCCCTTTGTATAAATTTTTGCAAAAAACAATTAGCTCACGTCGAAGGTCCTCAAAATCATCATCACTATCATTTAAATAGATCTAACCCCCATAAAAAAATTTTCCTCTTTTTTAAACCTTTTTGTCACCTTTTCCATGAGGCATAGGTTTAGAGGAAAAGCCCCCGGGGTTTATGGGGAAAGGGGGGCGGGGGAGTAGATGACCCAATACCAAGGGGGCCCCCCTTCCTTTTTCTTCACTTTCAAACTCCCCGATAGTTTCCCCCCTTGTGTCTTCCCCAAAGTCAGTGGGCCCAAACACCAAAGAAGTTTGGCTTTGCCCTTCTTTTTTTTTCTTTTGGAAAATTTAAAATTCTTCCTTTTTTCCCTTGAAAGAAATTGTCATCCCCTTTTTCCTCCTCATCACTTTTAAATCATCTTTGTTGCCCTTGTTGTACTTGAACTTGTTTTTTTACTTTTTTGTTTTTGACTTTTCTTCCCTTTTTCTCGGGGGAAACAGAGCCAAATGCCAAATTTACCACAATTTAGCAATCCTTTTTGGGGAAGGCTTTCTTTAAAACCCTTTTGGGAAAAATTTCTTCTTCTTTTATCAAAATTGACCCATTCTTGTTTTGCTTCTTCAACATCTTATTTTTTTTTCTTCAACCCTGGAAACGAGGTCATCTCATCCCTTCATCACTTGCACCTCATACACAACTTTTCTTTGACTTTTTCCCCAGGAGGATGCCTTTAGTGCCCAAACCCTTTTCCCCTCCTTTTCTTTTTCTTTAAATTCCCTTTGGGGGAGGAAGGGAAAAGCCAAACCCTCACCAAAACTTCCTGTACAAAACTCAGGGGATTGATCTTGCCCCAAAATTTTTGTTGGTGAGCGGGGGAGAGATCCCTTGGGGAAGAACCCCGGGCGATGTGGGCCCCCCTTTTTCAATGGGCAAAAACAAAAAAGGAACCCTTGGGGTACCACATCGGGGCCGGGGGCCCCTTGGTTGAGACTGAGCCCATTCAATTTTTCTTTCAATAATTTTTAATCGTGAGTACATTTCATTTGCATGCATAAAAAAGAATTGAAACTTACCCGACCAAGTGGGTAGCGTTCCTCACGCTCACTCTTTTGCCCTTTGTGAAGAGCACAAAAATGGGCCCCAACTCAAAAAAGCTCCCTTTGGGATTTCACAAAATCGGGGAAGACATCCTTGCTAAAGCCACGAAAAAGAATGTTCTTCGCCTTGGCATTGTGGGTTAAAAAAAGTTAGGTTTCCCCCGCAAGAAGGCCTCCCTTTGTTTGGGGGCTTTGGCACGCCCACGTCAACGGCCTCTAAAGGGCCCCCAAAACGAACTTTTTCCCAAAAAAAAGTCTCTCCAAACGAAATGGGGGGTGGTCCAAACCCCATGGTTTCCCTCTTTCTTTTAAAGGGGTGAAACCTAATTTTTAAACAAAAACCCGCCCCCGATACCCAATTTAAAAGGGTTTAAGATGCCCAAAGAGGGGGGGGGGGGGGGAATTGGGTCCCTTTTTAATTTTTAAAAAAGAATTAAAAACCCTTTAAAAACCCCAAATTAAAACCCCCCCCGTGCCTACCGCTTGTTTTGTCCTAGCTAAAAGCATAAACAAGTCAAAAAAAGAGGAATAAATTCCTACCACTTCCCTTTTTTATGAATTAAAAAAACAAGGGAGAAAGTAATGCGGGGGAAAAAAGCTAGGTAAAGAGATCTTTTACACTGCGATGTTTTGCCGAGGTACGAGGGGCGACACCCCCCCTAGTCCTCATGGAGCACCCCGCGCAAGGGAAGCTCCCCTCAATCCCCGGCAAGGGGTTGAGTGCTCTCTACGGGGGGATTCTTCGCCAATTTTCCCGGGCCCTTAAAACGCCCACAAAACCCATCACAAAGGGCGATGGGGAAGGGGCCCCCACCAAACCACCCGATCACCTTTCCCCCAAGCACCACCGGACCGTCTAGGTTTATGTCCCATCACCAAAAAGTAAAAAGCTTCCCAAACCTTCGCTTGAAACCAAATCAAGCTTCACAACTAGGGGGATGCACACTTGAACTCTTTGGGTGAACTAGAGGGGAAAGGGGAAAAAAGGATTCGCGAATCACTCTCTCCCCTCTCTTTTAGGGGCCCGCTCTCTTCCCAACCTTCTCAAAAAAACCCAACTCAAATGAGCAAAGCAAGGTGGGAGAGAAGTTGAGAAGCTATAAATAGCCCCTCAGAAAACTGCCCTGCGGGCTTTTTTGGGTTTTGGTTTGGGGACGGACACCCGTCGACTTGGACGGACCTCCCCGCATGCCCCAACGGGTAGTTTTTGTTCATAGTTTTTTGGGGGACGGGCGCTCCGACGCCCCACGACCCACCCCTCCGACGCCTACCCACACCTAAAAAAACGCCTAGGCAACGGACTCCTCCAAACCCCTGCCCAAACCCCCCCCGGTTTTTGACACCTTTTTTTCCCCAAAGATGGGGGGCCCCCTCCTTTATAGGGGGGACGAACGCTCATCCCAGCGTTCGACGCTGCAAACCTGGCCGGGGTAAAAACACCCTCTTGGAAAGGGGAAAGACCCTCCCAACGTCCGGGCGCCTAACCGAACCCACAACGTCCATTTACCCCCCCAAAAACTTAGCCAGAAAACCCCTTCAACTTAGGGTTCCCACGGGCGCTTTTGGACTCAACAACCCACGCCCAAACCCCTTGGTTTCCCACGCGCCGGGGCACGTCCCCACGCCTCCGTCAGGGGCGCTGTCCCCAGAAAAAAAGACCTATCAACTTCTTTTTTTTCGGGGATGAAAAAGGGGAATTGTTTTTAAAACTAACTTTTTGGTCAACATAGGGTTGCTTTAAATTAAGGAAGACAAAATTCCCCCAACCAAATTTTATGAAGCTTTCCCAATCAAGCACTATCTCAACCCCTCTTTAAAAATACGGTCAAAGACAAAAAGAAAGTCCTATCTATTTTTAAATGTCCTTCAACATCTATGACACTTGCCTATCATTCCCAGGGGCCTTTTTCATGTCCCCCTTTAAATCCCAAACGATATCCATCTTGGGGGGAAGTGATGACCATTAATGCCCATTCTTGTTGATCACATGGCTAAACTACGCATAGCCCGCAAAAAAACAATTTACCATAATAATCGCTAAATTTTCTTAAATCACCGAAACCAACAGGGGCCCTGATTTTTTCCCTCGACGTAGTTTTCCCCCACGGGCCCAGTAGGGCCGCCACCCAGGGAAAGGGACGTGGGAAGGGCGAAGCACCTCCCACCTCCTCTGATCTTCTCAAAGGGCCACTCGGGGGTCGAGCCGAACCTCTTTGCGGGCTGCGTCCTAGAAAAGGGGCCTTGTGGCAGGGTCCACCAACCTGGGGGACTCTGGGGGCCTCTGAACTAGACACCACTCCTCAAGCTCTAACCCTCCGAAGCTCACAAACCTCCTGGGGAAGCCAAACTGGGGATCCACATCACGGGGAAAACCCCTGGGGGCCCACCCCTGGGCCCGGTGGGTGGAACTGCCCTCGGAAAATCTGCGCCGCGGGGAGGAACCCCCAGACGAGGAGCAACCTCGACACGGGGGCGTGTAGACCGTCCCAGGAGGGGTTTTTGGGTGACTGCCTCTCTGGCTCTATAGCTGGGTGCCCAAACATCGGGCGCGCCGGTGGCTGTGGGGGATGTCTGGGAAATAGTGGGACGACGCGAGTGCCAATGCGAAGCGACACCCACGCTCTGCCCTGTCACCCTCACCACTGCTTTTTGCCGCCAGGGGCGTCTCTTCAAGCAACTTCCCCTTTCCCTTTTCATGAACCTTCCCCCTTGGGCCCCCCCTTCTGTGAAACGGGGGAGGGGGGCGGCAGGGGGCCACATCATCCGGGAAACCCCCACCAACATTATTCCCCCCCGAGCCATCCCGATCAACCACTACAATCAACTCTGAAAGAGGCCCAAGGCCACTGCACAGAAAATCCCCAAATATCAAACCCACTGAAAACAACTGACACTGCCCCAAAAAGAAAAACGAACCCCAAAAAGGAGGGCCCCAAAACCCCTGACACACCCCTAGAGGCTTTGCCTCAAAACCATACTCCGGGGTTTGCCCCCCAGTTCTCTGTCACTGCCCCTGACCCGACAGGGGAAAAGTGATGATCCAATGCAAGTCGGGGAAAGGGGCAGGAAAACCACGAAAAGACAATCGACGACGGTAAAACACAGTGATCGCAGTCACGATGAAACCCCAGGGGGGTTTTTTTTTTTAAAGACAGGGAAAACCCCCGGGGGGTTTTTTTGCTGGTGGGGACTGCTGGGAGGAGGGCTAGGGGTTTAAAGGGTAGACCCGAGGTAGGGGGGGCTTCTCGCAAACAGGGGGGACAACAAGGGGGGTGGGGGTTTTTTTGGCGGGGGGCAGGTGCTAGCGAGGGTTTGGCGGCGGCGCTGGCGAGGGAAAGGGGCCGGGGACGCGGGGCAAGGGGGCAACGACCCGGGGGTGGAGGAGCTGGAACGCGCGGGCCCACAGGGAGGGGGCCGGGGGCAAACCCACCCGGGGGTGAGAAGCGGGGGGCACAAAAGGCAGACACGGTTGGGGGGGGGGGGGGGGGGTAATAAAAAAATTATTAAAAAAAAAAGGGCAAAAAAAAAGGGGGGGGGGGGGGGGGGGGGGGGGGGGGGGGGGGGGGGGGGGGGGGGGTTTGGGGATTTAAAAAATTTGAATTAGAAAAAGAAAAAGGGGTGGATAAAACCGGAGAAGGGAGGGAAAAACGGGAATGTCTAGGGGAAGTATTTTTCTGGGCCAGAAAATTTGGGCCGGGCGCAGTGGGCCCTTTGCGACCGAGTTTACTAGGGTTTTTACAGTGGGGAAGGGGGGACCAAAAAACAAAACCCTTTGTTCGGGCGGTAAAAAAATTCGCCGTCCGGGCTGCGCGAACCGGAGGAAAAACCCAAAAGCACAGGGGACTCCGGAAACCCCCAAAAATGAGTCCGGGCCCGGGGGAAAAATAACGTCCGGACCTTGATCCGAAGCCAGACTGCCCTTGAACTTTTTTCCCATCTCTAAACCCTTCTCTCTCCCCAACCCTTTCCAACACCAAAGAGAAACAAAAAAAAAATATTTGGGCATGGAAGAGAACCAACACTCAAACCCTCTTTTTGGTTTTTTTAAAAATTTTGCCTTTTGGGTTTGCTCTTTTAGGGGAAAATAGGGAATGAACAGGGGAGGAAAAACCGAAGGCCATTAGTAGGGGTATAGTAAAAAAATTGAGCTGGAAATGCTTTCCCCCCTAAAATGGGCAAAAACCCGAGGAAGCCAAACTTTAAAACCCAAAAAGAACGAAAAACCCAAAAAACCCTGCAAATGCAATGCAATACCCTTTAATTTGAATTTTAGTTTCTTTTCAAGTTTAAAAAACCCCGATTAAGCTTCTTTTACATGCTTAGGGGGGTTTTTCTTAACCGAGTTTGGGAAGCCCATGTGCACGTTATAAATTTAAAATTTGAATGAAAAACCAACACAAGAAACCCTTTTAGTGGGAAATTTAAAAATTTGATCAAGCACATTTTTCCTTCTCAACCTTCAAAAGGGTTTTCCCTTTATCAATGTTTTGTGAAGATTCCGCCAATTGATCTTTTAAAAACCCTTTTCACAAATAGGGAATACTTTTTTTGAAACATGATCCCTTTTTAAAGTGATAAAGGATATAGAAGTGCCTTTGTCGGGGGGTGTTGAACCGGGTTATTACAAATTTTAAACCCCACTTTCATTATCCCCAAAAAGTGATAGACTTTTAAAGCTCAACACCATAGTCAAAAAATTCGTTTCATTATAAAATTTTTGCCCCCAAAAAAAACTTCCGGGCGGCAAAGTATTCCGCTTCTTCTTTGACAAAGCCACACAATTTTTTTTCTTTGAACCCCCTGATACAATTTATCTTCCAACAAAAAGGCAACCTCCGGGTACTCCTTTCCCATCAACTTTGCCAAACCCCATAATCCCAATCGGGAAAAGCCTTTTTATTTTTAAAAGTAGCTCCTTTGGGGTACCCAAAACCCCAAAGCTTGGGGTTTCTTTTCATACCCAAGGATTTTTTTATGGCCCCTTTGATGGGTTCCCTTTGGTTTTCTTGAAACCTAACCCCACATCAAAACACTAAACATGAACGGGCCTAGATTTCGGGAAAATAAACAAACTACCAATTTATAAAAGGGAAGAGTTTTGATAATAGGTTTACCCCCCTCAAAACAAGGGGCGAGGTGTCCATTTGTATCATTTGGGGGTGGGTAGCTTACAATCTTCCATCTTTTAAATTCTTTTCACAAACATTGGTATACTTCCCCTGAGATACCCAAAGTGCCTTCCTCAATTTTCTCACTTGAAACACAAGAAAGAAGGTAAGCTCTTTCCAATTAAGGCTTTTCAAATTCCTTTTACATTTTAATAAACCCAAAATCCTTTTAAAAGAAACTTCAACTCGTCGAGCCAAAGAAAAATCACAACATCCCCTTGCAAAAAGAAAATATCCCCATCTTGTTTTTTTTGGGGAAAAGTGTTTTTGTCAACCTTCCCAATAAGGGAAACCCTTTTTTGAATAGAAATTTCCCGAAGACGCTCATAAACCAACCCTAGGGGTTGCTTTAGCCCATATAGCCCTTGGAAAAACCTAAAAACATGGGTTTGGATATCTAGGGCCCAAACCGGAGGGTTTATTGACATAGACTAGTTTTATTTAAAACCATTTAAGAATGCACTTTTCACATCCATTTGATATAAATTTTATATCATGGTGTGATGCCCAAAAAAAAGGGTATGTAGGGCTTAAGGGCCCTTCAACCGCTGCAAAGGTTTTTCCCCCCAAAAACCAAGCCCTTTAAAATTTGGGGGAACCCCCTTGTAACTACCTTGCCCTTTTTTGTAACCACTTGCCTTGATCATCTTCTTTTGGAACACCCACTTAGTTTCCTATCCCCCCTTTAAACTTGTGGGTTTTTTTTTCTAGATCCCCCACTTGATTTTCCGGGGGAAGTTTTCAATTCTTCCCTGCATAGCATTCACCCAAACCGGGTTTTCAACGCTTCCTCAAAACAAGTGGGTCAACACAAGAAACAAAGGGGTGATTTTCAATAAATAGGGAATTTTTTTGGGGCTGAGTCCCCTTAAATCCCCCTTGAAGGACCCCAAAGATGATTCTTGGGGATGGGGTTGGGGTATGAAGGGGGATCCTTTTTTCCCAAACCCCTTTAGGGGGAAAAAGTAGGGGCATCAACATCTTTACATCGGGCTCTACTTTAGCTTAGGGGTGAATATATCTTCATTTTTTTCCCTCACTTTTTCATCTCATCTTGGGCCCTTGTTTATGTTTAAAAGGTTTTAGCAAATTTCAAACAACTTTTAACCACCACTTTATCTTCTTCCCTTTGGGGTTTTTTTTCAAAGGGGAGGACATGTTCTTCATAGCCTTCCCCCCAATGGTTCAAACACCTACATCATCAAATTTTTATTTGCTCCTTGGATCATTAGTCTCATCAAATTTCAAGTCATACGTTTTCTTTTAAAATAAGCCGGGGGCTTGGGAAAATACACCTTTTTGCTTTGGATTTCAAAAGGGGAAAACCCAAATAGGAAACCAAAATCACATCTTTTTTGAAACTTCCCTAAAATACGCTTTTCCCCCTTGGGGGAGAAATTTAAACTTTCACCCAAACAAATCTAAAGAATTTAACATCCCGCTTCCTTCCCCCTTGATAACCCAAAGGGGTTTTTCTTCAAAAAATCTTTGATGAACAATTTTATATGAGGGATAGCATCATGTTGATCGCTTCGGGCCCCAAAAATTTTCCGGGTGTCATACTCACTACAGGGTTTTTTGCAAGAGTAAATTTTGTCCGGTTCTTTCCCTCCCCACCCATTTTATTGAGGTTTGTTGCAACCTTCATGCTTTACCCAAAATTTATCAAAATAATCTTCAATCTTTGTGGGTTTAGAACTCGGTGCCATTGGTTTACTTCTTTTTTTTCCCTTTATCTCTACCTCAAAATTTCATTTTTGGGGCCCCTTGGGAAACTTTTTTTAATGAGCTTGTGGCTTTCCCCTTTGTCAGAAAAAGAACACCCGTGTAAACTTTAATAGTCCCTCCCCAAAAAACAAAACAAACAGAGTTGCCCCCCCAAATACAAAGGTTTTTAAGGGGCCAAATAATTCCCTGTGGGAGAACCCCAAAGAACTCTTTAGTTGACATAATGCTTTTTTGGGGGGGATGTTGGCAAATTTCTTGCCGGGTTTACACACTACCCAAAACTTATCCCTTTTTAAACACAACATCCTTTATGCCCCTAAAACCCTTTCCTTTTTTTAAAACTTTTTGAGAGTAGCATTTTCCCAAAATGAGCAGCCTTCTATCCACAACCAACCAAAGATGAAATTTGTGAAAAAACATGTTTGGGGGGTTGCATCATTTATGAAAATCCACCCAAGGGAAGGTTATTGGGGCCGAAAGCCTTTGAATATGACTTTTAAAATCATCAATCTTTACACAATGACTTCATTTGGGTGAATAAGCATTGGAAAAACCCAAAATCACACAATTGGGGCCCAAACCCAGAGTAAGTGAAGCTTTGTGATGCAACAAACAAAAATTTTATAATTTAATTGTCCCTTTTTAGATTTCCCTTTTCCAAAACCCCTTTTAAACCCTTTTCCCCTTTTTGTTGCCCCCCAAAATTTAAACTTTTCTTGGGTTTGGTTTACATCTTCTTTTATTGATAACATCCGGGGGTTTACCGGCATTTTTGAGGCATCCACTACAAACCCCAATGACTTTTCCCCCCCGGTCCCCGTAATTTTACCTACACACACAAGAGATTTTTGTTTTGGCACCCATTTAGTAAAGGGGGGGATTCTTCTCTACCCAATTTTCTTCCACCCAAAGTGTCTTTTGGGCTATTCTTTTGGGGGGTCCTAAGAACCAATAAGTGGGCCCTTTCCCTTTACATCCTTGGTTTTAGACAAGTACATTGTAAACAAAAGGCCTAGTGTCTTGGGGAAAAGGGTTTTGGAGGTGGGGTCAAAACAATCAAGAGCCCAAAAAGGGCCTTTTTTTTCCCCACTCAAATCATGTCTTCATCTTTGGTTTTGGGTTTTCTTATAAAGTACTTGGCTTTTTTGATATTGAGTTTGGGTTTACTTTGGCCCTTTTCACTTGACGGGCTTTAACCAAAAACCGGCTTTGTCATTCTTTTATGACGGTTTCCCTGAAGGGGCTCACTTTTTTAAGATCGTGGGCCCCCTTTTGAACTCCCCCTTCCAATGGGTAGATGGTTCTTTTTCATTCTTTTGCCTCTTATTCTCTTTTCTAAGCATATTTAACTTTAAGTTCCCCATCATAGCTTCAACTTGTGACTCAATCACAATTGACTTGGTTTTTTCTTTAAGAAAGAAACTTGCCTTTACTTTTCATTCTCATTCTTTATCTTACATATCCCTCCCTAGTGACGCCCCAACCAATTCTTGCCTTTTCACTTGGGTTTCCTTTCTCAATTGGGTCCCAAAAATCCCAAAAATTTACAAGATGTGCCAATGCAATCCCTTTACAATGGGATTTGCAACCCAAAAGGGAAACATCTTTTAAAACATTCATTTTGCAAAAAAGAGGAAATATCAATTCATTTTTACTTCGGGGAAACCTTTTCCCAACTTTTTGGAATCTTTTTCTAAGCTCTTGGATGTCCTCTCTAGCTTTTCATGTTTCTCTTTTACTCTTTTAGAGAGGATTTGAGCTCCCTAGCATGGGAGGGGTAAGGATTTTTTTCACTAATTACTCATCACTAGCCCCCCCCCCCCCTTTGATGTTATTTTTAAGTTTTCTGCAAGTCATTTATTTTCTTTTTTTAAACTCTTCATTTTTTGCTTGCTCCTTCTTCACAATTTTATATACTTATGAGCAAAACTTTTTGATTAATCATAAAAAGGGGGCTTGGGATTCCTTTTTTCTTTCATTACCAATATCCCCTCACTATCCTCTACTTTGGATTGTAAATTTCCCACCCTTGGCCAAAAACATAGGGGGTAGAGGATGAGTGGAAAACGGTGGTGGTGGAAGGGGGCAATGAATTCCAATGACCCCATGCGGCCACCTTCCACATCACTATCATCTCGATGAAACCTTGAATCTTTAAAGTCGTTTAACCCCCCCACCAACATGTTTTGCCTTCCATCTTTCCCTTTTTTTGGTGTTGGGGCCCTTATTTTTGAAGCCTTTTCTCTTCTTGGGGGGTTCTCATCTTTTTTCTCACGCAAAATTGACCACTTTTTCTCTTTTCCATTCTGTACTTTTTCTTGTCCTTTTCCCCTTAAAGGGGTTGGGGCATTGGAGCTAGATTGGGCCCAAAATCACCACAATTAAGCAATCCATTTTCCCACAATGTCCTCCCTTGTTTTTTAGTGAAAATTCTTCTTTCCCTTTAATCAAACTTTACACGGGTCTTTTTAGCTTTTTTACATCTTGGGGGTTTTTCTTAACCATTAGAGCGTGTTTGACCATCCCTCATCTTCCTTGAGGGGACATACTTTAAACCCTTTTTCTTGCTCGGGCCCTGGCTTTGCTTTTAAGGGCCCAATCTTTCTTCTTTGGGGGATGATGAAACTTTTTCTTCTTTTTTGGAATTTCATGTACATCTCAGTCATTATCTTCCCCCAAAACTTAGTTTTGGGGTATATTTGGGAAAAATAAACCCTTTATGCCAAAAACGGCACAAGTTGGCCCTACTTGGCAAATTTAAGGGACAAAAAAGAAAATTTTTTCCCAAAAACATCGGGTTCATCCATTTTCTTTCCCCAAAGAATTCAAATTTTTCTACAAGGGAACCCTTTAGGGGTGAGTAAATTTCATTAGCATTCTCATGACAAGCATGTAAAAAGAATTCATTATTCATGAAAATATACGCTTTCCCACTCGCTCTTTTTGCCCTCATAAGACACAAATGTTCTTTCCCCAACTCATGTGCGTTTTTTGAGGTTTGGACACGGTTTGAACAAATCCTTTCCCCCCCCTTAAAAAAGGGGGTTGCCGGGGTTTTGGGATTCCACTTTTTCAAGTGGACTTCCCTCACTGAATGGGTTTTCCATCATAGACCAAAACCATCGTGGCGGCTTGACACAACCCCCAATTCCCAAAGGGTTCAGGGTAACCTCCATACGCACTTTCCAATATGGAAAGTCTCTCCCCAAAAAATGGTGGGGGTCCCCCCCCAAAGGACATCTTGCTCTAGGGGGTGAAGCCTAATTTTTTGGGGCAAAAAACGGGTTTGATACCAATTGAAATGATCAAGATCCCAAGAGGGGGGGGGAATTGGCTCTTTTAAAAAATTTTTAAGCAATAATTAAAAAACCCAAACAAGAGCCAATTTAAACCCCCAATGCTTTCCCAAGTGTCCCCAGCTAAAAAAAGCAAAACAAGGAAAAGAAAGCGGTAAAAGCCCAAAGGGAATTTTTACTCAAACAAAAAAAAAATAAAAATGCAAAGTAGTGCTTAAAAAGTAAATGCAAAAAAGTAAGGGGTTTGGGGAAAAGGGAAAATTGGGACGACGACGTTTTTTTTGAGGAAACAGGGGTCGACACTCCCCCTAGTCCCTCGTTTGGGGGCACCCGCGCAAGGGGTAAACACTCCCCCCTTTGGGCCGCCAAAAAAACTAAGTGCTCTCTATGGGGGATTTTTCACCACTCTGGGGTCGTGAATTTGCCCACAACCCCAACATAAAACGAACTTGGGGCAAATATTTTGTTTTCATGAAAGAGCCCATAAAACATGAGTTTTTTCTAATGCCCCTACACAAGTCCCCAACAAGGGGTGCCCTAATGCTCTCAAATCAACCTTTTTTCCTTGCAAAGTTGGGGTAAGCATGTCAAATAATGGGGGGGCATCAACTCATGTGGGGAAATCAAGTAATTTTTAACTCAAAACCCTTTCTTCCAAAAAATTTTCTCATCAATGGCTTGGGAAAGATATGACCAATTATCCCTTTGTCCAACACTTTGATAGAAATGTCCCCTTTTTAATTATGATCTTCTAATTTAAATGGGGGCGGACATCAATATCTTTTTCTTATGTTGAACCGGGTTCTTTTGAGCTTTAATTTCACTTTCATTTCACAAAACAAAGGGAAATTCTTTAATTTTACCCAAAAAACTTTTAAATACTCTCAACCAAAATTTTGGCACAACAAATCCCCCCCCACTAAATTCGGCTTCTGGTAAGAGGGCCCCCACTTTTTTTGCTTCTTTTTTACCATGGGAAAAAGTGTTTTTCCAAGCAATTTTACAAGTGGGCCCCAAGTGCTTTTCCTTTTTATCTTGCAACAAAACCCCTAGTCCGATCGGGGGTAAACAAAATAACCCCAAAGTTTGATCCTTTTAAAAAAAAAGGGGGGGGGAAAAAACAACCCTACATTGGGGGTATGCTTTTAAAAATCTCAATATCCCCCTTTTTTTGGCTTGAAAAGGGTCAAGAAGCCCAAAGGGGGGAATTGGGGTCTTTAAATTTTAAGCAATTAAAATTTAAAAACCCATCAAAAGCCAAAAAACCCCCTATTGGGTTTCCCAAGTGTCCTAGCTAAACCCAAACAAAAACAAGGCAAAAGAAAACGGTAAAAACCCTATCAATTCTACTCAAGCAACAAGATATAATGCGAAAGTATGCTTAAGAGTAAATGCAATAAGTAAGGAGTAGGGGCAAAAGGAAATTGGCACGACGACGTTTTGCCGAGGTATCGAGGAGTCGACGCTCCCCCCTAGTCCTCGTTGGAGCAACCCGCAAAGGTACGCTCCCCTTAGTCCGCGCAAGGACTAAGTGCTCTCTATGGCTGATTCTTCCCACTCGGCTCGGTGAATCGCCCCAACCGATCATAATCGAACTTGGGTTCAAATATTTGTTTTCATGAATGACCATAAGCATATTTTATGTCTATATGCTCTACAACAGTCCTAACAAGTGTGCATAAAGCTCTCAAATCAACTTTTACCTTGCATTGTTGGAGTAGAGGCAAATTTATAATAATGGGGGTGCATCAAATCATGTTGGAGAAATCAAATATGTTCAACTCTCCCTTAGCTTTGCAAAACCTTTCTCATCTAGTGGCTTGTAAGGGTATCGGCCAATTGATCCCTTTTGGCCCAAAACTTTATAGAAATGTCCCCCCTTTTTAAATTTATATCTCTAATGAAATGGTGGGGACTCAAACTTTGTTCTTGATGTTGAACCATTTTTGGTAGCTTGATTGCATTTTTATTATCACAAAGCAAAGGCACTTGCTTGAATTTGACTCCAAAATCATTCAAATAGCTCTCATCCAAAGTATTTTGCACAACAACCCCCGCACTAATTTTTCGGGTTCGGTTAGAGAGTCCCCACTATTTTGCTTCTTTGTTTACCTAGACTAGTGACTTCCAACAATTGACAATTCCCATGTTTTTTCCTTTTTTTTCTTGCAACCCACTACCCCATCGAGTATCTAAGTAACTCAAATTTATCCCTTTTGGATACCCAACCCACAGGGGGTATCTTCAAATATTCAATACCTCTTTGTGGCTTGAAAAGGGTCAAGATGCCCCAAAGGGGTGAATTGGGCTCTTAAATTTCTAAGCAATAATTAAAACCTATCAAGAGCCAATTAAAACCCCCCATGCTTTCCCCAAATGTCCTAGCTAAACAGCAAAACAAGGCAACGAAAGCGGTAAAGCCCTATGCAATTCTACTCAAGCAACAAGATATAATGCGAAAGTAGTGCTTAAGAGTAAATGCAATAATTTAAAGGGGTAGGGGGAAAAGGAAAATTTCACGACGACGTTTTTGGGCCCAGGATCGAGGAGTCGACCTCCCCCCTATCCTCGTTGAGGGAACCCCGCAAGGGTATCGCTCCCCCTTAGTCCCCGCAAGGACTAAGTGCTCTCTATGGGCTGATTCTTCGCCACTCCGGCTCGGTGAACCGCCCACAACCGATCACAATCGAACTTGGGTCATCCACAAGGAACACCACCGGATGATCACCAAGCAAACCTCCGTGAAACCGTCTAGGTGATGTCGATCACCAAGAGTAACAAACACTAACTCTCACTTGACCAAGGCTAGTCTAGTGATTGAATGGATGCACACTTGCTAACTCTAAGCAACTAGTGAGAATCACACAAGGAATGACAATTCACACTCATTACTAGGGCTCTTGCACTTCTTGCACTCTCACAAGGCAATCTCAGCAATTGGAATGGCAAGAGAGCCTCCATGGTGGCTGATGGGAAGTATAAATACTCCCCAACTAAAACCCCTAGCCGTAGAGGCAAAAACAAACTTTCTACGTCACTCCGGAGGCACTTTTAGGGTAGGGCCCGGACCATCAAGCATGCGTCCGGACCCCCAAACCCTCTGTACTCTGCGATGAAAACCAGGCAGCCCGGACGCACTATCAGGTCCGGACGCAAGCAACCAGACAACGTCCGGTCCGACCGATTTCTGCTCTCTGGAGCTCTCTGTATTGCTGTCCGGACGCACAATGCAGTCCGGACGCAACACTCCGGACAGCGTCCGGTGGCCAAACTGCTCTCGGGAACTCTCTGGATTGGGTCCGGACGCTATAGCGAGTCCGGACCCAGCACTGTTCACAGCGTCCGGAGCGCCTGCATCCAGCAAGCCAAACCCTAGGGTCCAGACACACTTTCCAATGGTCCCCCCCAGAGTTTACATTTGCGCCCCGGGAGCATTTTAACAGGCCCTTTTCCCCCTTCCCTTCCAACTTTTGGGAAATTTTGCCATTCGGTTCAAGGACTTTTTTTAAAGCTTCCTAGTGGAATTTTGACAAGTTGGCACCACACCTAAACACAAAGCCTTTTCCGGGGCAAGCAAATTTAAAATAAAAAACTCTTTTAAATTTTTTTGGGCCCAAAGGGGAAAAATAAAGGTGCAAAAACTCCCTCTAAGTGTCTCTAAACTCCAATGAAAACCTTAAAACCTAGTCTAATCTTCAACTTTGGGCTTTAATTTCACCGAAACTCTTGGGGGCCCTTTAAAGCTTTAAAAGGTTTCAAATGACTTTCTCTTGGAGAAGCTTGAAATCTTGCACACATGCAAAACACAAAAACAGCCCTTTCCTGTTTTGGATGCGGTCAACAGAGCAACCCTACCAACATTGATCTAAAATAGTTTTTGATTTACCATGTTCCCAAAAAAGCACACCATCCAATTTCCATTTGTTCCCATGGGGTACTAAAGACTTTTGCTTCATCTAGTTTAAAAATCTTTGAGATGCCCTTTTGAAAAATTCCCTTGACTAACGAAAGCCCTTTCCCTTCTTTTGTTTGACTTGAAGCCCAAAGGAAGTAACAAGCTCCCCGGGCATGACTTTTTAAAACTTTTTGGGCCAAACATGATTTTAAAAACCCCTTCCCCAAAACCTTGTTTGGTTGCCCCAAAATTAATATCATCCACTTTGATTTGCAACACAAAAAAGTCCTTGCCAATCTTCTTGGTGAAGAGGGTAGGGGTAAACCCTTACCCAAAAAAACCCCTAGGGGAGGAAAAAATCCCTAAACCCTCATACCTTGCTCTGGGAGTTTTCCCCTTCAAGCCTATAATCCCCTTCCTTAGCTTTTAACATGGTTGGGTTTTTAAACATCTTCAAAACCGGGGGGGTTTCCCTAAAAAATTTCCAAATTTTCATTGATGAAACCCTTTGGAGAAAGGGCACCTTCAAAACCTTTTGATAGACCCCTTGATGTTGTGAGCAAAAGGGCATAAGCCAATAGAACCTTATTCCCTTCTACCTTCCCAAACCGGGTGCATTTGTTTCCCCAAAGTCAAGCCCCCTTTTACTTGAGTGAAACCCTTGTGCAATATTTCTTGCTTTGTTTCTTTTGGGGGTTTACTACCTCGGCGTACCCCGGGGCCCCTTAGGGGCCCTATCGTTTCAGGAGACGGCCCACCCAAACGGGGCCCTTGGGGCATGCGCCCAGCCCCCGTGCTCGCCAAGGATCCGGAAAAAGGTTTTTGCTCCCCAAAGGGAAAGATTCTGGGAATAGACTGGGGATCCCTTGCCAATAAGGACCGATCGTAATCGGTTAGGATAGGGAAAAGGGAAAACCCTCCCCCCCCGGGCTTTTTAAAAGGTGAGCGGGGGACCCCCCTAAAAAACAATTTTTTGGGCCCTTTCCTCAGATCAACTACAGATCTTGAACCTAATACGAAAGGGATCAATCCAACCCAAAACACAGGACATAGGGTATTACGGTGATTTGGGTCGGCCTGAACCTATCAAAAAATCGCCGGGGTTACGCTTTTTCTGTTTTACGTTGATCGCTGTTTTCCAAAACACCCTCCGCGTACAATCTACTACCGTAGGGTACCCCCTGGGGTTAGTCTGCGATTCGTATTTTATCGAAAATTTGGGCCCGCGAAAGGGGGGGGTGTGGCATGGGACGTCATGGCTCGTCAAGCGGTTTTACTTTCCCCGGATTTCGAGGGCCCTTCCCCCGAGGGCCCGGCCACCGAATTTTTAGATGGGATCTACCCTCCTGGCCCGTCGGATTTTCCCTCGGTGGAACAGAACGCCGTTGCCGCGCGTTCGGGGGTCCCCACCAGGGCCACTGGGCCCGGGCCGGAAAAAAGATTAGCGTCGACGACCTAGTTGGCCCCCCACCCGACCGCTCCAACGTTTAGCATCACCCGAGTTTTTTATTTGACCTCGTTCAGGCGGTACGACGTCGGCTCCCCGGCCATCACGGTCACTAACCACGAAACCCCCCGAACCCCAAAGGGGACAAGTTAAACACCCGAGGGTCCACAAATTTTTGGGAATATGCCCCAGACTAAACATTTTAGATGAATTTTTTTCCGATTGTATGCATGATTAAAAAAATGTTTTTTGGGAAAATCCTTTTTAGACAACTAGTATTTATTGACAATTATGTGAAAATTTTTGTGGAACCAATTCCTTTAATGGTTATTCTAATTTGTTGTCCCTTTTCGGGATTCTTGTAAGAGCACACTTGAAAAATTTGACCAGCACATGTATTTGTTTAAAGGGATAATTTCCCCAAAATCATAGGCATGGAGAGTCAAAAAAATAATGGGGCCAAAGTGGACATGTTTTGGGTGGACTTTACCCAACAAGAGAAAGTCCCCTATTCATGTCATGTTCGTTTTTTGTCCTTAGGGCCCCGAGATTGTGGAAATTTTTCCAAGTTTGGGAAAAAATTCTACTTTAAAAATATCAAAAGCTACTCCGTAATTGGTAGTTATAAAAAGGGGGCCCCTTGGGTGGTCGGGAAAAAATGCTGTGAGACATAGACAATCAAGTTTGGGAATTTTTCCCCCCTCTTCGGGGAAGAGATATCACTGGATCACCATGTGAAATTTGGTTTAAAAAATGCATGGCCGTGCTTGGGTTAAGTAAAAAACCCAACGAGTTAACCATTTTTATCGAGTGGCAAAGGGAATAAATTTTTTAATTTGTCATAGTGGTTCGTCCGTTTTTGGGTCATAGCGTATGCATAGGAGTTGACACCCCTTGCTAGAGGCCGCTATCCAAAATTGGGCGAGTAAAAGTAAATTGGGCCATGTCTATGTATGTGTGAGCCCATAGGGGCGCAAAATTAAGGGGCTGGAAGCCTAAATTCGGGTTGGGCCCCAATTTTGACTAGGTTTAGGGTTTTTAATGGGCTCCCCCCGTGGGAGCTCGTTAGGTTGGGCCTATTTTTAAGCAAGGGGTGGGGGGTGGGGGGAAATTTATCCCGCCTTTTGGCAGCCGTCGTCGCCTCCACACCCCGCGCCTTTTTCTCCTCGGGACCTAGCAGTCCCGGGGGCGCAAAGCTTTTCCCCCCTGCACGCTGGGGTTCCTCGGAGGTGAGGGGATCTGGAAACACAAGGAGAACCGCGCGAAGGGGAAAGTTTTTTGGGCGGGGACGACCCCTCAACTGCACGCCCTGGGGTGCGACCCCGCCCGACTACATCAAGTCGGCTTCCGCTTCACCTGCGCGTCTAGTGGTAATCCGTAACCTGTAACTAGCAGTAGATCCTGGTTTATGAGGTCGAAAAGTTTTGTTTTCCGGCTAGCGTAGCAACCTGTATTTCTACACACATCCCTCTGACTATGCCTTACAGGCTCAGCAATCAGGCGACGCTTTTTCAACGCTAGATTCCCGATCAGTCTTCGACCAGATCCCTCCGGCACCATCATGAACACCGTCATCATCTCCTTGATCTCCAGTAACTCCGACCAGTCAGTGTCCTCGGGGGCTCGGTTTCGGTCGCTACCACGAGGCCCGAAACACCGATCCCTTGGATCGACCAGCGAAATCCCAGAGTCCCCCCCCGGGCTTCGGGGGGGATGGTCTTTCACGTCTCTGCCAACAACGCTCCTCGTGACAACGAGACGAAGGCCGCTCGTATCGCAAGGGAGCAGCACAACATCGAGCGCGCACAACACCGCGAACGAGAGCGCATCGAGCAAGAAAAGCAGGATGACGAGCGCTGCGAGCATGAACGACTCGCACGTGAACAACGCGAGCGGGATCGAAGAAACGGTGGTCGCATGCCAGGACGCAATCTCGAACACAAGTTCGACCAGACAGGCGACATTCCGATATACCCCACCCAAGCGTCAATCTGGCCGCCACAACATGCGAGTTGTCTAAACCCCCGACCACACCAGAGATCGAGAAGACAGAGCCCACCAAAAGGGTCATGGTCCAGGTAAACAAGGGGGCTCGCCAAAATGAATTCTCAGCCCAAACCCTACAGCAGAAACGACTCCAGAAGCCCCCCGGGGGTTTACAGGCAAGATCCCACTCGAATGACAGGAACGGGGCAACCCGCGCCATGAAAATCATGGGAACCCCGCGCGACGAAGCCCCCCAAGGGGATACCGACGTAGATCTCCGGACAACGACAATCGCGGCGAGATGGGCGCCCCCACCTCTCGGGAATCTGCGCCCCCTTTCTCCCCCGGCACGCGTCGTCTGGGGGCCCCCCTGAATTTCAAAGTGCTCGGGAAAAGTATGACAGCAAGGCAAACCCAGAGAAATGTGCTCTACCTACGAGATCCCGACACGCCGCGGGGGGAAACCAAATGTCAGGGCCAACACCTCCCGGTGATGTCGTCGACTTCGACCACGTTGGCTCCAAAGACCCCAAAAGGGCACCATCGATAGCTGGAGTAGCTCATGGAAATCTTCATCAAGACGTAAAAAAGCCAAAACGTCCAGCCAGGGACACGTTACACTTAGAAATGTGCGCCAGAGGATAATGAAAGCTCCGAGAGTACATCAAAACTTTTCTCTGACAAACGCCAAACCACTAAAATCTCCGACCGAGGCCATCGCCATTTTCTGCAAGGGCATGGGACAGACATCTCAAAAAAAGTTGGCGAAAAAAAAACTAAACCCCAAGAAACTATGTCCTATCGCAAATCCTTACGCCAACCAAAGACGCCGAACGAAGCGGGGAGAGTAGGCCATACTCCCCTCTCCGACAGGAAAGGGGACAGAGACCGCCGGTCAGACTACCGCTCGACGGAAGGGCCGATGTCACCGGGATTACCGTTCCAGCAACCCCCCAGGTTACCGCAAAGTAGACTACGGGCGAAAACCTTTACGTCCCCAAACACAAACCTCGGCCCAAAAAGAACACGACTAGCTACGTAAGATCCCAGGGCCCTGCCCCATACACAAAACTCCAACACTCCATGCGCAACGTGATCTCCTTGGGGTCGTGGAAAAGGGGGAAAAATGCAAGAGAGCAAAAAAGGGACCCCCCACAAAGGAAGAGCCCAAGAACCCCAGCAGTAATTTTTCGCCCACCGCCAAGACATACTCCATCTTCGAGGGGCCGTGGTTGTCAAGGGGAAAAGGAGACGTCGTGATACGCAAAATGTCTACTCGGAACACGGTGGGGAGGGGTTTAACAATGCTCGCCAATTTGACTGGTCGGAACAACCCACAGCTTCTCCGGGGAAACGATGGGCAACTTCAGTACCCTTCGTTCCTCTATTTTTGACCAAACCCTCGCCCCATGCCGTTCAGGAAGAATGTCGACGGTTGCAGGCTCTCAAATTTTTAATTCGCATCCTTCCGCCACTCGAGTACTCCCAAAAAGGACCTCATGCCCGCAAAAAGTGACGGGGCTCTGCACTTAAGCATCTCTTTTCATATTTTTTCCCCCTTTAAGTTATCCTTTTTCTTTCAGCACCATAGCCCCTTTTCAGAACTTCCAAACTTGCGCACGAAGAGGGCCATCATCTCATCATCATCATCACTACTTTTTCATCATCACTTGACTCTTGCTCTTTTCTTTTCCCTTCTCTTGGATGAAGAACTTTTAATGTTAAGCCTTATTTTCTTTTTTTTTTCCCTTTACTTTTTCTTCCTTTTCCATGTATTGCTCTTCGGTCATTATCTCCCCAAGTATTCATTGGATGATCTTTTCCAAACCACTTCCAAATTTTTTGCCTCAAAGTTTTTGTATTTTTTGGGGAAACAACCAAGAAAGCGATTTGAAAGTCTTCATCGACCTTCTCACCCAACTCTTTAATCATTGAATCACTTGACCTAGGGAAAATCTCCGGGGTGGACTCTCATCCTTCATCTTGAAATGAGATAGCTTGTCCTTGAGCAGTAAGCTTGGCATTCTTTACCGTTAAGTGCCTTCATAAGTATCTTTTAGTCCTTCCACCTTCACTTGCCTTTTTAAGATCTTTAATTTTCTCAAACACATTTAGTCAAAGCCATTGTAGATCACATTTAAGCCATTTTGTTGCTTCCCGGCTCTGCTCTTTGGGGGGAGCGGCTTTATCAAGAATGACAAAGTCATGTTCGGGCACACTTCACACTTCTCATGTATTGAGCCTAGATGATCTTCATCTTTCTCTTCCAATAATCAAATGAGGTGCCATCAAACATTGGCGGTTTGCTCCCCACATGGTTGAATGATATTTGAGTCATCACTAACACGAAGGTTGTTAAGCCTTGATAATAGCGGTGACCACGACTCTGATACCACTTGAAAGGTCCTAGATGGCTAGAGGGGGGTGAATAGCCTAATAAAAATTCTACAAATCACTAGAGCAAATGGTTAGATAACACTTAAGCGAAGCTTTTTGCTCTAGTCTACTTGGGGTGCAAAGCCACCTATCCAATGAAATTCTAATCAACTAAGTGCTTGTCAATCAATAGCAAGAACCTAAAGCACTTAGCACAAGCTAGCAAGAACAACTACTAAAGAAGCTAACTAGCAAGCTAACTAGACGAGATATGAAAAGGTAAATGCAAGATAGGAGGTGATTGCTATACTGTTGACACCGTTTTTTGGCACGTGTCAAATGAGCTAAGACTTGTGTTGATCAGCACCCGTTTCCATCGGCATCGGGAAGTCATGAGTCAGTATTGCCAATGGGAGTGTGCTGTGGGAAGGCTAAGTGTGCTGCCGTCTCAGATGTTGTCGATAAGAGTTGAAAGGCTCACCAGAGGCCAATTGCAAAGTTACTGATGCGATTGCCGATGAGGAGGTGTTGCCGATGCCGAATTTCTGATAGAGATTGATTGGTGAAGACAAGTCACTAGTACAAGGTTGCCGATCGGAAAGTATTGCCGATGCCGATGGGCATGGGATGCTGATGAACATAGGGTGATTTAGCGTTTGATGTCAGCAGAGGATTACTGGTAGCCAAGAAGGAAGCCGCAGATTGAAGGGATCTGCCGATGAAAAGTTTTCATCGAGGAGGAGATATAAGGAAACTGGTGATTTTATACCAGTATTATTATAGCAGTTTGAGTCCGACTCTTGCATGAGTCGTTTATTTTTCCTTTAAAATAGGTGTGTTTGTTTAGGAAAATAATATTGTTATTTTAGATCTGACTCCTGCGTGAGTCAGATTCCTTAAAGTTAGGAGTTTGTTTTAGGAAAGATACGAGTCGTGTCTTTGTACAACTCTCCATGCAGGAGTATAAATATGTGCCAAGGGCTGCGTGTAAAGATAAATCCAATATCAAACAAATCAATTTACTTTATTCTACCTTTATCGCAATTTACCCTTTATTGCATTAGTCTTAGATTATCAACGAGTTCTTCAAGTCTTCGATGGGTGCATCATCTTGATCCTCGTCAAAACCTTGCAAGCTCCGCGCTGGGAGTACCTCTGAGCTTTGGCATCCGGGCGTTATCGTTGTTGCCTCGTTCAGCTCTGCTCTAGTTATCCTGATCAAGTTCCAATCTTGGCATCTGGGCGCATCGTCGTTGTCTTGATTGAATCTTGTTCTAGTTATCGTCCTTGTCGATTAACTGGTCAAATCGACTGGCATGCCTCCGGATATCGAATTTCGGGTATAAGCCCGAGGTGTTCGCAGATCCTGACGCTTTTTGTGTCAACACCTCTTTTGGCACGCCAGTGGGACCCGATTATATAACTTAC
>CM039139.1:23581133-23666277 GCA_022036555.1 Microstegium vimineum | reverse complement strand
TTCTTGATTGAGATAACCCAGTTTTGAAGCTCAGATTCCAGAATATAAATAAATTTCTTGCATCCTTCTCAGTCATGTACTGTGCACTGTATAGTGTTCCACAAACACTTAGAAATTTTGCTTTAGGAGCCCTGTGGGGGCTTTGGAAACTAAGAAACAACATGTGTTTTCAGGGGACTATTTGGAGGATTGTGCTTTCCCTCCTACTCAGTTTTGGCTATGCTAAAAAACTGGACCCTACTGTGTCCAATTGAGAAGAGGTCGGAGTTTACTACAAAGCTGGAAAGGCTCAGAAGGCTGGCAACCAGCCATCCAAGGTTGCCTAGCTGAACCAAGTTGATGATGTCTGGACCAGATTCATGTATGAGTTTGCTCTGGACTGGAAGCAAAAGGACTACCCTGATGAAATTAAGGATCGCCTGGTGGATGCTTCAGATCAGAGCTTGGAGACTAATGGAAAATGGCTCAGTTTCTTAAAGTTTGGTGATGGATGGAATATGTAATCTTCTTAGTTTGCTGGCAGTTGATGTTTTTTTTGGTGAGGGTTGAGTTAAGATGAGCTGAGTTTGGAGTTGTTGTTTTTTATGTGTATGGGTGATGAACATCAAATGCTTAAACCAGTTACTTTGGTCCTTGTGGTAATACAATGACCGGGGCGGTTTTGCCCTGAAACTCTAAAAAAAATTGCTTTAGGATGACAAGATACAACACACTCAGGGCTCAGCTACTGTCTTTGTTTTTTTGAAAGCTTCAGGTACTGTCAAACTCTTTGATTTGGCCGACCCACTAGGAAGATAAGATGGACCCATGAGTTGTATGGCTGATTACCTCAATGGAACAAATCTACTTTCCCCTACTTTGTTTGTACTTCAGAAATAGAATATGTGTTACGAGTAGGCACTAAGATTCACCTTTATTTGGATTGGCTGATGGGGACCTTATTTATTCAGTAGTTGGCCCATTTAGCGAGTAAATGAGCAAGAAGGAACACTTCATAGGCAAGAAGACTTTCTTGTTGAAAAGATCAAATGTTTGGAGAAGTTGACCAAAAATCATGAAAAGCTTAAGTGCTCTCATGCTAGTTTGGTGGAAAGGTATGAAAACTTGTCAATTGAGCAAACTTGTACTATTAATTCTCTATCTTGTGTTTCTCAATTAGAAGATGGGAATTATATGCTTAATGTAACACCCTAAAATTTGAATTAGTAAATTAGGTTTGAATTTGAATTTAATTTGCTTTAATTTGATTTTATTTCTAGCAATTGTTGTGCTCATAAAATTAAATAAATAAAACTTAAACAAATATCACATGTTAGGGTTAACAACATGTATGCGCATTGCATGCCTCTGCATTATATATTTTGTATTGCTTGTTTTGCTTAGACAAATGTTTTCAAAACCTTTTTGGAAAATCTGTTGCAAATAGAAAATGAAAGGAAAAGAAATGGGAAAAACCCTTTTTCTCTCTCCCTCCCTCTTTTCCTCCTTTCAGCCCGTCGGCCTGCTTGGCCCAAAGCCAGTCGGCTCTCCTCCCTTTCCTCTCCCGCGTGGGCCGGCCACCTCCTCGACCTCGATCTCCTGCTCGACCCCGATCCCCGGCTCGACCTCGACTCCTGCTCGGCCTCGAGCCTCGACCCCTGCTCGGCCTCGAGCCTCGACTCCCGCTCGGCCTTGACCCCTGTCGGTGTTATGACCCAGGGGGTCAAGACCACCAGCTAGTAAATTTGTATATTGCGTGCTCCCTCTCCCAGATGTGATGCAAGAAGAACACAAGATTTATCCTGGTTCGGGCACAAAAAGCCCTATGTCCAGCGGGGGAGGATGGATTGTATTATCTTGCACCGAAGTGCTCATACAGGAGGTACAAGCGGGTTTACACGGGGGTGCTCAAGATGAGCTAAGGCATAGGGCTAGCAGGGCTATCCTAGGTGGTCCGTTGATTGCTTGAGAGGTCGATCAAACAATCGGTGTGTGTGGTGTATGAGGGTCAGAGCTGATGTCCGAGTGTGAATACCCGTACCAATTGCGAATTACCCTTTCTTCTATCCCGGCGTCTCCTTTTATAGACCAAGGGGAGGCCTGAGAGTACAGGGTCCTAAACTGTAGCAGCATGGGAGGCGTGTCCAAGGCGCCATGCTGGCGAAGGGACGTCGATCACTGTGGCGGCGTGACCTTCCCGTCCTTCCGGTGCTCCAGGGCATGGTGATGGCGGACTGGGCGTTGCGGCACGTCACGGCGCAGCAGGGTTGACCTTCTGTAGACGGGTGCGAGTCCCACAGCGGAAGCCGGACGGGGAGGACGGGACGGGTCCCATACCGGAGTGGTTGGAGGCAGGGGTCGAGCCCCCCGGTCGAGGGGGGGTCAAGACCAGCGTGGCCCTATCGTATCCCTAAAGACACAGTCGAGGGCTGTCCTGTTCATGGCTCGAGGGGTGCCTCTGGAGTCCGTACTCGCGACGTGGCTACAGCGGCAGCACAGTTGGCGGAGGTCCAGGGCATGGCGGTGAGCTGATGGATTTGACCGCGGTCGTGGGCGCCCATGGCGTTAGGCGGGGGCTGGTAGGCGCATCGGATCCCCTTTAACCCATACCGGGAGGCGGTGAGCTGATCGAGCTTCCGGCCCGGGGGTTGTTCGTTCGACCCCTGTCCGTCAATCGGAGTCGAGGCAGAAGCGGAGGCGGAGGGGTCGTTCGTTCGACCCCTGTCCGTCAGTCGGAGTCGAGGCGGAGGCGGAGGGGTCGTTCGTTCGACCCCTGGTCCGTTTATATTTCCAGGAATGGGCCGGTCCACGACTAGTTGTTGTGGCCGGTGCGGGGGGCCTTCGTGTGATGGGCCTTTCTTCATGGACTCGAGCGGCTGATCAGATCCTGTCTTAAAAACGGTTGCTATGTTGAGCGTTAGTTTTATCGAAGGGTTTAGGGTAGCCCTTACCTTTGTACCCGACAGTAGCCCCCGAGCCTCTGTGCGGATAAGAAGAATCCGCATAGGGGCTTTTGGCATTGACCTGCAGAGTTAGTAAGAGGTTCGATCCTCCGCGGGGTGCGCGCGAACGCACCCCGTGGGGGTAGCCCCCGAGGCCCCAGAGGAGTGATTAAGAACTCCTCTGGGGGCTTTGATGTGTGTTTTATCGAGGGGATTTTAGGATTACCTGGAGTCATAGCACCCTACCGAGCAGTCGATTCCGTTCGCTAGGTTATGAGCGTTCCATTTCCTAAAAAAAAGGGAGTGCTCGGGGGCGGCTGTCGAACCCTTCCGAGGGCCAGCCTTCGCTCCCTCGAACCTCACACTGGAGTCACAGTGCCCATACTGAGGGGTCAACTCTATCTGCCAGGCTACGAGTGTTTTCGACCCTCTTTCGTCGAGGGGTGCCGTGTGTAGTCTGGCCCTCGAGCCCCGCGTGGCTAGGCTTTCACTACCTCATAGCGTCCTTCCCACGGATCCTTGCGTTCGGATTGTGGGGCGAAGAGCATCGTGCTATCCTCGTTAGGACGAGCCTCAAAGTCCTCTGTGAGCTGGTGTTGGGCAGAAATCCGCCCGGTACGGGTAAAAATCCAAGTGAGAACTCGTGCCCCATTCGATAGGGGTCGATAGAAGCCCTGAGGCGTTCTCATTAAGCAAGACCGTATGGCTTACCTAGGTGCCAACTCCGTTCGATGGGAGTTGGTGGCTCGATGCCTCCCGGCGTAGGGATCCTTGGGTATTCCGTGGTTATGCCTCGGATATGTCCCGGGGGGCCTCGAGAGTTCGTTCTCGAGCTAGGGGCTCGCGCCGGCCCCCCTGGGTCATCCCTGACTCGAGTACTCGAGGGCAGCTGTGAACCCTGCTCGTGGGGCCAGCCTTCGCCCCCTCGAGATTTGGGGGTGGACCAGAGTCCGTAACCCTGGGTCCTTCCTGACCTCAGGTACTCGAGGGCGGCTGTCGAACCCTATGCAAGGGCCAGCCTTCGCTCCCTCGAGATTTTGACGGACGGGTCGACATCCGCCGCTTGCCTTCGAAGGTGACGCCCTATCCTGTGGAATACAAGGGGTAGGTAGGTAGGTATTTAAATGCGGGGACATACCTGTGTTTTTGTTGGATCCGCCCGTTGGGCTCGAGTACTCGAGGGCGGCTGTCGAACCCTGTTCGAGGGCCAGCCTTCGCCCCCTCGAGACTTGGGGTGGACTGGAGTCCGTAACCCTGGGTCCTTTCTGACCTCAGGTACTCGAGGGTGGCTGTCGAACCCTGTTCGAGGGCCAGCCTTCGTCCCCTCGAGATTTGACGGACGGGCCGTCGTCGGTTGCTTACTTTCGAAGATAACGCCCACTGTTGCGCATTGTCCGCCGTAGGCACGCCTTTTTAGGAGGTGCCCGTTTGAGTGTAACCGCAGCAGGAGTAGGGCGTGGTGCGGAGTGCGGTGTGGAACCCGATGATGTGACGGGTGCACCTTATCCTAGAGGAATACGAGGAGGCGGCAGGCGGCCACATTAAATGCGGAGATTTGCCTGCCTTTTAGTCGGATCTGCCGGTTGAGCTTCCGGTTATAAATACTGAAGGTGGAGAGTCGGCTGCCTCCTTCCCGCCATTGCCTTCCCTGTCTCCTTCTCGCCATTGCCTTAGTCGCCCTCCGAGCCGGACCTCTGCGCGCGCGAGAGTAAGGAGAGGAGAGATTGGGAACATACCTTCCACCCCCTCATCCGAGCGCACCAGTCTCCCTGCACCCATGGCCAGCTACAGCCTGCGCGGCCCTGATGCCTGGCTCCCGTCGTCGGCGACCGTGGCGCGCCTGGGAGATCTGGTGGAGAGTGGCCTTCTCTGGCCCATCACCTCCGTTGACCAGCCGGAGTGGGTAGTGCCGCCGAGGGAAGATGTTGAGCCCAACCCGCCGGAGGGTTACGTGGTCAGCTTTGAAGCCTTCCACCAGGCGGGACTGGGTGCTCCCCCCAACCGCCTCCTGCACGAGATCCTCCCACCCCTACGGCGTGGAGCTCCAGCACCTTTCCCCCAACGGTATCTGTCATGCGGCGGTTTTCACCGCCGTGTGCGAAGGATACCTGGGGATGGAGCCGCACTGGGAGCTGTGGCTCCACCTGTTCGAGGCGAGCCTGTTCCATGCCTCGGCCGGGATTGACAGCCGCAGGGTGGTCAGGACGGGGTGCTGCAGCATCGCCCTCAAGAGGGCGGACAACTGGATCCCGACGAAGCTTACGATGAGCCACTCCGGATGGCACTCCGGGTGGTTCTACCTGAGGAACGACGAAGGCCTGTTCCCTGCCTACACCGGGAGGACGATCGACTCGAGGCCCGACCACTGGAGGTACGGCGTTGAGCAGAAGAAGCAGAAGCGCCTTGACCACCTCCTCGGCGCGATCTCCCGTCTGAAGAAGGCGGGACTCACGGCGGCGAATCGTCGCTTCGGCCTTCCACCAGCGGTGGGTCATGCCGCTGATGACTCGCCCGCGACGCCTCGACGAGATGTGCCCGGGGGTGGATCTCACGGGGTGCCGCCTCCTGGGGGACGAGCTGCCCCTCGAGAGGGTGGTCCGCCGAGTACGCGCCTCCTTCGCCGACGCGTTCGAGATCGGGGGCGTCGCTAGCGTCCCCATGATGCCGGACCAGGGACATGTCCAGCTGGTATGACTCCCTTTCTCTGTTAGTGTTCTCTTGTCTGCCTTGTTTGCCTTCTTCGCCTTCGCTTTAACTGCCTCGCGTTCCTCAGGGGGGACGTTGTCTTCCGGAAGTCGCTGCCACCAGTGAAGGAGGAGCAGGGCGACTCCCAGGCGAGGCGCCTTCAGGCCGAGCAAGACAAGAAGGATAAGGACAAGGCCAAAAAGGCCAAGGGCAAAAGGGCCCGAGAGAAGCAGGAGCGTGAACAACGTCGGGCCAGGCAGAGGCGGGCCGGTCTTTCCGAGGAGGAGTCGCCTTCGGAAGAGGAGGAGTCGAGCAGTGATGGGGGGGCCGAGCCGCAAAGAGGGCTCGAGGAAGAAGGAGCGGTGCCCGAGCGGCAGAGGGCGGCCGCCGGAACCGGAGAAGGAGAGGGGTCGACGTCGAGGTCGGCCCCAACTGGCGAGGTCGAGCCGCGGGGCGAGCGCCCCGTGGCTCCTCAGGGTGAAGTGCCGCGGCAGGCGCACGGCCGTTCGTCGCAATCCCCGTCGGGGGGTCGGTCGAGCACGCCTTCGGCGCCCACTCGGTCGAGCGCACGGGGGTCGGGCCCGTCGGCGCAGGAGGAGGTCAGGAGGGGGGCGACGGGGACATCGTCGGCCCCTGCCCAGGAGACGGCGGCGAGAGCGGCCTCGACCCCTGCCATGGCCAGCGCTGGCGGGAGAAGTGGCTCCCGTCGCGCCCCGCAGAAGCCCCCGAGCAGCTCGAGGTTCATTGGTCGGACCCCATGACTCCACTGGGGTAAGTTGCTTCCCTGTCGATCCCGAGTATTTTTTGTTGGTTATGACTTGTGCTTATCGTCGTGTATGAGTTCCTTTTTCAGGGCGAAACGCTCGTCGGAGGGCGCGACCGTCACTCCGGCCAAGAGGCTAAGGGCAGAAGTCGCGGTCAAGATGGCCGTCGGGGCCAGTTCCGCCACCTCGTCTCCCTCGACCCCCACCCTAGGCGAGGCGTAGGCGGCCAAGGCGTGGGAGGCGATGGGGCGAGGGCAGGTGCAAGCCGCCGCGGAGCTGGCTGAGGCGGAGGAGGCGGGTCGACCCGTCGAACCGGCGGGATCCGCGGGAGTGGCTGCCGAGGCCGTGCTCTCCTGCCCGTCGGAGGGGGGGGGGGGCGTCTGGGACCTTGGCGGGGACGGAGCCGGCGCCAGCAGAGGTCACAGCGGAGGAGGTCAAGCCGGCAGGTTCAACGGGTGCGGGACTGGCGCCGGAGGCGGCCGTGGCGATGGTGCTCGAGCCCCAACCCTTCGCTGAGGTGGAGGTGGTGGACGTGACCTCCGCCGGCGAGGAAGAGACGGCGGCTCGCCCTGCGCCGAGGCGGTGGCCCGAGAATCTCGCATCTTGGGAGGCGCGCCAGCAGCGCGAGCACGGGGGTGTGGCTACTGCCGCGCCGGAGGTGGCGTCGCAGGTGGTGGCCCTTGTCGAGGAGGCCTCGGTGCCGCTCCCCAAGCCTGCCGAGGAGGGGGGACGGGCCGAGGAGCTTGAGGCAGCACCGGTGGTGCAGATGACGACGATGACGAAGGAGGCCACCGTTGAAGAGGTTGCTGAGATGGTGGCCGAGTTAGTGGCCCCGGGGGAGATGGCTGCGGAAACGGCCCTCCGGTCAGAACCGGAGGGGACCACCGTCGTAGTGCACGGGAGCGGCGCGCCTGACGCGACAATGTCCGAGGCGGCTGCTCGGCCTGTCGTCAAGGCCGGGCAGTCGTCTGAGGCCAGGAGTACCGGGCTCGACGGGGTGAGCTCCTTCCCTACCTTGGCAGAGCGGGTGAGGCTCCACGGGGGTGACCCCGAGATGCGCCAGGGCCTCATGCGAGAGGTCCAGTGGAGGATCGAACGCCGCAGTAGGCTCTAGGGGCAGGAGCCCCTCAAGCTGGCCGACCCACAAGACCCAGGGCGCACCTCCCTCGATCTTGATGACCAAGCCGAGCTCGGGGAGTGGGAGCACCTGGAGGAGTTCCGAGCGTGGCTTGCCCACGTAGCGCGCGTGTTGGCGGAGGTTGCTTCCGTGAATTTGCTCCGGGGGATGGAGGTAAGTTTTGTCCTTTCCCTTTCGATTTACCTCGGTTATTTCGCTGCTCCTTTCTGATGACCTTCCTTTTTGTCCCTAGTAGGCACTAAGGGTGAGGTCGTACGACAAGTCCCAGTTCATCCTTCGGACGCAGGAGTTGTTGGGCCAGCTCCCTGTCCTCTGTGCCTCGCTGGAGAAGGCAGAGGCTGAGGTCGCTCGGGCGAAGGCTGAGGTCGCTCGGGCGAAGGCCGAGGCGGCGGCTGCGCAGGAGGGAGCCCGGGCCGCCCAGGAGACGGCCTCGGGGGCGAAGTCGAGGGTTGAGGCCGCCCTCAAGGCGGTTATCGAGGTCGAGCAGCAGCGGGTTGCTGCCCAGGATGCCCGGCGCAAGGCAGAGGAGGAGTCCACCCAGCTGAGGGAGGAGCTGGCCCGAGCGGCAGACCGTGTCCGCCAGCTCGAGGCCGGCCTGACGCAGGCGGCTACCGACCGCACCTCCCTCGAGGGGCGGGTCTAGGAGTTCCAGGCGGACGTCGTCACCATCTCCCGTGACCGCGACGTGCTTGGTGTCGCGGAGGAGAGGGCTCGAGCCCAGATCGCCACTCTGGGGGAGGTGGCAGCCAACCAGAAGAGGGCCCTCGATGGTACTGGCCAGATCATCGAGGACCTCCGGGCTAAAAGCAACGACCAAGCTGCAGAGCTCGTCGAGGTCAGCCACCAACTCCAGCAGGCTGAGCAAGACTACGTCGTCCTGGAGGGATACACCAATGGTGAGTTTTTGGAAATGTCGTTGAGCTTGCTTGGTTTCGCTTCTTCCCTTGCTTTTTGGTTTTGACGCGGCCTTCTATTTGATCTCGCAGAGGTCAAAGGGGATAAGGCCCGACTCCACGAGGATCTGACCAGTCTTCGGGACCTCCTCTGGGCGGAAACGAGCCTGAACGAGAGGCTCAGGGACACCATCTCCTCCTTCTGCGACGACATGGGCGTTGAGCCGGAGCCAGCGGTCGAAGGCGACGCGCGAGGAGACTTCCTCCTGTGCCGCTTCTAGTCCATGACCCAAGAGGTGACGGAGCAAGTCCGTGCTGCTCTGCACGTGGGCGTGAAGCGGGCGCTCGCGGTCGTCCGCTCGGGCTACATCTACGACCTCAACGTCGTCGTCAGCGGCTTCGTCACCGACCCGAGGCTGACTGATGAAGAGAACGTGGCGAGATGCCACGAGCTGATCGAGGCCGCAGAGGTGCCCGGAGGCGAGCTGGCAAAGCTCTTCGAGCCTGAAGTGCTCCCTTCGGCGAATGGAGATGGCGACGAGTAGTCAAGGCCTGTGAGCCAAATCTGGACAAGAAGGTTCATGTAATAGATTAGCTTTTGTGACAATATGATGTCGAGCCCCCGAGGGCTTCTTATGTTTAATGCATTTTATTCGAGATGCATGTGAGTGTTTTATTTCTCGAGCTGTCTCTATTTCTCTTTGCCTGAGTTGTTGCCTATGGACTAAGTATTCGACGCACGCTCGTATCCCTAGAAGTGGGGAGCGAGTGGGGGTACCATAGCCCTGAGGCGTAAGAGAGTCCCCGGCTCGACGGCCCTCGACCCTTAGGGAGTTCGAGGCGTTTTCTACTTAGCCGTGAAGCGTGCTCGGGGCAAAGATGGAAAGAGAGGGGCTGAGTTTCGAAAAAACGTTCGAGTTTTTAGAAGACTTAGGAGGGGGGTCCCCCCCTGTCAGCCCCCGAGGGAGGGTTGACTTTGCCGGAGCAGAGTCGAGGCTACCTTAGAGTTATGAACGAATGTGAAATGTATTTCGAGAACATTTTGTTCATTCATAATGCGATAAGTGTACATAATACAGAAAATGTACGAGGCCTCGAGGCCTTAGGGGTAGAAGCGACGTAGCTGTTCGATGTTCCACGCGTTGGTGAGGATCTCGCCCTTTTCGTTCTTCAGCTTGTAAGTGCCTGGCTTTAGCACCTCCGCCACGATGAAGGGTCCTTCCCAAGGTGGCGTCAGCTTGTGACGCCCCTTGTTGCTTTGTCGGCGGCGCAGCACGAGGTCGCCGACGTCGAGGTCCCTTTTGCGTATGTTTTTGTTGTCGTAGCGCCGCAGCGTTTGCTGGTACTTTGCCGACTTGAAGAGGGCCACGTCTCGGGCTTCCTCGAGCTGGTCGAGGGAGTCCTCTTGGGCTGCTGTGTTGGCTTGCTCGTTGTAGGCCTTTAGTCGAGGGGACCCGTACTCGAGGTCAGTGGGGAGGACGACCTCGGACCCATAGACCAAGAAGAACGGGGAGAACCCCGTGGCTCGACTTGGTGTCGTTCGGAGACTCCATAGGACAGCGGGCAGCTCATCGACCCATCTCTTGCCATGTTTGTTCAGCCGATCGAAGATCCTTGGCTTGAGGCCCTGCAAAACCATACCATTGGCGCGCTCGACCTGGCCGTTAGTTCGAGGGTGGGCGACTGCAGACCAATTCACCCTGATGTGGTGGTGGTCACAGAAGTCCAGGAACTTTTGGCCTGTGAACTGCGTGCCGTTGTCGGTGATGATGACGTTGGGGACCCCGAAGCAGTGGATGATGTCGGTGAAGAATAACACGGCTTGTCGAGATTGAATGTTGACGATGGGTCGAGCCTCGATCCATTTCGAGAACTTGTCTACAACCACGAGAAGGTATGTGTGGCCACCTTTGGTTCTCTTCAGGGGGCCAACCATGTCGAGCCCCCATACTGTGAATGACCAAGTTATGGGTATCATCTGAAGTGCTTGGGCGGGTAGGCGGGTCTGCCTAGCGTAGAATTGGCATCCCTTGCAAGATCGAACGAGTTTGGTAGCGTCGGTGACGGCTGTCGGCCAGTAGAAGCCTTGTCGAAAGGCGTTTCCTACCAGCATTCTTGGCGCCGCGTGGTGGCCGCAAGCCCCCTGAGTGTAGGTCCTTCAGCAGTGCCCTCCCCTCCTTGAGGGTGAGGCAGCGTTAAAGTACACCGGTAGGGCTGCGTCGATACAGCTCACGGCCATTCCTATACAAGACGTAAGTTTTGGCGCGTCGGGCTATACGGTGGGCTTCGGTGCGGTCCTCCAGGAGGTCACCCCGTATCAGATACTCGAGGTATGGTGTGCGCCAGTCCATCGAGGGGGTTGGTGTTGCGGCTGTTCCGTCGATCTCCATGACTTCTCCGTTCGAGGGGGGATCGGTCGAGGGGGGTGGATTGACCCCTTGCTCGAGGGCAAGAGCCCCCGAGCCTAGGTCGACGGATGGCTTGTGAAGGTCCCTCGAAAAGATGTCAGGAGGGACTGTACCTCTGGTGGACGCGATTTTGGCCAGCTCGTCGGCAGCTTCGTTGTACCGGCGGGCGGTGTGGTTGAGCTCGAGGCCGTAGAATTTGTCCTCGAGCCTTCGGACCTCCTTGCAGTAGGCTTCCATCTTGGGGTCGTGGTAGCTCGAATCTTTCATCACTTGGTCGATTACCAACTGCGAGTCCCCCCGAACGTCGAGGTGTCGAACCCCGAGCTCTATGGCGATGCGTAGACCATTGACAAGGGCTTCGTACTCGGCTACGTTGTTGGAAGCGGGGAAGTGGAGACGGATGACGTAGCGCATGTGGACCCCTGAGGGTGATATGAAAAGTAACCCAGCGCCTACCCCCGTCTTCATCAACGATCCGTCGAAGTACATGGTCCAGAGCTCGGTCTAAACTTGCGCCGGGGGTAGTTGGGTGTCAGTCCATTCTGCAATGAAATCTGCCAATACCTGAGACTTGATGGCCTTCCGAGGGGCGTAGGAGAGGGTTTCCCCATGAGCTCGACCGACCACTTGGCGATTCTTCCAGACGCCTCCCGGTTCTGGATTATCTCCCCGAGGGGGAAAGATGAGACCACAGTGACCGAGTGGTCCAGGAAATAGTGCTGGAGCTTGAGCCGAGTGAGGACGATGGCGTACAACAGCTTCTGAATGTGGGGGTATCTCGTCTTAGTCTCGGAAAGTACCTCGCTCATGAAGTAGACAGGCCTCTGAACCGGCAGGGCATGTCCTTCTTCCGCCCTCTCGACCACTACGACAGCGCTGACTACCTGGGTAGTTGCTGCGACATAGAGCAAGAGGGGCTGGGCTGGGCTCGGGGGTACCAAGACAGGTGGCGAGGTGAGTAAGGCTTTGAGCTTTGAGAGCGATTCGTCGGCCTTGACGGTCCATGTGAAGTGTTCGGTCTTCTTTAGGAGGCGGTAAAGGGGTAGTGCCTTCTCCCCGAGCCGCGAGATGAACCGGCTGAGGGCAGCGAGGCACCCTGTGACCCTTTGCACGCCCTTAAGATCCTTGATTGGACCCATCCTGGTGATTGCGGTTACCTTCTCAGGGTTGGTCTCGATCCCGCGTTGGGAAACTATGTACCCTAGGAGCATGCCTCGAGGGACCCCAAAGACACACATCTTAGGGTTTAGTTTTATGTGATTTGCCCTGAGGCACCCAAACGCGATCTCAAGGTCCCCGACCAGGTTTCCGACTATTTTGGATTTGACCACGATGTCATCGACGTAGGCCTCGACGGTCGGCCCTATGTGTTTCCCAAAGACATGGAGCATGCATCGCTGATATGTGGCCCCGGCGTTTCGCAAACCGAAGGGCATAGTGAGGTAGCAAAACATGCCAAAGGGGGTGATGAAGGAAGTCGCGAGCTGATCGGACTCCTTAATCTTTATTTGGTGATAGCCAGAATACGCATCAAGGAAGCAGAGAGTTTCACATCCCGCAGTGGAATCTATTATTTGATCGATACGTGGTAATGGAAAAGGGACCTTGGGACATGCTTTATTTAAACTAGTGTAGTCTACGCACATCCTATCCTTTCCATTCTTTTTCTTGACAAGTACGGGATTTGCTAACCACTCAGGATGATATACCTCCTTGATGAATCTGGCCTTCAAAAGCTTGTCGACGTCCTCCCCGATGATTCTGCGCTTCTCCTCGTCGAAGCGGCGCAGTCGTTGCTTCACCGGTTTGGATCCGGCTCGGATGTCCAAGGAGTGCTCGGCGACCTCCCTCGGAATGCCCGACATATCCTAAGGACTCCATGCAAACACGTCAGCATTCGCACGGAGAAAGTCGACGAGCACGACTTCCTATTTAGGCTCGAGGGTGGCGCTGATCGTCAGCGCCTTCCCATCCGTGTGGCCGGGGTCGAGCGGGACGGTCTTGGTGTCCTCCGCAGGCTTGAAGTTGCCGATGTGTCGCTTGGGGTCGGGGATCTCCTTGGAGAAGTCGTCGAGGGCCGCGAGGACGGCCGACTCCTTGACCGCTTCGGCGTTTTCCACGCACTCGACGTCGCAGTCGTATGCGTGCTCGTAGGAGGTGCCGACGGTGATGACCCCCATGGGCCCTGGCATCTTCAGCTTGAGGTAGGCGTAGTTCGGGATCGCCATGAACTTGGCGTACCCCGGTCGACCGATGATGGCGTGATAGATGCCACGGAACGTGACCACCTCGAAGGTCAGATCCTCCTTTCGAAAGTTCGAGGGGGTACCGAAGCAGACGGGTAGCTTGACGCGGCCGATCGGGAGTGCCTTCTTTCCTGGAACGACCCCGTGGAATCCTCCCGCGCTGGGTAGGAGCGCGGTCCTCGGGATCCCCAGGAGGTCAAGGGTTGCGACGTAGATGATGTTGAGGCTGCTTCCCCCATCCATGAGTACCTTAGTGAGGCGGGTGTTGAGTATGATCGGGTCGACGATGAGCGGGTAGACCCCCGCGTTGGGGACGTGCTCGGGGTGGTCGTCCTGGTCGAAGGTGATCGGCATGTGGGACCAGTCGAGGTATCGAGGAGCCTGGGCTCGAACGGAGAAGACCTCTCGACACTCCCTCTTATGCTGACGCGTACTGAGTCGAGTCAAGGGTCCCCCATAGATCATGTAGGAGTCGTGAACCTCGGGGAAGCCCCCGTTCTCGCCATCGTCCCCGTCACGCGGATCCCCCTTCTTATCGTCTTTCTTGAAGCCAAGAGAGTCAAAGTGCTTTTTGAGCATGCGACAGTCCTCGAGACTGTGGTTGGTCGGTCCCTTGTGATAGGGGCAGGGCTCTTTCAGCATCTTGTTGAAGACGCCCCCGTCGAGAGGGGGACCTCGAGGCTTCTTCTTGTCCACCGCAGCAACAAGATCGTCGGGCTTGACGTCGCGTCGACCCGGCTGGTTATTCTTTTTCTTGTTGTTGTTGTTGTTGTTGTTGTTGTTGTTGTTCCTCTTGGGCCCATTGTTCGAGCCCCCGGGCTCGTCCGCCTTGGTCTTCCCTTTGTCTGGGGATGCATAGAAGAATGTGCCAACGGTTTCCTCACCGGCCGCGTAGTTGGCGACGATGTCCATGAGCTCGTTGGCGGTCTTGGGGGTATTCCGTCTCAACTCCCGCACCAACTCCTTGCAGGTTGTTCCGGCGATGAACGCAGTGATGACGTCGTGGTCAGAGATGTAGGTTAGCGCGGTACGTTGCCTCGAGAACCGACGGGTGAAGTCGCGGAGGGTTTCCCCTGGCTTCTACTTGCAGCTTCGGAGATCCTAGGAGTTCCCTGGCTGCTCGTAGGTGCCCTTGAAGTTCCCCTCTAAGATCCTGACCAGGTCGGGCCAGTCTTGGATCAAGTTCGGGGGGAGCTCCTCGAGCCATCTCCGAGCGGTGTTGGAGAGGAAGAGCGGGAGTTGCCGAATGATGACGTGGTCGTTGTCAGCTCCTCCTAGCTGACATGCCAGCCTGAAATCCGCAAGCCAGAGCTCTGGCTTGGTTTCGCCGTTGTACTTAACCAGGCTGGTGGGTGGACGGAAGCGGACGGGCAAGGCGGTTCACCGGATGGTCCTACCGAAGACTCGTGGCCCTGGTGGTTCTGAAGATCGACGTCGATCTTCGTCGTTGTCGTAGCGTCCACCTCGGTGAGCGCTGTAACCTCGAGCCTCAGCGTCACCGTGTCGGCGTCGTTTGTTCTCCCGCAGTGGTCGATCGTCGATGATGCGGTCTCGAACCGGTCGTCGCTCTACTCTGCCTTGGGGCGCTTTGTCTTGGTGGACGGATACCTCTCGATTTTGTCGAGGGGTACGTCTTGATGCTTGGAGGCAGATCCTCTGCGCCTCGAGGCCGAGCTCTCCACCTGTTGTACGGCCGCGGTTTGGAGAAGCTCCTGGATTTAGTCCCTGATGCGTCGCGCTTGGGGTGTCGATGGCGCCGGCATGTCACAAAGCAGCATTGCGGCCGCTACGACATTTTGGCTGGCACGGTTGTAGACGCGGAGCTCCTCCACCCTGTGGGCGCCCGCGATCTCGCTCGAGGGCGTGCTCGAGCTGCTGAAGTCGTAGGCGTTCTTCCTCGAGCTTGGCAAGCAGCTCTCGGACTTGCGTGATGTGGACGTCCTGAGGTGGATCGGCTTTGTCAGGACTCGGGGGGTTGGCGTCTCACGCTGGTGTAGCGTTGCCCCTTCCTCCTTCATCCGTGGCCGCGACGTTGTTGACGTCGTCCTGGGAATCATCCTGACCGTCGAGGTGGAAGCATTCCCGGGTGGGATCATAATCCTCATCGGGGGAGTCCGAGTCGGAGTAGTCGTGGTAAAAGTTGGGGAAAGATCCCCTACGCTCCTCCTCCAGCCGTCGCCGTAACGTGCCCCAGGTGTGACGACCCGGGATCGGGGCTTGTCGTGGCTCCGGACGCTCGTCCGGCGGAGAGGTGGTGACGAGGTTGATCGTCGCACGTAGCAAGTTCCCTGGGGAGTCGTAACGTGACTGCATCTGCGAGCCTACAAAAGCAGAACAGAGTCTGGCGCTGTTGTAGAGCCCATGTGGAAACAGGTTATGCGGCGGCGGCGCGGCCGAGTGTGTCGGAGAAGCCACGGGGACCCTCTGAGATGACGGTGTGGCAGAGCCAAAGTCTGGCTCAGAGGGGTACCCGCCCCCGACCCGCAAGCATGGGTCAAACAGGCTCCCGAAGGGAGGAACTGTGTCGCCAGCTAAGGCCGGGGGACGACATCCGGCGTCTCGGGATCCGCGCGGTGAAGAGTGCGGCGTTGTCGTTCACGCCTCCCCCTGGTCGCAGGCGAGAGGCACGAGTGGTGGGGCCGTCGTCTGGTCCTCCTTGGCCTCGGCGTACCGGAGCTGCTGCTGTCCATGCCACTAGCTGAGAGTAGAACCATGTCATGGTCGTGGCCCGTGGACATGAACTCTAGACTCCCGAACCAGATGGTGGTGGTGAATGGAAGTGATGGTGTCGCAAAATCCATCTGGGAGAGCAGTTCGGAGTTGATCGACACGCAAACCCCCCTACCTGGCGCGCCAACTGTCGGTGTTATGACCCAGGGGGTCAAGACCACCGACTAGTAAATTTGTATATTGCGTGCTCCCTCTCCCAGATGTGATGCAAGAAGAACACAAGATTTATCCTGGTTCGGACACAGAAAGCCCTACGTCCAGCGGGGGAGGATGGATTGTATTATCTTGCACCGAAGTGCTCGTACAGGGGGGTACAAGCGGGCTTACACGGGGGTGCTCAAGATGAGCTAAGGCATATAGGGCTAGCAGGGCTATCCTAGGTGGTCGGTTGATTGCTTGAGAGGTCGATCAAGCAATCGGGTGTGTGGTGTATGAGGGTCAGAGCTGATGTCCGAGTGTGAATACCCGTGCCAATTGCGAATTACCCTTTCTTCTATCCCGGCGTCCCCTTTATAGACCAAGGGGAGGCCTGAGAGTACAGGGTCCTAAACTGTAGCAGCATGGGAGGCGTGTTCGAGGCGCCATGCTGGCGAAGGGACGTCGATCACTGTGGCGGCGTGGCCTTCCCGTCCTTCTGGTGCTCTAGGGCATGGTGATGGCGGACTGGGCGTTGCGGCACGTCACGGTGCAGCAGGGTGGACATTCTGTAGACGGGTGCGAGTCCCACAGCGGAAGCAGGACGGGGCGGATGGGACGGGACCCATACTGGAGTGGTTGGAGGCAGGGGTCGAGCCCCTGGTCGAGGGGGGGTCGAGACCAGCGTGACCCTGTCGTATCCCTGAAGACACAGTCGAGGGTTGTCCTGTTCATGGCTCGAGGGGTGCCTCTGGAGTCCGTACTCGCGACGTGGCTACAACGGCATCACAGTTGGCGGAGGTCCAGGGCATGGCGGTGAGCTGATGGATTTGACCGTGGTCGTGGGCGCCCATGGCGTTAGGCGGGGGCTGGTAGGTGCATCGGATCCCCTTTAACCCATACCGGGAGCAGGTGAGCTGATTGAGCTTCCGACCCGGGGGTCGTTCATTCGACCCCTGTCCGTCAATCGGAGTCGAGGCGGAAGCGGAGGCGGAGGGGTCGTTCGTTCGACCCCTGTCCGTCAGTCGGAGTCGAGGCGGAGGCGGAGGGGTCGTTCGTTCGACCCCTGGTCCGTCTATATTTCCAGGAATGGGCCGGTCCACGACTAGTTGCTGTGGCCGGTGCGGGGGGGCCTTCGTGTGATGGGCCTTTCTTCATGGACTCGAGCGGCTGATCGGATCATGTCTTAAAAACGGTTGCTATGTTGAGCGTCAGTTTTATCGAAGGGATTAGGGTACCCCTTACCTTTGTACCCGACAACCCCTCTCTCTCTGACGCTGCTCGGCCTCGACCCCTCTCTCTGACGCAGCGGCCCCGCGCGTCAGCCCCTTCCCTTCCCTCCAGTCGAGCCCGACTCGGACTCTGCTCGTTCATGCGTGCGCGTCGAACCCGCAACCGTCTTCACGATTTCTCCGTGGACAGGCGTATCCGCACCGGCCTCCTCCCTGCCCGCTATATATAGCGCCGTACCTGAAAGGATCAAGATGCCCAAGACGGGGGGTGAATTGGGCTTGTTTTAAATTTCTAAAGCAAATATGAAAACCTATCAAATGCCAATCACCCCCTAGTGCCTACCGCCCGTGTGTCCTAGCTAGAAAGCGGTAGCAGTTCATGGAAATTAAGAGCAACCTAAGCAATTCTAGTAGGTAAGATAAAAACAAGACAGAATATAATGCGGAAATATAAAGAGCTAGGGAAAAGAGATTCTCAGTGACGCATCGATGTTTTCCCGAGGTATCGAGGTGTCGACACCTCCCCTAGTCCTCGTTGGAGCACCTCGCAAGGTATCGCTCCCCCTCTACCCGCGCAAGGGTAGAGTGCTCTCTACGGGCTGATTCTTCGCCACTCCGGCTCGGTGAATCGCCCACAACCGATCACAGAAGCTTGGAGAAGAGCCGCCAACAATCTTTCGGCGATCACTTCCTCCGAATACCACCAAACCGTCTAGGTGTTGTCGAACACCAAGAGTAACAAGCACAAGACCTTCACTTGACCAACTCAAGGCTAGGAAGGTGGATGAATGCACACAAGTCACTCCTAATCACTCTAGGAGGGAAGAACAAGATGAACTCTCTCTAATCTCTCTTACTAGGCACTTGACTCTCCAAAGGTTCTCTCAAGGTGTCACCAGCTGAAACAATGGCCAAGAGAGGTCCTAAGGACGAAGGGGGCAACTATAAATAGTCCCCACCTCCAAAACTAGCCGTTTTTTACTTTTTCCTCTCTCTGCGAAGCCACAGGACTAGTCCGGAGCTTATACCACCGGACCATGCACACTGGTTCGGAGCTCACTCTGAATTCCAACTCAGGCACCGTCGGACTACTCTGCTTGGTCCGACGCACTAGTCCGACACACTGGTCCGGAGCTAGGGTGCTCTCTGAGTGAAAAACTTCTTCTATTCTTCGAACCACCGGACCACTCTCCTTGGTCCGGAGCCCTGGTCCGACGCTCTGGTCCGGAGCTAGGGGGCTCACTGAGTGAAACCAACCTCCTATCTTGAGGCGTCGGACTAGCCGTCGGACTCACCGTCGGACTAGTCCGGAGCCTTCTCTCTCTCTGACACGAGCCATCGGACCACTCTCCTATGGTCCGACGCTCTCCAGACAGGTGGTCCGGAGCTTCTCGAGCTGAGATTTTGCCTAAGTCAGGGACCGTCGGACCACTCTCCTATGGTCCGACGCCTACTAGGCAGACTGGTCCGGAGCCTCTTTGTCCCCCTATTTCAACTGTTTTCGCTGAGATTTCTCAAGGGATTTTGCTCCTACCATTTCTAGGGTTTACCAAGGGCTGAAAGCAAGGTCTCTAGGACTAGTTATGACAAGTGTGCATATACCCACTCTCCTAAACTCTCCTAGGTCAAGCTACTAATCTCATACCCCCCTTTATAGTACGGTCAAAGGAAAAACAAAACCCTAGCTATACTTAGTGCCCTTCTCAACCTTATGGCACTAAGGACTAGCCTAGTCTTCGACTTGTATCATCATCCTTTGCAACCGAAACGATTTCCATCTTGGGGGCATGAATATCCATTAAGCCCATTCAAATTGCATCACTAATGACCTAACACAAATGACTTTGCCTCTGCAAAACACACGTTAGTCATAGTGACCTAGTATTGTCGTTAATCGCCTAAACACAAGGGTCCATGATTCTTCAGTACCGCGCCGCTTTTCCTCATCTACTCGCCTTGCCCTCGCCTCTAGCTAGCAGCAGCGCCGCCTCGCACCACGTCCGCCACCAAGCACAACACCGCTCTATCGCCTCCGTGAGTTTCTCCGAGCCTCGAATCGTCTTCGCGGAACACCTCCCCTCTCTCTTTTCCCTTTCATTTACGCTCCGGTTGACCTTGTCGCTGTGTGCAGGAGTTCCGCTGCCGCTGTTCGTCGTCGTCGGCCATCCAAGTCTTTCATCGAGCCCCGCCTTTGTCCCTGGTGAGTTCGCCTCTCTCCGCTCTTTCTCCCGGTGCTCTCGGATCGAAAAACCGAGCACTAGAGCCCCCGGTCTAGTTGCGCCGACGAGCTAGGGCTCGATCCGGCGATGGCGCCACCGTGATCCGCCTCTGCTCCGGCGAGAGCACCTCCCCCTGTCCCTCTGTTCTAATCTGAGCCGTCCACGTAGGATCCGACGGCTCCAGATCGAAGATACCTCTTCACGGGCGATTTTGTTAAAGAGACCCTGCACTCTCTGATATTCAACCCGCCATCCATCATCAGATTGAAAATCCAATTTTATTTATTTTAATTCAAAAATAGTTCCATCTATTTACAAAATTGCCACTGTTTTAAAAAGCCTATAAAATCTTCGTTTTAGCTCCGATTCGATCTGTTCGAGTTGCGTTAACTTCGTAATTTCAAGATCTATCTAATGATACAGTTTTAATCTATGTTAAAGTCATTTGAAAATAATGTTTAGATTAATTGTTTTAATGAATTAATCTTGCATAGAAAATCCTTTTTAAATTCATAACTAATCCGTTTTAGATCCGTTTTAGCCCGTTCTAGTTGCGTTGGTTTCGTAACAATAATATCTATCTGTTAGTAACAATATTTAACATGTTTTATTCTTTCAAATAAATTGATAATTGATTAATCTATATTCTTTGATTTTCCGATTAAAACCAATTAGGGTTTCCACCTCGGCTTTTCATAAAACAAAACATACTTAGTTTAATCTAGTTTTCTTAAATAAAATATAATGTGACTTAATTAATTTGGGTATTTCTCTGAAATATCCAATATATGTTTTTGATATAAATAAAATAAATGAAGTATAGTTCTCTTTTAAAAGTTAATCTTCGGTAGTCGTTTCTTTCCCGTTATAGATCCGGTTAGCGTGATTCTCATGTCTGGGTTATCATAGAAAGACGTAGATTTCTTTTAAAGCTCTTTTCATTGATTGGTGTATTGTTCTAAATAGATCTATCATATGCTTTGTATGTTTGTTCAGTTGCTTGTGTGGTGTTTACGATCTTGTCCAATCGGTGAGATTATGTGGAGATCAAGAAGAAGTTATCTAAATTTGAGAATTAGTTAAAGAAAGGATCTAAGCATTTAAGGCAAGTTTAACATGGGATCATCCTTGTTACCAATTCACCTTAATTCACCTAGTCATGATTGCATGTGTCTCAATTGATTCCTATTTAGATCTTTACCATAGCTTGTTACCTTGTACTTTGTCACCTTGGGATACTATTGCATATGGGTAGATCTGCTATGCTTTATGAATTATGAGAAGAATCTTGACTAATGGATATATGCAATGATGATTAAAATTGGCTTTTGTAGCAACATAGAATAGGACCCCACTGTAGGGCAAAAGTTGGGACTTAAATGCAACCACGAGTGTTATATGGCTCTGGTTTTAGTCAAGTATGGGAGTTGGACTAGCATGATTATAGTTCGTGAAAGGCACCTTTGCCAAGCTGGTTATGGGGTATAGCTTGTGTGGGAACCGCTGCGGGTGGTACCATCGGGGTGTCCCATATACCCCTTTGCATTGGGTCCGTAGGGTCTACTACTTGCTAGAAAGACTTTTTGAAAGACTTCATAGTGTACCCTGCCCACTCACCTTGGAAGTGTTATGAGAGTCATGATCCTAGGCATATGGGCAACACGGTTTGTGGGTAAAGTGCGTAACCTCTACAGAGTGTAAATCTATCATGATAGCCGTGCTCACGGTCACGTGCGGCTCGGAAAACTCACAGTGTTAGTTACTCCTGTTGTTATAACAACTTATGATGGTGTTCACACCGTTTTTCAGCATGTGTCAAATGAGTTAAGACTCGCAGTGATCGGTAGCTGTTTTCTATCGGCATCGGCAGGTTATCGGTTAACGTTACCGATGAGAATGAATTCTGCAGATGAAGATAAGTTTGTTGCCGATAGAAGCTGGACAATAGAAGTGGTTGCCAATAAGGGTATTGTCGATAAGGATGTTGCCGATAAGAATTGGGTGATTCTTGCCGATAGGGATTAATTAGTGAAGACAAGTAACCAGAAGTGCAAGGTTGCCAATGGGAAGTATTACCAATGCCGATGGGCATGGAGTGACGATGCCAATGAGCACAAGATAATGTGGCAGTTGACGTCAGCAAAGGATTGTCGACGACAATAGATGGAAGTTGCGGATTAAAGTCTGCCGATGGAAAGTTTCATCGAAGAGAAGATATAAGGAAACTGGTGATCTCATACCAGTATTATTATAGAAGTTAGAGTCCGACTCTTGCACGAGTCGTTTATTTACTTAAAAATAGAGGTGTCTGTTTAGGAAAATAATATTGTTATTTGGGTCCGACTCCTGCGTGAGTCAGTTATTTTCTTTAAAATAGGAGTTTGTTTTGTTTAGGAAAGGTGCAGGTCGTGTCTGTTTACAACTTCCATTGTCGGAGTATAAATATGTACCTAGGGGTCGTGAAAAAATACAATCAATACATCAAACAAATCAATTACTCTTATTCTACTTTTACTGCAATTTACTCTTTTATTGCATTAGTCTTAGTTTATCTACGAGTTCTTCAAGCTTCGATGGGCTGCATCACCTTGATCTCCGTCAAACCCTTGTAAGTTCCGCGTGGGAGTACCCTGAGCTTTGACATCTGGGTGCATCGCTGTTGTCTCGTTCAGCTCTGCTCTAGTTATCCTGATCAAGTCCGAGTCTTGACATCCGGGCGTATCGCCGTTGTCTTGCTTGGATTTTGTTATAGTTATCGTCCTTGTCGATTAACTGGTCAAATCGACTGGCACACCTTTGGATATCGAATTCGGGTAATAGCCCGAGGTGTTCGCAGATCCTGACGCTTTTTGTGTCAACACCTCTTTTGGCACACCCGGTGGGACAAATTATACATCTATCATGGGTGATAACTCTGACGTTAACCAGAGGAACATCATTGAAATCTCTGAGGCCGATCTAAAAGATGATCAGAGGCTGGCTATGGAGCGGGCTATGGAGTACAAGCAATTGTATCTGAAGTCCTTCAGCCTAAGCAGGAGCGGCGAAGCTATCCAGAAGCAAGATTATGATGTCAATCCTGGTAAGTTGCAAGAGATGGTTAATTCTGCTTTAAATCAAGCATTAATTAGCCACTCCAGTGTGCTGTCCAATACTGTGTACAACGCTATTATGCAATCTTTCAAAGAAGAACATGCACCTCAATATGTTGGTCCAGCATATCACTAACCTGGATCGGCATCTATAAACCCATCGGCAGCCCCAACGGCGTCTTCCACTCCCGTGGATCCGTCTGCCGATGTGGCTACACCACCAAGGCCAAGTCCTGAAAGCGTCACTAAGCTTAATGTAGATCCAGTGGCGTCAGCAATGTCAGGACCTGCCATCCAGAATCATCCAGCTCCTACCAACTGGTGGGGTTACGGTATGCCTTCAAATCCATCAGCTGGTTCTAATCTGGTGCAGGGAGATAGTTCAGCTTGGAAGGGCTCCATGGCATCGGCAATGCAATCACAGCCGGTGATCCCTATGATGCATTACTCTACGTCCTCTCCAACTGTACAAGTGCCATCAGAAGATTTCCAAGTGATTCCTAAAGTACCTCTGATGCCACCATCGGCAAACTCTGTGCCGATGCAACACAATATAACAACTGGAAGTCAACCTATGGTTATAAGTCCTCAAGACGGAGTGCCAGCACATCAAGGTAACCAATTTGTTGATTACTCTAAGGTGTAGGAGCAGTAGGTTCCAGTGAGCTATCAGCCATCAGTAAGTCACATGCCGATGATTTATAATCCTGGATGGACTAACCAACCGCCGGTTCAACAGCCTGACGTTCTAATGTATCAGTATGGAAGTCCAGCAAGCATTCAGAATGGGGCATCGGTACATCAACCGATGAATATAATGCCACAATATAACCTAGTGAATGTGCAAAATTACCCATTGGTAAGTCAGCCGATGCATAACGTCCAGATGACTGGTGCTGCGCCCATGCCAATTACCCCCGAACCATCTTCTATCAAGACCTGAAGGGGCGCATCAGCCAGCTCCACCAGTCAACAACCAGCCAATGAGTCGGCAAGAGCAGGATGCATATTGGACCGATAAGATCGCCGAAGTAATGAAGGAACAATTCGACATTAAACCCAAGGTCAATACATATTCTTATCGGACACCGTATCCTCTAGCATATGATTTAATTCCTCTCCCAAATTGGTACAAGGTGTCGGATTTTACCAAGTTCTCTGGCCAAGATGACACGTCGACAATGGAGCATATCAATCGCTTCATTATCCACTGTGGAGAAGCTGCCAGCAGAGAGGAACTGAGGGTGAGATTGTTCTCATCATCATTGTCTGGATCGACATTCACATGGTTTATATCATTACCTCCGAACTCTGTGATTACTTGGGCGATCTGGAAAAACAATTTCACAAGTATTTCTTTGCGGGCGTACATGAAAAGAAGCTTACCGATTTGGTCAAGTTGAAGCAGCGTAATGATGAATCGGTGGAGAGCTTTGTCCAGAGGCTGCGAGACACGAAGAACAAATGCTACAGCTTGGTGCTTGATGATCGGCAATTGGCAGATTTGGCCTTCCAAGGATTGCTGCCGCATATTAAAGATAAGTATGTGTCTCAGGAGTTTGAAAGTCTAAGCCACCTTGTGCAGAGAATTGTCGATCAAGACGTCAAAACTTTTAAACCAGAAAAACTTGGAATAAAAAGGTGACCTTCATTGAGCAAGAAGAGGATTCTAATGAAGAACTAAGCATCGGTGCAGCCGAATGGGTGAAGGATAAGAAATCTATGTCTTGTTCATTTGGCCAGAAGGAAACTGAAAGATTCACCTTTGATATTACCAAGGCCGATAGGATGTTTGACTTATTACTTCAAGAAGGGTGGATCAAGTTGGCGTCTAACCAAGTAATTCCATCGGCCGAAGAGCTCAGGAAGATCAGGTACTGCAAGTGGCACAATGCGACTTTGCGCAGTACCAATGACTGCAAAGTATTCAGGCAGCAGTTGCAGTCAGAAATTGAATCTGGATGAATCAAATTTGAAAATTCTAAAGTCCAGAAACCGATGAAGATTGATCAGCACCCGTTTCCGAATAATATGGTGGAAACTAGTGGAAAAACTAAAGTGCTGACATCGGGAGCTGCCAGGAAGAATGCATCGGTAGATCCTAACCATCAAGTAGCTGAGCGCGATGAGAGGAGGTTTGCCGATGAAGGTAGCAACGCCAAGAGGGCTCCTGGTGTTATAATTACGCATAAGCAACCAAGGCAAGAGTATCGGCAATCGCAAAAGGAGCGATATCAGTAGGAAGAAAAAGAGCACCAAGAATGGCTTCGGCATAAGGACCACTGGAAGTGTCCCTTCTTTGTTCACTGTTGGGAGGAAGGCATCAAACTACCCACTGCCGATAATTGTCCTGAATGCAATGGGTACTATCCTACCGATCGATCAGAAAAGAAACCTCGCTTTGATGATCGGATATCCAGGTATGCTAGGCCGCTGAGAGAGAAGTCGGCACATGACCGACTGGGGGGCAAGCTCAGCGCGCATAACAGGCTTGGAAGGCGTGTTGATCAAGAGGAGCTTGAGGAGATAACCAACGCAAGAGTGCCTGATGAAGAAATATTCTCCAGAGATCCAAACATCAGGAGTGGTGCCGATGCAAACAATGAAAGGCAGCATCATCCCATTTGGAAAACCAAGCTTCCTCAGTGGTGCCCTAAGGGTCTGACGAAAACTCAGAAAAGGAGAATTCAGCGTGAACGCCGAAATGACTTGTATGACAATGAAGATCCTTCAAAGGAAAAGCAGTGGAGACCAAAGCGCAAGGATAGGGATCCATCAGCAGAAATTAATATGGTCGTCATATTGCCGATGGAGTTCATGGCGCCTGTCAGCGATGATGAAGAAACTGTTGAAATGACACAATTGGTCTTGGATCCGATGGCAGTTGTCTTTGAGAAACCTGTCGATGATAAAAGGCAGCATTTGAGGGCCCTGTTTGTTAAGGGCAAAGTGGATGGACAGCCTGTGACAAAGATGTTGATGGATGGCGGGGCGTCAATAAACATAATGCCATATGTCATGTTCAGAAAGCTTGGAAAAGGCGACCAAGACTTAGTCAAGATGGACATGAAGCTCAAGGATTTTGAAGGCAATGTGTCGCCAGCCATGGGAGCCGTATGTGTTGAATTGACCATCGGCAGCAAAACTTTGCCGGTGACATTTTTTGTAATCAGTGGCAAAGGCACCTACAACTTGCTCCTAGGAAGGGATTGGATCCATGTCAATTGTTGTATTCCTTCCACCATGCATCAAAGCCTTGTGCAGTGGGTCGGAGACAAGACTGAAGTCGTCCGAAGTGAAGCCCCATCGATTGTTGCGTCGGCAGAATCAGAAACTTATGAGCAAACCAGGTGTATATCAGGTGAAGCTTGAGATACAGAGTTCCTCAAAGTTGCCGATTATCGCATCACACCGATCCAAGTAGTCGGTCCTGAAGAAGAATTTTAATGGATCGATTCGCCGATAATGAAAAACTGGGACAAGGCTTCACATCCGCCGATGATTTAATAGAGATAGACATCGGCGATGGTAGTAAACATAGGCCTACTTTTATTAGTGCTAAGTTAGATTCCCAATGTAAGCAACAGTTGACTGATTTGTTAAAGGAATATAAAGATTATTTTGCTTGGGATTATACAGAAATGCCTGGTTTAGACCGATCGATAGTTGAACATCGGTTGCCTATTAAGTCTGGTTTCCAACCACATCGGCAACCTGCGCGCCGATGCAATCCTATGGTGTTGCCTGACATTAAAGCTGAAATTACAAAGTTAATTGAAGCTGGGTTTATTCGGCAGTGTCGATTTGCCGATTGGATTTCTAATGTGGTTCCTGTGTATAAGAAAAATGGAAAACTTCGTGTTTGTATCGATTTCAGGAATCTCAACAAGGCCACACCGATGGATGGCTACCCGATGCCCGTTGCCGATCTGCTGATTGATGCTGCTGCTGGACATCAAATCATTAGCTTCATGGATAGTAATGTTGGATATAATCAGATATTCATGGCTGAAGAAGACATATCCAAGACTGCTTTCAGATGTCCAGGTCACGTTGGCCTGAAGAATGTCGGTGCTACTTATCAAAGAGCAATGAATTTTATCTTTCAGAAGTACATCGGCACGATAGTTGAAATCTATATTGATGATGTGGTGGTTAAATCCGGAAATTTTGAGACGCATCTTGTCGATTTGCGAAAAATCCTGGAATGCACAAGGGAACATGGGTTGAAGATGAATCCTAACAAGTGTGCATTTGGTGTATCGACAAGTTAGTTTCTGGGTTTTATGGTGCATCAAGAGGCATTGAGATCAGCAGAAAATCTATTGATGCAATTAATAAGGTGGTTGCTCCTACAAACAAGACTGAGCTGCAATTCTTGATCGGCAAGATTAATTTCATTAGAAGATTTATATCCAACTTATTTGGTAAGATTAAATCTTTTAGTCCATTGTTAAAGCTGAAAGCCGATCAAGAGTTTACATGGAAAGAAGAACAACAGTTAGCCTTGGAGGAGATCAAGAAATATTTGGTAAACCCTCCAGTCTTGGTTCCACCTCAACACGGGAAGCCTTTCAAGTTATATTTTTCTGCCGATGACGGTGTTATCGGATCAGCCTTGATTCAAGAATTTGAAGGAAAAGAACGTGTGATATATTATTTGAGCAGAAGACTGGTAGTTGCTGAAACCAGGTATTCGGCCATAGAAAGATTAGCTTATGTTTATATTTCTCTTGCATGAAATTGAGGCATTATTTATTGTCGGCTGAATGCACTGTTATCTGCAAAGATGATGTGGTTAAGTATATGTTGTCAATGCCGATATTAAGTGGAAGAATCGGCAAATGGATTTTGGCGCTTTCAGAGTTTGATCTGAAGTATGAATCGGCTAAGGCAGTTAAGGGTCAGGTGATGGCCGATTTCATTACTCAGCATTGCAATGTGGTAAGCTCTATAGAGATTGCTCCTTGGACTTTGTTATTGTTGACATCGTTTTTCGACACGTGTCAAATGGGATGAGGCTTGACTGGTCAGCGGTCGTTCTCCATCGGTATCAGGAGTCGATAGTGCCGATGGAAGGGTGCTGCGGGAAGACTAAGTGTTTTGCCGATGGAAGCTGATGAGTTTTGCTGACAAGATCGGTGAAGTCTTGCTGAAACTGATTGCCGATGAAGAGTCCTTGCCGATTGCCGATGAGGGGTCATTGCCGATTGCTGATGAGGAGTTATTACCGATTGCCGATTGGGGATGATTGGTGAGTTACCAGCACAAGGTCGCTAATCAGAAATGTTGCCGATTGCCGATCAGGAAAGTGTTGCCGATGCCGATGGGCGTAACTTAGCGCTTGGTGGCAGCCGAAGGTTACCGATGGTCAAAAGAAGGAAGGCCCGGATTAAAGGGATCTGCCGATGGAAAGTTTTCATCAAGAAGAAGTATAAGGAAACTGGTGTTTTGTGCCAGTATTATTATAGTAGTTTGAGTCCGACTCTTGCATGGGTCGTTTATTTTCCTTTAAAATAGGTGTGTTTGTTTAGGAAATAAATATTGTTATCCGGCTCCTGCGCGAGTCAGTTTCCTTTAAAGTAGGAGTTTGTTTTAGGAAGGATATGTGTCGTGTCTTTGTACAACTCTCCATGCGGGAGTATAAATATGTGCCCGAGGGCTATGGAAAAAACAATCAATCCAATTCAAAACAAACCAATTCTACTTTTATCTTACTTTTATCGCAATTTACCCTTTTTATGCATTAGTTATAGCTATCAACGAGTTCTTCAAGCTTCCAACGGGCTACATCACCTTGATCTCCGTCAAATCCTTGCTAGTTCCGTGTGGGAGTACCTCTAGGCTTTGGCAATCCGGGCGCATCGCTGTTTGCCTCGTCTAGCTCTGCTCTAGTTACCCCTGATCAATTTGAGCCTTGACGTCCGGACGCATCGCTGTCGTCTCGTTCAGTTTGTTCTAGTTATCATCCTTGTCGATTGATTGGTCAAATCGACTGGCACACCCTCGACATCGAGCTTTGGGTAATAGCCCGAGGTGTTCACAGATCTGACGCTTTTTGTGTCAACACCTCTTTTGGCATGCTCGGTGGGACCAGATTATACAAATCTACACATTCGGCATGGCTGATCACGCCGATGTCAACCAGAGGAATGTCATTGAAGTGTCTGAGGCCGATCTGAAAGATGATCAGAAGCAGGCCATGGAGCGGGCTATGGAGGAATACAGGCAGCTGTATCTCAAATCCTTCAGCCTCAACAGGAGTGGCGAAGCAATTCAGAAGCAAGATCCACCGTTGCCACGGCAGGTCACGTACGACGCCAACCCTGGTAAGCTACAAGAGATGGTTAATGCCGCTGTAAGTCAAGCTTTGATTAACCACTCCAGCGTGCTGTCCAATACTGTCTACAATGCTGTCGCACAAACATTCAAAGAAGGACATGCACCGCGATATGCCGATCCAGCGTACCATCAACCTGGATTGGCATCTGCAAGCCCATCGGCGGCCCAAATGGCGTCTTCCACCCCTGTGGAACCGTCTGCCGATGTGGCTACATCACCAAGACCGAACGCTGGCGACACTACCAAGTTCAATGCAGATCCGGCCGCGTCAGCAACTTCAAGGCCAGCCCCTGCTAACTGGTGGGGATACGGTATGCCTCCGAATCTATATGCTGGCTCTAATCTGGTGCAGGGAGACGGTTCAGCTTGGAGGAACTCTACGACATCGACAGCACAGTCACAGCCAATGGCTCATATGATGCATAATTCTGCGCCTGCTCCAACCATACAAGTGTCATCAGATGATCTCCAAGTAATTCCTAAGATACCCCTGATGCCACCATCGGCAAGCTCTGTGCCGATGCAACACATTGTAACCATCGGCAGTCAATCTCTGGTGGCGAACTCTCAAGCTGGAGCGCCGGTCCCCCAGGGTAATCTGGTGATCAATTGCTCTAGAATTCAAGAGCCGCATGCTCCGGTCAGCTATCAGCCATCGGCAAGTCATATGCCGATGCTTTATAATCCTGGATGGGTCAACCAGCCGCCAGCTCAGCAGCCTGGTGCGCCGATGCATCATTATGGAGGCCCAACTTACACTCAGGGCGGACCATCGGTACAGCAACCGATGAATGTGACGGTTCAGCCAACTCCGCCAAGTATGCCAAACTATCCATCGGTAAGTCAGCCGATGCATAGCGTCCAGATGACTAGTGCTGCGCCCGCGACTACTGCACATCTTCAAGAGGCGCGATAGCCGACTCCACCAGTCGACAGACAGCCAATGATTCGGCAAGAGCAGGACGCGTACTGGGTCGGTAAGATTGCCGAAGTCATGAAGGAGCAATTCGGTATCAAACCCAAGGTCAACACATACTCCTATCGGACCCCGTACCCGCCTGCATATGACTTGATTCCTCTTCCAAATCGGTACAAGGTGCCCGATTTCACCAAGTTCTCCGGCTAAGACGACACGTCGACAATGGAGCATATCAACCGCTTCATTATTCAGTGTGGAGAAGCTGCCAGCAGGGAGGAGTTAAGGGTGAGATTGTTCTCTTCGTCATTGTCTGGATCGGCATTCACATGGTTCATATCGTTGCCTTCAAATTCTATAATTACATGGGCTGATCTGGAGAGGCAATTTCACAAGTACTTCTTTGCTGGCATACATGAGAAGAAGCTTACCGATCTGGTCAAAATGAGGCAACGCAACGATGAATCGGTAGAGAGCTTCATGCAAAGGCTGCGGGATGTGAAGAACAAGTGCTACAATCTGGTGCTTGATGATCGGCAACTAGCAGATTTGGCCTTCCAAGGGTTACTGCCGCATATCAAGGACAAGTACGCGTCCCAGGAGTTTGAGAGCCTAAGTCACCTGGTGCAGAGGATTGCCGATCAAGATATCAAAGCCTTTGAGCCCAGGAAGACTTGGAAGAAGAAGGTGACCTTCATCGGGAAAGAAGAAGACTCTGGATCAGACGAAGAGCTGAACGTCGATGCGGCCGAATGGGTGAAGGATAAGAAGCCTGTGTCTTGTCCGTTCAGCCAAAAGGAGACTAAGAGGTTCACCTTCGACATCACCAAGGCCGATAGGATGTTTGACTTGTTGCTGCAAGAGGGGCAAATCAAGTTGGCACCCAACCAAGTGATTCCATCGGCCGAAGAGCTCAAGAAGATTAGGTACTACAAGTGGCATAATGCAACCTCACACAGTACCAATGACTGCAAAGTATTCAGGCAGCAGTTGCAGTCGGAGATCAAGTCTGGGCGTATCAAGTTTGAAAACTCTAAAGTCCAGAAACCGATGAAGATAGATCAGCACCCGTTCCCAAACAATATGGTGGAGATCAGTGAAAAGACCAGAGTGCTGACATCGGAAGCTACCAGAAGGAACTCATCGGTAGACCCTGACTACCAAGTGCCTAAGCACGACGCAAGGAGGTTTGCCGATGACAGAAAGGGTACGAAGGTTGCCGATGAGGGTAACAGCGCCAACAGGGCTCCTGGAGTGGTGATTACTCACAAACAGCCAAGGCGATATCATCGGCAATCACGTGAAGAACAGTATCGGCAAGAAGAAGAGGAGCATCGGGAATGGCTTCGACATAAGGACCACTGGAGGTGTCCCTTCTTCGTTCATTGCTGGGAAGAAGGCATCAAGCTGCCCACTACCGATAACTGTCCAGAATGCAATGGGTACTACACAGACGATCGGTCAGATAAGCGACCTTGTTTTGATGATCAGGCACCCAGGTGTGCCAGGCCGCTCAGAGAGAATAGATCGGCACATGACCGACTGGGGGCAAGCTCAGTGCCCATGATTGGCTTGGCAAGCGTGTTGACCAGAGGGAGCTGGAGGAGATGGCCAATGCTAGAGTACCCGACGAAGAGATATTCTCCAAAGATCCTAACATCGGAAGAAGTGCCGATGTAAGCGGTGAGAAGCAGTGCCAACCTGTCTGGAAGACCAAGCTTCCTCCCTGGTGCCCTAAGGGTTTGACTAAAACCCAGAAGAGGAGGATTCAGCGCCAGCGCCGCGACGACCTGCATGACAGTGCAGAACCCTCGGGGGAGAAGCAATGGAGGCCGAAGCGCAAGGACAGGGACCCATCGTCAGATATAAACATGGTTGTCATGTTGCCGATGGAGTTCATGGCGCCCGTTAGCGATGATGAAGAGGGTGCCGATATGGCGCAGTTGGTGCTAGATCCGATGACGGCCATCTTCGAAAAGCCTGCCGAAGATGAGAGGCAACATTTAAGGGCCCTGTTTGTTAAGAGCAAAGTAGATGGTCAGCCGATGACTAGAATGCTAGTGGATGGTGGCGCGTCGATCAATATAATGCCCTATGTCATGTTCAGAAAGCTCGGCAAAGATGATCAGGACTTGGTCGAAACCGACATGAAGCTCAAGGACTTCGAAGGCAACGTGTCAACCGCCATGGGAGCCGTATGTGTTGACTTAACCATCGGCAGTAAGACTTTGCCGACAACGTTCTTTGTAATCAGCGGCAAAGGCACTTACAACTTGCTCCTCGGAAGGGATTGGATCCATGCTAACTGCTGTATCCCTTCTACTATGCATCAGAGCCTGGTACAGTGGATCGGGGATAGAATTGAGGTCGTCCGCGGTGAAGCTCCATCTACTGTTGCATCGTCAGAGTTGGATACTTATTAACAGACCAGGTGTATATCTGGCGAAGCCTGGGATAAAGAGTTCCTCAAAGTTGCCGATTACCGCATCAAGTCGATCCAAGCAGTCGGTCCTGAGGAGGAGTCTTAATGGATCAGTTCGCCGATGACGAAAAATTGGGGCAGGGCTTTACGTCTGCCGATGACTTGCTTGAAATCGACATCGGCGATGGTAGTAGACCTAGGCCTACTTTTATTAGTGCTAAGTTAGATTCCCAATGTAAGCAACAGTTAATTGATTTATTAAAAGAGAATAAAGATTGTTTCGCTTGGGATTATACAGAGATGCCTGGTTTAGACCGATCGATAGTTGAACATCGGTTACCCATGAAGTCTGGTTCTCAGCCACATCGGCAGCTGGCACGCCGATGCAATCCTACTATCTTACCCGATATTAAGGCTGAGATTACCAAGTTGATCGAGGCTGGATTTATTCGGCAATGCCGATATGCCGATTGGATCTCTAATGTGGTTCCTGTGTATAAAAAGAATGGAAAACTTCGGGTTTGCATTGATTTCAGGAATCTAAACAAGGCTACGCCGATGGATGGCTACCCGATGCCCGTTGCCGATCTGCTGATCGATGCTGCTGCTGGGCACCAAATTATTAGCTTTATGGATGGTAATGCTGGGTATAATCAAATATTCATGGCTGAAGAAGACATATCCAAGACTGCTTTCCGATGTCCAGGTCACGTCGGCTTATTTGAGTGGGTAGTCATGACTTTTGGCTTGAAGAATGCCGGTGCTACTTATCAGAGGGCAATGAATTTTATCTTTCATAAGTATATCGGCACAATAGTTGAAATCTACATTGATGATGTGGTGGTTAAGTCTGGAGACTTCAAAAAGCATCTTGCCGATTTGCGGAAGATATTAGAGTGCACGAGGGAGCATGGGTTAAAGATGAATCCTAACAAGTGCGCATTTGGCGTATCGGCAGGGCAGTTTCTGGGTTTCATGGTGCATCAGAGAGGCATTGAAATCGGCAGAAAGTCTATTGATGCAATTAACAAGGTAGTTGCTCCCACAAACAAGACTGAGTTGCAGTCTTTGATCGGCAAAATTAATTTTATTAGAAGATTTATATCCAATCTGTCTGGTAAGATTAAATCTTTTAGTCCTCTGTTAAAGTTGAAAGCCGATCAAGAGTTTATATGGAGAGAAGAGCAGCAGTCAGCCTTAGAAGAGATTAAAAGATACTTGATAAATCCTCCAGTCTTAGTTCCACCTCAATACGGGAAGCCTTTCAGGTTATATTTGTCTGCCGATGACGGTGTTATCGGATTAGCCTTAATTCAAGAGTTTAAAGGGAAGGAACGTGTAATATATTACTTGAGCAGAAGGTTGGTGGATGCTGAAACCAGGTATTCGGCCATAGAAAGATTGTGCTTATGTTTATACTTCTCTTGCATTAAATTAAGACATTATTTACTGTCAGCCGAATGCACTGTTGTCTGCAAAGATGATGTAGTCAAGTACATGCTGTCAATGCCGATTTTGAGTGGACGGATCGGTAAGTGGATTTTGGCACTATCAGAGTTTGACCTAAGGTATGAATCGGCTAAAGCTGTTAAGGGTCAGGTGATGGCTGATTTTGTCACTCAGCACTGCAATATGGTGAGCTTTGTTGAGATTGCTCCTTGGGCTCTATTCTTTGATGGGTCTACATGCAAGGATGGGGCAGGTATCGGTATTCTCTTGATTTCACCCCGAAGACAGAGGTATGAGATTTCGTTGCCGATTGTTGCTACTTCAACAAACAATCAGGCTGAATACCAGGCTTTACTTAAGGGGTTGGAGTTGCTCAGGGAAGTGCGTGCCGATGCCGTTGAAATCTTTGGTGATTCTATGTTGGTGATTAACCAATTGATCGGGACGTATGAATGCCGAAGTGAAGTTTTGATTGCTGTTCATGAGCGGTGTTTGCAGTTGTTAAAGGAGTTCAAAGAATACCGCCTTGAGCACATTCCAAGGCTGCATAATGAAGAGGCCAATCGGTTAGCATAGAATGCCTCAGGATATCAGCCGATTCAGGAAGTCACAACATCGGTAACAGTTGCCGATGACTGGAAAAAGGAGATTGCCGATTACTTGAGGGATCCATCCAGAAAGTTGAGAGGCGTCTAAGGTTCCAAGCTACTAAGTATGTGCTCCTTGATAATGAGTTGTATTATCGGACAATTGATGGGGTTTTACTTAGATGTCTTGGCAAAGAGGAATCAAAAGAGTTGATGGGTGAGATCCATGAAGGTGTATGTGGAGCGCATCAATCGGCATTCAAGATGAAGTGGATGATTAGGCGGAATGGATATTATTGGCCAACAATCCTTGAAGATTGCTTCAATTATTTCAAAGGGTGCCAGGACTGTCAGAAGTTTGGTAATGTGCAAAGGGCACCTGCATCGGCAATGAATCCTATAATCAAACCTTGGCCGTTCAGAGGATGGGCTATTGATCTCATCGGCCAAATTTATCCACCATCGAGCAAGGGGCACAAATTCATACTTGTTGCTACCGATTACTTTACCAAGTGGGTCGAAGCAATTCCCTTGAAGAAGGTGACGTCGGCAAACATGGTAGATTTTGTTAAGGAGCACATCGTTTACCGATTCGGTATTCCTCAGACTATCACTACCGATCAAGGGACCATGTTCATATCGGGAGAGTTTGATGACTTTGCAGTTAGCATGGGTTTCAAGGTGTTGAATTCTTCTCCTTATTATGCTCAGGCTAATGGTCAAGCTGAAGCGACTAATAAGGGAGTCATTAAGCTTATAAAACGTAAGATTGAAGAGAACCCTAGAAGGTGGCATGTGGTCTTAAACGAAGCTTTGTGGTCGTATCGGATGGCTTGTCATGGTGCAACCAAGGTCTCGCCGTATCAGTTGGTTTATGGACACGATGTTGTCCTACCTTGGGAAATCAAAACTGGTTCTAGGCGATTGTCTTTTCAGGATCAATTGACGACCGATGATTATACTACTCTGATGAAAGATGAGTTAGAAGATTTGGCAGGTCATCGGTTGAGAGCATTAATTAGTATTGAAGAGAACAAAAAGAGGGTTGCCCGATGGTATGATAAGAAAGTAAAAGTAAAGGAATTTGCCGATGGCGATCTGGTTTGGAAGTTGATTTTACCGATCGGAACTAAGAGCTCTAAATTTGGAAAGTGGTCTCCTAATTGGGAAGGTCCTTATCGGATAAAACAGTCTGCTCCTGGTAATGCGTACATTTTGGAAACTCTTGAAGGAGTGGCGTTTTCCAGGGCGATCAACGGCAAATACTTAAAAAGATATTACCCTAGCATATGGGTAGATGCATAGTGCTCACTCGAATGCCGATGAAAAGAAAAATTATAAAAACATCGGTAAAAACAAACTGGCCTTATATTACAAATCAAGATCAGGTGTCAAGTTACAATTCTCGCCGATACAACAGACAAATTACAGTAAGGAGTGGATAACTGATATCGCGCGCAGGCGAATTTGATCTATTTCGTCCATCTCCTTGGCATCGGCGTCGACAGAACCCTCGACCGGCTTAATCTTCTTCTTCCACAGTATGGCTTGTCGCGCGTTCTGGTCCCTTTCTTGCTGCAGAACCTTGATGGAGTCGGACAGTTGAGTTTTCTGCTGGTTGGCTGCAGTCAGATTCCCCTCAACCTTCTGTAGCTCCGCCAGTAGTTCCTCTTTCCTTGCCGACAGTCGGGAGATTTCTTGATCAAGGTTGCCGATGGAAACTTTTGCTTGACCAATGCTTCTGTGCTTCTCATCGGCAAGGTGTTTGAATTTGAGCTTTTCTTCCTCGCTCTTGGATTGGGCAGCTCTATCGGCAATACGACGAATGAGCCTCTGGTACTGGATCTGTTTGATGTCAATAGAGGCTGCCTGGAGAAGGGTTTCCGCTGCATCGGCAGAAAGATGACCTTGGATATCTTTGAATATAATCCTTGCCGCCGATGAGTCCTGGACGAGTTGAGATGTGTCTTGCAGCAGTAAGGAGAGCAGTTCTTCAAGTCTGGACTTGATTTCTGCCGATAGAGTGGGGATGGAGCTTTCTTCTTCATCGTCATCGGGAACGTTGACGGCAAAAGAAAATAGGTTGTCCGCTTGAAGGCGGCCTTGGCGTTCATCTTCGTTCTGAAGGTTTAAGCTGTAGGAGAAGAGGCTGTCTGGAGAATCTTGGGCCTGAAAACAGAGGTTAAAATTTGCCGATTGTAAAACTACTATAAGCTTTAAGGTAAATCGACTTACCATCTTGAAGCAGATCTCCTGCCTGGGACTTGGCATACTGGATGGTCCAGCTTCATCCTGAACATCGGCAGCGGATGCCGATGACTGGGCCCTTGTTGGAGAGGCAACCGACGCCGCTGGTGCTGGTATAGTTATAGCCGGCGTCGCTTCCGATGTAGTGGCAGTTTCTTGTGGCGGTTCCATTCTAACATCGGGGACTTGGGTCGACGGTGCCGATGCCAACGTCGCTGCTGCTGCGGAAGGTTGAGTTGTTTCTTCGCTGGGTAGTCTGGCCGATTGGGCCGATGAGGATGCCTCCGCTATCGTGGCGGGTGGGGTTATTTCTTGAACCGGGACGTCGCCCATCGGTTGATCAGGAACATTTACCGATGGAGGCTCTGCCGATGACCCACCGGTGGTTGGCGCAACTGAAGTCGATGGAGGTTCTGCCGATAACCCACCGGCAGTTGGTGCGATTTGGATCGGAGGCAGTCCTGCTGACGGCACATCGGCAGCTGATGGTGCAGTTGGAGCCGATGGTGGAGGAGAAGCCAGCCTCAAGCGCCTCTTCTTCGTCGGCGCAGCAGCAGGGGAGCCAACCCGCTTGGATGAAGACCGGGGGGCATCGGCAACCGGGCTGGAAGGCGTTTGCCTACTGGAAGCAGATGCCGATAACCATAGCGCCTGAAAATACAAAGCAAGTTATGCAAGATAAATGTTGCCGATAAAACAGTACGTAATCAGTACGGGTACAAGCGAGTTTACTGCATAAACCCGTGTCAGGGCAACGGCAGCAGCCGATGTAGCCTGGGTTTTTGTGGGTGTCGGCGCAGGTACCTGTTGAGGCGTGAAGGCGGCTAGCGTCGGAGCTCTGGTGCCGATGATCGATATGGGGCCCATTATCCGAAGATTAAAGGGCCTACCACTGTTACTAATTGTAGGAACCGGATCATCGGCCTGTCAGGCGCAAGGGTGCAAAGGAGTTAGGCGTTAATACCGATGATAAATAAAGTAATGAAAGTACATCGGACAGCAGACTTACTGCGTCGTCGGGGATGATGTAACCGGTGTCGATCAAGTGCCGATAATAGTGCGAAGACTTGGCGAGTAGCTGGCACTTCCACTCTTGCCACCAAGACTTGAATTCGTTGGTGATGAAGGAGGTCGGCGACCAGGAAGATAAGTCGAGGTCTGACAGATCGGCATCGACAGGAAGGCTGATGACTTTATTCCAGTCCAGATTACTGGAGATTGTCTCCCTAGGTTTTACTACTCTGGAGAAGCAGAGCTTGATCGGCAGTTGGCCAAATGCCAGTTGTCTCGCTGCTGCCGATGGGTAGTAAAACTCATAGGATGGTGGAGTGTTCTTCCTAGATCCAAAGATATTCACTGGAATGGCTCGGGGAGTGATGCTGGCTCTCATGATTGCTTGGTTCTCAGGCGAGCTCATGTCAGACAAGTTGAACAGCAACGGAAACTGGTTGTATTCGTCAAGATATGGCCACCAGGCCCGTTCCAATGAGGGAAGTCCGTTGTAGAACTTCTGGAAATAGTAGCCGAAGTGCTCCACATTAGCATCGGTACCTGGCAGCATTATGACGGCCTCTCCGAAGTTAAGCGGAGGCCGAGTTGCCGATTCGTCATCGTCGTATCGGTAATCTTCTGATATGTCCCTCGGGAATTGTTGGGCAAATAGATCAAACCCGAGAGCCTTGTGCATATGTGCGTTCAGCCATAGATTGACAAACCACCAGGGGCCTCCGAGATTGCCGATGGGCTCTCCTAGTAGTAGCTTATTGGATACTTGATGCAGCAATCGGTAAACTGATCCGAGGAGATACCTGCCTAAAGGGAGCCTTGTTCCGTTGGCAAGCAGTTCAGCCGCGGGGAGGTGCATAGTGGTCGGGCCAATGGTTTTGCCGCATAAGACAAACTTTTCTAACCACATGTTTAAGAAGATGGCATGCTCCCGTTGGATCACCGATCCGGTTTTCTGGTGTTCTTGAATATAACCTGTCCAGCCGCCGATGCTACGGGTGTTCACCTTGTACTCAGATTTTCTGTTGAAGAGGCTAAGCGTATCGGCAGAGGTGATATCCAAACCGGTCAACATGTAAACATCAGCAAGGGTGGGAGTAGCTGGTCCGTGCCTAAAGAGGAAAGTGTTCATGCTATCGGACCAGAAGTATGAAGCTGCCATCATCAAGTTTTCGTTCCTCTCTGCATCGGCAATTGAGAGCCTAATGCATTGATCTAAGTCACGCTCCTGCCAGTACACTTGCTGTGATCTGGCCAATCTTAAGAACCAATTCTTCCATCCTTTAGTGTGCTTGGGCCATGAGCGGAATGTGTCCTTCCACAGTCCTAGATCAAAGCTCTCAGATCTAAGTGGTACCCGGTTGGTTTCTACGTTGATGATGGAGGTGGGGTCTGGATTGCCCATTGGGCCTAGGCAGCTGAGATTGGAACCAGTGAGGGGGATGATTACTTTATTGTACAGCTCCTAGGGTTCGAAGAAGAAGGGACGAATCAGAAAGGAGAATGGGGATAAAACCAAGTTTTTGCGGAGAAAAGAACCGGGCAGAGAGGTTGGATTGAATGGAGAATGAGTTTTACCTTCGGGATGTCGACTTGGATCGCCATTTGGAGTCGGAGAAATGCTTGGTTCGTCCTTGGATCGCGAAGGAGTACTGTTGCTCGAGCTTGTGTTCTTCAGAGCAGCCGGAGGTTGAAGACGAAGGCAGGAAGGTGAAAGTAAAATGAGCTCGGGTAAAAAGGACGGTGTGGATCCCGGTAACTTTTATAAGCCTGTTCAGGGGTATTTTGGGGTTCTATTTCACACTGTGGAGGAATATGGAGAGGCCCGCGGTAGATACGCGCAGTGATCAAGGTGGTCTGTAACTATTTGTGCTACGATCGAGGGATTTTATTATTAAATTGCAGTTCCACACGCGGGGATCGAGGAAACCGTACGCCTATCTCGGGGGTAACGGCTACAGTGGAGAGAATTTCGGCACGTAAAGTTATACGCTCCGAAACTGGGGGGCATGTGTTGACATCATTTTTCGACACGAGTCAAATGGGCTGAGGCTTGACTGGTCAGCGGCCGTTCTCCATCGGTATCAGGAGTCGATAGTGCCGATGGAAGGGTGCTGCGGGAAGACTAAGTGTTTTGCCGATGGAAGCTGATGAGTTTTGCTGACAAGATCGGTGAAGTCTTGCTGAAACTGATTGCCGATGAAGAGTCCTTGCCGATTGCCGATGAGGGGTCATTGCCGATTGCTGATGAGTTATTACCGATTGCCGATTGGGGATGATTGGTGAGTTACCAGCACAAGGTCGCTAATCGGAAATGTTGCCGATTGCCGATCAGGAAAGTGTTGCCGATGCCGATGGGCGTAACTTAGCGCTTGGTGGCAGCCGAAGGTTACCGATGGTCAAAAGAAGAAAGGCGCGGATTAAAGGGATCTGCCGATGGAAAGTTTTCATCGAGAAGAAGTATAAGGAAACTGGTGTTTTGTGCCAGTATTATTATAGTAGTTTGAGTCCGACTCTTGCATGGGTCGTTTATTTTCCTTTAAAATAGGTGTGTTTGTTTAGGAAATAAATATTGTTATCCGGCTCCTGCGCGAGTCAGTTTCCTTTAAAGTAGGAGTTTGTTTTAGGAAGGATATGTGTCGTGTCTTTGTACAACTCTCCATGCAGGAGTATAAATATGTGCCCGAGGGCTATGGAAAAAACAATCAATCCAATTCAAAACAAACCAATTCTACTTTTATCTTACTTTTATCGCAATTTACCCTTTTTATGCATTAGTTATAGCTATCAACGAGTTCTTCAAGCTTTCGACGGGCTGCATCACCTTGATCTCCATCAAATCCTTTCTAGTTCCACGTGGGAGTACCTCTAGGCTTTGGCAATCCGGGCGCATCGCTGTTTGCCTCGTCTAGCTCTGCTCTAGTTACCCCTGATCAATTTGAGCCTTGACGTCCGGGCGCATCGCTGTCGTCTCGTTCAGTTTGTTCTAGTTATCATCCTTGTTGATTGATTGGTCAAATCGACTGGCACGCCCTCGACATCGAGCTTTGGGTAATAGTCCGAGGTGTTCACAGATCTGATGCTTTTTGTGTCAACAGTTCTTTGATGGGTCTATATGCAAAGAAGGAGCAGGTATCGGCATTGTCTTAATTTCACCCCGAGGACGGAAGTATGAAATTTCGTTGCCGATTGTTGCTGCATTGACAAACAATCAGGCTGAGTATCAGTCTCTACTAAAAGGGTTGGAATTACTCAGGGAGGTACGTGCCGATACTGTTGAAATCTTTGGCGATTCTATGTTGGTGATCAATCAATTGACTGGAGTATATGAATGCCGAAGTGAAGTGTTGATTGCACACCATGAGAGATGTTTAAAATTATTGAAAGAATTCAAAGAGTATCGCCTTGAGCATATTCCTAGATTGCATAATGAAGAGGTCAATCGGTTAGCACAGAATGCTTCAGGATATCAGCCGATTCAAAAAGTCATGACATCGGTAATGGTTGCCGATGACTGAAAAAAGGAAATCGCCGATTACTTAAGAGATCCATCTAAGAAGGTTGAAAGGCGTCTAAGGTTCCAAGCCACCAAGTATGTGCTCCTTGACAATGAAGTGTATTATCGGACGATTGATGGAGTTTTGCTCAGATGCCTTAGTAAAGAGGAATCAAAGGAGTTGATGGGCGAAATCCATGAAGGTGTTTGTGGAGCACATCAATCGGTATTCAAGATGAAATGGATGATTAGGCGGAATGGATATTATTGGCCGACAATTCTTGAAGACTGCTTCAGCTATTTTAAAGGGTGTCAAGATTGTTAGAAGTTTGGTAATGTCCAGAGGGCACCTGCATCGGCAATGAATCCTATAATCAAGCCTTGGTCGTTTAGAGGATGGGCCATTAATCTCATCGGCCAGATTTATCCGCCGTCAAGCAAGGGGCATAAGTTTATACTTGTTGCTACCGACTACTTCACGAAATGGGTTGAGGCGATTCCTTTAAAGGTGACATCGGCAAACATGGTGGATTTTGTAAAAGAACACATTGTTTACCGATTCGGTATTCCTCAAACTATTACTACCGATCAAGGAACCATGTTCACATCGGGAGAGTTTGACGAGTTTGCTACTGTTATGGGGTTCAAGGTATTGAATTCTTCTCCTTATTATGCTCAAGCTAACGGTCAGGCTGAGGCGACTAATAAAGGAGTTATTAAACTTATCAAACGCAAGATTGAAGAAACCCCTAGAAGGTGGCATATAGTGTTAAATGAAGCTCTATGGTCGTATCGGATGGCTTGTCATGGTGCAACTAAAGTTTCGCCGTATCAGTTGGTCTATGGGCATGATGTTGTTCTGCCTTGGGAAATTAAAACTGGTTCTAGGCGATTGTTTTCTCAGGATCAATTGACAACCGATGAGTATGATACTCTTATGAAGGATGAATTAGAAGACTTAGCAGGTCATCGGTTGAGTGCTCTGATCAGCATTGAAGAAAACAAGAAAAGGGTTGTCAGATGGTATGATAAGAAGGTGAAGGTGAAGGAATTTGTCGATGGTGATCTGGTATGGAAATTGATTTTACCGATTGGGACTAAGAGTTCTAAGTTTGGAAAATGGTCTCCTAATTGGGAAGGTCCTTATCGGATAAAACAATCTGCTCCTAGCAATGCTTATATTTTAGAAACTCTCGAAGGAGTTGCATTCTCCAGAGCAATCAACGGTAAATACTTGAAGAAATATTACCCTAGTATTTGGGTAGACGCATAAAGTACTCGTGCGAATGCCGATGAGAATAAGTTATGTGACATCGGTAAAAAGTGTACTGACATTATATTACAAAGCAAAATTAAGTATCACTGTTACACTTGTCGATATGATGAATTACAACAAAGATTGAATAGCTGATATCGCATGCAGGCAAATTTGTTCTATCTCTTCCATCTCCCTAGCGTCATCATCGGCAGACCCTTCAGCTGGTTTGATCTTCTTCTTCAGCAGAATAGCTTGTCGGGCGTTTCTGTCTCTTTCTTGTTGCAGAGCCTTAATAGTGTCGGGCAGTTGGGCTTTCTTTTGGTTGGCTACGCTCAAGGCTTCTTCAACCCTTCTTAGTTCGGCCTGCAGCTCTTCCCTCCTTGCCGATAAGTGAACTATCTCTTGCTCAAGACTGGCGCTGGAAGCTTCTACTTGGTCGATGTCCTTATGCTTCGCATCGGCAATTTGCTTGAATTTGAGCATTTCTTCTTCAAGCTTTGATCGAGCGGTCCTATCGGCTATGCGATGAGAGAGTCTTTGGTATTGGAGTTGCTTGCTCTCGAGAAACGCTGCCTGGAAGAGGGTTTCTTCTGTATCGGCAGATAGGTGGCCTTGGATGTCTTTAAAAGCTATCTTCACTGCAGTAGAGTCTTGGACGAGAAGGGATGTATCTTGTTGTAGTAAAGATAGCAGTGTTTCAAGCTTGAGTTTGACCTCTGCCGATAAGGCTGGAGCGGACCTTTCTTCATCTTCGTCTTCATCGGGAAGGTTGACGGCGAAGGAGAATAAGTTGTCTGCTGGAGCAGAACCTTCTCTGTCTTCGTCTTCACCAGGGATGTTGACGCCGAAGGAGAACAGACTATCGGGGGAGTCTTGGGCCTGAAAAGGAGAGTTAAAATTTGTCGACCATAAATTTGTACTGCAAGTTTTTAGATAATCGGCTTACCATCTTGAAGCGGATTTCTTGCCTGGGACTTGAGGAGTTGGTTGGTATGGCCTCATCCTGGAGATCGGCAACGGTTGCCGATGAACACGCTTCCGTAGGAGGAACGGTTGGTGCTGTTGCTGGTGCTGTCTCTGCTGCGGTAGTTGGCTCCTGTGGCGGTGATGCCATCCCCTGGTCGGGGATGTTATCTGGTGTAGGTGCTGGTGCCGATGCCGATGTTGCAGCTGGTTCTTCCAGCATTGGTATTGTTTCTTGGTCGAAGATTTCGTCCATTGGCTGATCAGGGGCAGGAACCGATGATGGCTCTACTGTTGGTGCGTCGGTAGCTGGAGTGGCTCGCCTCAGGCGTTTCTTCTTTGGTGCAGCAGTGGGAAAACCAGCCCGTTTTGGTGAAGCCTGGGGGGCATCGGCAGCAGGAGTTGGAGAAGTCTGTACGTCTGGAGCAACTGCCGATGGCTTCACTGCCTAAAATTTTTGGTGTAAGTTACATGAAGTAAAATATTGCCGATGAGAGTTTATGATCGGTATAAGTAAAAATAAAACTTACCGCAAAAGCCCACGCCAGGATGGCAGCAGCAGCTGATGGAGTGGTGATGGTCTTTGCAGGCGTCGGCTTGGGCTTGAGAGTGACCTTAGGGACCCTCTGAGGAGTGAAGGCAGCCAGTGTAGGAGCTTTATTACCGATAATCGATACAGGGCTCATCACTCGAAGGTGGAAGGGCTTGCCACTCTTGCTCATTCGGGGTCGTCGACCTGTAGTAAAAGAGAGTCAAATGCCGATGGTAGAAGTAAATAGTAAGATACATTGGGATAAAGAAACTTACTGCATCATCGGGAATGACGTGATCGGTGTCGATCAAGTGCCGATAGTAGTGTAATGACTTGGCGAACAGTTGGTCTCTCTATTCTTGCCACCAAGATTTGTATAACTCTGTCATGAATGATGTTGGTGCCCAGGAGGATAAGTCGATGTCTGATGTGTCAGCATCGGGAGGGAGATTGACAACCTTGTTTCAGTCCATGGCGCTGGAGATTATTTGTCTTGGTTTTATTACCTTAGAGTAGCAGAGCTTGATCGATAATTGGCCGAATGCCAGTTGTCTTGCTGCTACCGATGGGTAATAGAACTCAAAGGATGGAGGAGCATTCTTCCCAGTTCCGAAAATGTTAACTGGAATAGCTCGGGGAACAATGTTGGCCTTCATGATTACTTCATTCTGAGGCACGTTCCAATCGGTAAGGTTGAACAACAGAGGGAATTGGTTATTCTCGTCAACATAGGGCCACCAAAGCCATTCTGCGACAGGGATTCCACAGTAAAACTTTTGGAAGAACCTACCGAATTGATCTGCATTGGCATCGATTCCTGGTAGCACTATGATGGCTTCCCCAAAATTGAGTGGGGGACGAGTTGCCGATTCATCATCCTCATATACATAATCTTACGATATATCCCTTGGGAATTGCTGATTGAACAGATCAAATTGAAGGACATTGTATATGTGTGCGTTCAACCACATATTCACGAACCACCAAGGACCTCCAAGGTTGCCGATGGACTCACCTAGCAATAGCCTCTTGGACACTTGTTGCAGGAGATGGTATACCGATCCAAGAAGATATCGGCCAAGAGGGAGTCTTGTTCCATCGACAAGAAGTTCTGCTGCGGGGAGATGCATGGTGGTAGGTCCGACTGCTCTGCCATAGAAGATAAATTTTTCTAGCCACATATTCAAAAATATGGCGTGCTCCCTCTGACCTACCGATCCAGTTTTTTGATATTCCTGGATGTAACCGGCCCAGCCGCCGATATTGCGCGTGTTCACTTTATACTCAGCCTTCCTATTGAACAAGGCGGGGGTATTGGCAGAGGAGACATCGAGGCCGGTAAGCATATGCACATCGGCAAGAGTGGGAGTGGTCGGTCCGTGTCTGAATAAAAAGGAATTCATTGTATCGAACCAGAAATAAGAAGCCGCCATCATCATATTCTCGTTCTTCTCCATATCGGCAATGGAGAGCCTGATGCACTGATCTAAGTTACGTTCTGACCAATAAACTTGTTGTGTTTTAATTATTCTAAGGTACCAGTTCTTCCATTCCTTGGTGGGTCTAGGCCATGAACGGAAGGCATCTTTCCATAACCCTAGGCTAAAGCACTCGGATCTGAAAGGGATGCGGTTGGTCTCGGCATTAATCAGATTGGTGGGGTCAGAATTTCCCATTGGGCCCAGGCAGTTGAAATTGGATTGCTCAATGGGGATTACTACCTTGTTGTACAGTTCCTAGGTTTCAGAAAAAATCAAAGAAAGAAAGGGGAAAAGAATTACGAGATTGATGCGGAAAAGAAATTTGCAGAAGATGAAGCGAGAAAGAAGCGGATTTACTCTGGGGACATCGAACTGGATCGCCATTGAAGTTGAGGAAGTCCTTGCGATTCGTATTCTGCTGGAAGAAGACGCCGCTGTTTGAGTTCGCTGGACTGTTCTTCGGAGTCGCCGCCGAGGTTGAAGAAGAGGGCAGGTGAATGAAAGTGGGCTCAGGGTGAAAAACAGATTGGATGGTGGTAACTTTTATAAGCCTGGTCAGGGGTATTTTGGAATTTTCTTTGCACTGAGCGGGAATGTAGAGAGGTATGCAACAGGTATGTGCGGCAATCGAGGAGATATGATTGGACTTACAACTGTTCGCGCTGTGGTCGTGGGATTTTATTAATAAATTGTGGTTTTGCGCGCGGTAATCGAGGAAGTCGTGCAAGTATCTTGGAAGGAGAGGTTACATTAGAGAAAATTTCGGCGCGTAAAATATTCTACACTCCGAAATTGGGGGGCATGTGTTGACACCGTTTTTCGGCATGTGTCCAATGAGTTAAGACTCGCAGTGATCGGTAGTTGTTTTCTATCGGCATCAGCAGGTTATCGGTTAACGTTACCGATGAGAATGAATTATGCACATGAAGATAAGTTTGTTGCCGATAGAAGCTGGACAATAGAAGTGGTTGCCGATAAGGGTATTGTCGATAAGGATGTTGCCGATAAGAATTGGGCGATTCTTGCCGATAGGGATTAATTAGTGAAGACAAGTAACAAGAAGTGCAAGGTTGCCAATGGGAAGTATTGCCGATGCCGATGGGCATGGAGTGACGATGCCGATGAGCACAAGATAACGTGGCAGTTGATGTCAGCAAAGGATTACCGACAGCAATAGATGGAAGTTGCGGATTAAAGTCTGTTGATGGAAAGTTTCATCGAAGAGAAGATATAAGAAAACTGGTGATCTCATACTAGTATTATTATAGAAGTTAGAGTCCGACTCTTGCACGAGTCGTTTATTTACTTAAAAATAGAGGTGTCTGTTTAGGAAAATAATATTGTTATTTGGGTCCGACTCCTGCGCGAGTCCGTTATTTCCTTTAAAATAGGAGTTTGTTTTGTTTAGGAAAGGTGCAAGTCGTGTCTGTTTACAACTCCCATTGCCGGAGTATAAATATGTACCTAGGGGTCGTGAAAAAAACAATCAATACATCAAACAAATCAATTACTCTTATTCTACTTTTACTGCAATTTACTCTTTTATTGCATTAGTCTTAGTTTATCTACGAGTTCTTCAAGCTTCGACGGGCTGCATCACCTTGATCTCCGTCAAACCCTTGTAAGTTCCGCGTGGGAGTACCCTGAGCTTTGACATCTGGGCGCATCGCTGTTGTCTCGTTCAGCTCTGCTCTAGTTATCCTGATCAAGTCCGAGTCTTGACATCTGGGCGTATCGCCGTTGTCTTGCTTGGATTTTGTTCTAGTTATCATCCTTGTCGATTAACTGGTCAAATCGACTGGCACACCTTTGGATATCGAATTCGGGTAATAGCCCGAGGTGTTCGCAGATCCTGACGCTTTTTGTGTCAACAGATGGTAAGTTTGGAGATATGATATATGAGGTTATTTCATTAATGATCATGTGGATATCAACTGGGTTATGCATAACTAAAGTTAATTGTTGGTAAAACTTGATAAACTTAAAAGCAACCACAGTAAGACAGTGTCAGCCTTTTGAGCTTCATAACCCTGTGTTATTCTGGCTGAGTACTTTAAGTGCTCACCCTTGCCTTATCAACCATATCAGATTGCAAGGCATTAAAGGGGTTAGGCTTGTGATCAACCAGTCAGTTGTCCCTGTGAAGTTGGAGCCTTCGCCTGAAGTTCGGAGTCGTCTTTCCACTGTTTGCTATCTTGAGGTTATCCTTTGACCTTATATGTTATATATTTAAGTATTGTCTTTTGATATCACCTTAATTTGTGGCTATATGTGAGATTTGACTTCCTGGGCTCACATATGGTGTATATCTGGTTTTGTTCTTAAAACCGGGTGTGACACTTAAGGAGAAAGTGGAAAGGTTCACTAGCAAGAATGAGACTTTGCAAGAAAGTCATGATGAGCTATTATGCTCTCATGACAAGATTATGGATTCTCATATCATGCTAGATATTGCTCATGAGGTTATGATAACAACGGTAAAATCATATCAACCTCACACCCACAAATACACATGTACACAAGTTCAATCTATTTTATCATGTGCTAACAATTGTTGCTCTCGAGTAAGCCAACCTTCCGTTGAGCATGTATATGTAGAAATTTGTGATGACTCCGTCACAAAAGAAAATGAACAGCTCAAGGAAGAGATTGAGAGGCTAAGAAGAGAATTGATTCATTGCAAGGGTAAAGTTGGTACAGATCAGCCTGCACAGATGGTGGCACAACAGCAGCCCTAAGCAGCACAGCTACCTAAGGGCGGCAGTGCCGCTGTGAAGGGCGACAGTGTCGCTGCCCACAGAAAAGGGAAGGCTACCACTTCTACCCCTCCTCAAATCAAATCCAACAAGAAGATCACCATGTTAAAGAAAGAGCCTCAGAAACCAAAGAATGCTTCATCACTTACTTCAAGTGCAAGAAAGAGGGTAACCATATGAGAGATTTCTCTTTGGAGAAAGAAAAGAAGGACATAAGCAAGATCCAAGAGAAGAAGAAGATGGCTCATGTCAAATGCTTCAACATGGGACACAATGCCTCTATGTGTTCCAACAAGATTGATGACCAAGCAACACTTTCAAAGAAAAAGACAAGAATAAGTAATAGGAAGTGTTATGGATGCAATGAGAAGGGACATGAAGTTGCATCATGCCCCCACATGGATGATGAAGGCTTGTCATCATCAAGAAAGAGGCTCACTAGCAAGGTAGCAAGCAAAAGGCAAGAAAAGAAGGACAACAAGAACAAGAGCCGCCTATGCTACACTTGTAGAACAAAGGGACATTTTGGTAAGGATTGTCCCATGGGTAACACTCCTAAGCCAAAATCTTCAATTGATAAAAATTTGCTTAGGAGACCCAAAAATGACACTTGTGCTAGAAAGGTGATTGGTTCACCACATGCTAGCACAAAGGCCATTTTGGTACCTAAGTCTCTTGTGACTAACCTTGATGGACCCATCTTGGTATGGGTACCAAATTGTGCTTGAAGTGTTATAGGTACTTGAAGGTGATATGATGCTTCGGGGTGCTTGAGCAAGTTGATTGAAAATATTCACTCAAGCTATCAACCAATTCATATTGTCCTTCTTATATGGTTGACCCGAAGATGGATTTATGGAAACATTTCAAACTTCATATTCACTTTGGTAACTAGTATCTAACCCTTACTAGCTAGCCACTTGACTTGTGTAGTCTCTTGCAAATTCACAAATGTGTGTATGTTTGTGAATGAGTAGAGTGGCTAGAATATTCTAGTAAATAATTCACTTTCCATATGATGCTTTTAATGGCTCTCTAGTAGAGCATGTTCTTATTATGTTGTAGGTTATGAAGTATACAGACAGGAGATCATTAAGTTGCTGCTGCACCAAATTTCCGCTAACATACTCTATGAAGAAGTGTAGCACACCCACCTGCTGGAAATCAGTAGGGCGGCAGTGCCGCCCCTCCTACCTCAGCAGCAGCTGAGATCAGTCCAAACCATGGATGAAGCCTACATCATGATCATCAGAAATCCACTTAGGGAAATAAAACACTTGAGGTTATATATATATATATATTGGTTCCTGGTCATGGAAGAAAAGTATGATTGGAATTGATTTGATCATCCACACCAAGTAACATAGATGACTTGAGTCTCCTTTGTGGACTTCAAACCAAGAATTTCAAGATGAAGAAAGCATACTTTGAGTTGGTTTGAGGGATTCAAATACTTGGCTCACATTGAAGAATACAAGTAAATTTCAAGAAGGCCAAGAATGAAGAATCAAGCTCAAGTCAAGTAGAGACACTTATCACTCACAATTCAAGAACTCTCTCCTTGATGGATTCTTGTCATATGGTAGATTGGCAAAATCTCATTCTCATATTATGGCCATCTACATGCTCTAATGGTTATAAGTATTTCTTGGCATATTTCAATTTGATTACCCTCTTGTTGCCATGACCTAGACATAGAGTCAAATCCCAAGTTCTTAATTGAATAAAGTACTATGTGAGAAATTCAAATACTTAGAGCACTTATCAAAAGGGACTTTACTCTATGACTAGAGTTGTGAGACTAATGCTTTCTCTCTAAGTGATATTTGTGTAGCCTCACTAGCTAATTGAGAATGTGTTTCTCAAATAGAGTGTGCTATCATAGGAAGGTCATCAATCCAAAACTATGTGATGTATTCTCTCTCTAGTTGATTTGGAGTTGATTTTTCTATGTTAGTCACTCACCATAATATGGATTAAACCTACCCTTTGGACTTAATTGACCAACCATGCACATTCACATTTCTATTCCACTAAAAGGGTGTGCATGAGGCTTTGAGGGAGATTTAATCCATGTTATGAGGTTTCTCTATTTTGGTAGCCTACTTGCCATCCACATATAAAGGGTTACTAAATGAGAAACTAGTGCTTGTGGTACTAATGACCTCTTGTGTTTAAGATTGTTTATAGAAAATCATAGAGAAGAGATTGTGCTTGTATTGGATGAATCATAAGCCTAAAGGTTGCTCTCCACCCAAAGTAAGATGAGGTTGAGTTAGATAAAGCATCTATGAATAATTTACAAGATTACAAGCATTGATAAGAAATCTGAATGGATATAACATCGTGTGAGTATTCTTATCCCAAATCATCTCAAGATTGGACAAGAAGAGAAGAATTGAGAAAATCATCAAATCTATCCAGAAAAGTGAAAACTGAGTTGGTTGCCTTCAAGCATTGATTTGGAAGTTCAAACACTGATGAAATGACCTGACACTTTTTGATCATGATATACACATCTAGTACTTGCTACTGTACAGTTGGCATGAAGATTGGTTTAAAAGAAAATCAGTTTTTGAGTTGATTTCTGTCAGTCACAGCAGTGCAGTTTCAAACTTGAGCAGTTTTGGTAGAAAATATATTTGACTGCTCAAATGATGTCCAAATGGGCTAAAATTTCTACAGCAGTTAAAGGACATGTATATTCATACCTCTACCAAGTTTCATCAATACTGGACTAGTATTATGAGAGATATGAAGCTTTCTCTGAAGAGGACAAAATCTGAAAACTATGTGTATTTCAGACATTGGCAGTTATTGGAAAATTGATTTGACTGATCAAATTGAGTCCAAATGAGCTGAAATTTTGACAGCAACTAGAGGACTCATGGATGCACATCTCTACCAAATTTCATGCATATTGGACTGATGGTCTGATAGATATGAATTATTTTCCAAAGAAGACAGAATCTGAAAATTCAGTGTTTGGAATTGAATTGCAAGCTGCTTGAAGGAGATTGAATTTAGTTGGAATGAAATATAAACTTCTCTCTTGACCCTAGGATCATTGGTATGCATGAGTGTACTTTGTGTACCCTTGTATGCACAAATTGAAGGGGAGTTTAGCTAATATCTTGTGGGACTAAGGGTTTCATCCAAGTTCATCATGAGTAGTCTCACACATTGGAAATAGAAGAACATCAAAGGAGGATGGATGACTCAGCTGGAACCTTTGTGTGCTCCAAAGATTATTCTATGTGGTCTTGGTCTTTATAAACCAAGAGCTTCTGGTTTAGTGTTGAATGCCTCAATCCTTGGTGGAACCAGCTGTGAATGAGTTGGAGAGAAATAATTGAATTGTGAATTTTCATTGCTAATTCTCCACTCTATAGCTCATCAAGTGCTCATGATCCATCCCATTGATTACCCAGGATCTTATCAACAAAAAGTGGTAACTCCTAGTTCACAATTTGCATGTTTTATGAATTTTACCTTTTTGCTCTCTATGTGAGTTGCTTTAGGTAAAGAAAGAACTAGGAACCTAATATGGATCTTGGATGATCATGAAAGCTCTATTTCACCACATTTCATCAAGTGAAAAACTATTGCGATCCAATTCATTGAAGTCTCACTTATGATGGCATTGTGTGGTGATCTATCTACCTTGGTGGTGGTATGTGTCCTTGGCATAATTTCAATTGTTGCAACTTTATCATTCCTTGACCAAGATATAGGATGAACTCCTCTAGACTCTTAAACTGATTCAAGTGCATTTCACAAGTAATTTGAGTACTTGATGCACATATGAAGGGGGAGCCCATTCTATGTCTTGTGTCTTTGAGACTAACCTTTTCTTCTAGTGAATTTTTATAGTCTCTCGGTGAGAATGGGTTTCTCATGAGTATGCTACACTAACTCAATCCAATTTGGTAAAGTTGTCTCTCATATTCATTTGGATTGCAATTTTACCTTGTTAGTAGCTACTCTCCATAATATAGCTTAAATTCTCTTGTTTGGACTTAAATGACCAAAAGTGCATATGTTCTTGTCTTCCACACATATATGTATGCACTATCAAAAAAGGGAAACTTAGTCTATGTTATGAGGTTTTGCAATTAGTGATCTACATGTCTTCCACATCCAAAATGGTCACTAGTTGTGAAACTCTAGCTTGTGCAATTTAATGCCATCCCTTGTCTTTGTAAGCATTTACTAGGTGATATCTATGTGACATTATGAGATACAAGCATCCATTCCAATTGGCATCAACTTGTGAAGATTCCTTCAATTGGTGTCATACTATGAAGATTATATTTCAATTGATATTGATGGACAATCTATCAATTTGGTATATCAAGAAATATGTCTTCAATTGGTATCTCAAAATGACAACAAGAGCTAGCAATGGACTCTAAACTAAAATCAAGCACAAGTTTGTGATGTTTCCTTCAAGATGATGATAAAGATAGATGAGCACAATTGAGATATGTTTGCTTAAGCAAATGCCAAGCCCATCAAAGCACTAAATTCAAAATAATCATCATGATGGAGATTATGAGGCTTAGAACAAAGGTATATCACTCCATGAACTCTTGTACTACCTTTGTGCATCTAGGCCCTTACATGCTAGTGTGTGCATGTGTATAAAATAATTTGAGCCACATCATACGTTTGTTCTTGTGGTGACGATTAGAGAATGAGTTTGGTTGATACCTCTTGTGGTGATAGCATGAGTTTGTCTTATAATAAAACTGTCATCTAAGTGAGGTATGAGCCAAATATGCTATCTTCTCAAGAATCTTGACTTAATTTGTTGCATACTTTGTTTGGTAGCGAACATAGAAGAGAAATCTTATATGCTAAAACCTTAACCTACCTCTTGCCCTCACTTGTCTAACATGATTTCTTCCTTTGGTAGAGAGATCCTTTTTGGAGATTAATGCCAAAGGGGGAGAAATATTAAAAGTGTAAGGGGGTATAAAAAAAGATTGATATGTAAAGGGGAGAAATATGTTGTGTGTGCAAGGATAGTTGTGATGACTGCCACAGGTTGTAACACCCCTGGTGTTTAAGCACTTAATTAAAACTTGATCATGTCATCATATGCATTAAGCATCATTCATTTATTTGAAAACCTGGATATGCATGGAACTAAAATGAGTTTACTTTCTTATGTTTGATCCATGGTGTGATTGCAGGGTCATCTTTTCAAATTCCAAAATTTAAATTTGAATCCAAACCCTAATTCCCAGAGGGGGTGGATTAAACCCTAAACACGATTTTCAAAATCTATAAAGAATTTGCATATGGTTGTTTAAGCATTGTGGTAGATCTCTATTTGAATTTCATTTGTTGTGTTTACAGAATTTCAAGTGTTGTTCAAGTTTTTAAAGTAATTAGAAAGGGGGAAATTCCTTTAAAAAGGTTTTCAAATTTCCAAAAATGCATTTTCATTTCTAGGCCGATTTTGAAAATGTGCATATTACCAAAAGTGTAGATCATGAAATTTGAAGAAACTTTGGTGTTCTAAGTTTTTCATGAAAACCCCTGGAAGGTTGAGCTTTTTGCAAAAACAGTGCGCTCGTCGGTCTTTCGTTTTTGTTGGTCATTTTCGAGTCGGAGTCTTGCGCTAGCTTCGTCTAGTCGTCCTGAGTACGTTCGCGCTGTTGGTTGATCGAGCGTGTGCGTGTGTTCGCCGACGCATGAGCGGCCACGTGCGAGGTGCCGTCATGCTCGTCGGTAGGGTCGTTTCGCGTAGTTGCTCGTTCGTTTCTCGTGCAGTCCGCGTTGTTTGGGGGGCGCTAAGCATGATGGGGTTGTTGGTCGAGCCGATTAGGGCTTGTGTTCGCCAGTACATATGCGGCCGCGTGCGGGGTGCCGCCATTGCCGTCGGCGAGGTCACCTAAGGAGGTTATAGCCTCATTTTTCTTGTGCGTTCCGTTCGCGTCATCTTCCTGAGTCTGTTTCGATGCTTGGTTGAGTCTAGTTTGGTCTGTGCTCGCCAGCGTACGCATGACCGAGCTCTGGTCGCCGCCATCGTCGCCGGTGGGATGTTTCTGAAGGATGGAAAGGGTCGTGTCGCATCTCGTTGGGTTTGGGGTGAGGTGTAGAGTACAACGCAGGAATCGGTTGACCATTTGGTTCACCAACGGCGACGTGCCGCCGTGTTCTTTGGTCGTCGGCGCCGCTACCCTGTTTTTGTGCCACTGACATGCGGGACCCAGGTGTCACTGAAGGGTTTATCTTAATTTCCAGTTTGCACAGTAATGCTTTTTGTTATTTTTGTATGTTTATTTCTGTGCATATTTAAATTCTGTAAAAATTTGTGTATGCTCTCTGTGATGGGTAGTATTTAAGAAAAATATAACATGTCCATGTTCAGTACATTTTTAATCCTATAAAAATGCTCAAAGAAATTAAGAAATGGTTTTTCCAGGATTTTTCATGCTCTGTGTAATGCTCCAAAAATTCAAAAAAAATTTGTGTAACCTTTATATACTTATACCTTGTTGTACAAAAAATTTGGGAATTTTTGAATGATCTGTTATACTTGACTATTTGTTTAATTAATAATAAATTGATTAGCAACCCTAATGACTTTAGGTTTTGAGTGATTTTGGGTTGATTGATGCTAATGGTCAATTATCCAGTGACAACCACATGTTGGACATGTTTGATGAAGTGTTGCTTGCTCAGTTCTTTTGGATATAATTATTAAACTGGATAACCAGATTAATTATGGTTTAATTAACTTGATGTATGCTTTAGTTTAACTTTTCTTTCATGAAGGAAAGTTGTACTCAAGGTTGTAATCTGTTTTAATCATCTCTTAAGTTCATGCTTGTATGTGTTGAGCATCATGTTTACTATTCAAGCATCATCTAAAGCATGACATTTTATCGTATAGATTGTTCGTTGGTTGGGTTGGATAATCCCTCTTGTGAAGGGGCTTTCTCTCTTGTCGAATCAGAGCCCGAGTTTGTGTATCCCTCCAACCAAGGCAAGCCCCGGTGCATTCAAACTCTACCTTGTATTTTAAAATGTTTTCTTTAAATACACTTATGATTATTATTGTATTGTTCCTACTTTATTAAATTCCTACTTGATACATGGCCTTATCCTTGCACTTTTGTACCTTTACCTTGTCACTTGTTTAAAAGATGAAAACTTTTGGCTAAAATGATTAGTATGCTTAGAGTTTTCTAGTAGGTGATTTCCTATCACTTACACATAGCGTATTGCTTTGGCAAATGGTTATGCTCTTTGGAGAAAGGTTTGTTGTTGGAAGTAATAATTCATGACCGGGCGGACTCGGTGTTGGTGAGCCATCAAATGTGGATATCTGGTGAGCGGGTTCTTTCCGCCTGTGTCATTAGGGACCGTCCGTTGATGCATGACTAGGGTTGTGACTTTAGAGTACTTATCACATACTTTTGGAAGCCGGACTCTGACTATTCTCGTCTTAAGAACGGTCAAACCGCACTGGGAGTGGAGAGATGACGAAAGTAGTGTGTACCCTCCAAGTTAGCGAACTGGATGGAGGTGTACTGTGCTCTCGGGTGACGGAACCCCGGTTTTGGCGAGAGGATCCAGGGAAAGGTAGTCATATGCGTGCTTTAGTGTTGCATATGTCGTGTGTTAGGGAAGCCCCAGCTGAGATGAACCGGTTCGAATCGTCGTGTTCCTCGGATATGGAAACATAACCATGTCTTCTTCATCGTAGCTAATGAAACTTAAATTGGATACTTGTTGGTTCCTTTCTTGGATGGTTTATTACCCTGTTATCAATCATAAATTTAGATTGGTACATGAGTAATCCTTTTAAATGAATAAAATGAATTTCAATTCTTTTTATAAATGCTCATTTATGCAAAATACTTGATTCTTGCAAACCACCCCTTGAATCCTTTGACTTGCATACCTTTTGTCCACCAAATATTTTCTTTTGTCAGATAAGTCTTGTTGAGTACCCCGTACTCAGGGTTTGTTAACCCCTGTTGCAGATGAGGGTCCCAATCCGGTCTGTGTGGATTCGTGCTGCATGATCGTTGTTTCAGTTGAGGATGAGGAAGATTAGTTGTCTTTGCTTGACTCTTGGGCAAGAGTATTTCGGTTGTTTTTTTATACTCTATCAGCAGCTTGATACTATGTTATCGTATGATACTTAAGTTATGTTTCAAAAATTTATGGTTTGTAATATAACTCCAAATTTTCACTACTTTGATGTAATAAATTTTTATTGTATTACTTCTGCAATGTTTGTAATGAGAAGATCCTGTTCGGAAAGAGGTGAATGACCCGCTGCAAAGTAGTGACACCTGACGGACTAATTAAGAATTGAATCATTTGTTTGGGATTAAGTCGGATGGACTATTAATCCTGGCAAGTGGGCCCTTTCTTAAAAGGTTCTGTCACATAGGTGCGGCAATGCCGCTCTTAGAGCGGCAGTGCCGCCCAGTGTAATTTCAGTACAACTTTTCTCTGATGTGTATAACTGTCATGAGCATCACGTTTATCTTGATGACACCTTGCACCCCACATATGCTATGATATAGGAGAGTTCTCACATTTGTTCTTTAATATGTGCATTTGGCATTTGAGACCAAATTTGAATTCCCTTCAATGCACATATTTAGGGGGAGCTCACTACATCATAGGATCCAAAATCTTAATGTTTATCAATCTCTTGTAAGCTTTAATTGTGTTGTCATCAATCACCAAAAAGGGGAGATTGAAAGTGCATCTAGCCCTTTAGTGGATTTTGGTGAATTGAGTGACAACCCAATTAAAGGTCTAACAAGTTTGCTAAGTGAATCAAATGTTAAACAAGAAAAGCAAACTTGATGGTATTCCACACAGTGTTGAGATGAAGGTCAAATTGTGTATTGTTGTATTGAAAGACTATGGAAACAATCTAGTTCAAGCAAAAGACAACAATGCAAATGGAATCAATGAAATGACTTCTATGTTGTGGGGTATCATAGTATCATGTGAAAGCAAGCATGTTTGGCAAATGGAAAATGAGACATGAGTTGATAGTTATGGATTGGTCTCTATATTGGCTTGCTTTACATGAACAAGAAGAGTTGGATAGTGGACTAGTGTTGATCAAGGATTAAATAATGAATCAATAGTGCATTAGTGAGAAAACACCAAGCAAAGGTCAAATGACAAAGGAGACAATGTATATTGGATATAATATGGTCTCTACTTTTAGTTTGGTTGTATGGACAAAGATTTAAAGAATCACTTTGCATTAATATGATCAAGCTAGAAGTTTGAAGATAGAGATTGAAGTGAGTGATAGGAGTGTCAAGCCAAAATAAGGAGGATCTAAGGAATTGTGAATTGGCTTGACCATATTGATGTGGAGTCTCATATATCAAAGCTTGATTGATCTCAACATTCATATCTACAAGATATCAAGCAAGGATCACAATATTGTAGAAATGGTTTTCAATCGGTGCTTAATATGGTGTGACTTGAGTATGGCTTGATAGGGTGAAGATAGTAATGAAAGGACTTTGAGGTACTAAGCAAAGGTGAAGGTCAAGGAGACCGAGGTACTATGGCTAAGGTGAAGAAGAGAGTACTTGCATTGAGTCGAAGTACTAATCAAGTTAAGAGGAGTCATATTATGTTGAGAATCAATTTATTAGTGGAAGTGACTTGAAGCCATGAGTTGAATTCATATATGTTGGAAATATTTAAGTCACAAGCTCTAAGGTGTGTTTGCTCAAAGAGATGAGATAATGATGATTGCAAACACATGCTCAAGGTATTACAAGAATGAGGACAATACATTCAATGATGCAGCCCCAATTTGCAAATGATACGGTGTCCGGCTCAAAGACGTTTAATTTATTTGATGTTTTGAATTTGAGTTTAGGAAAGGCCGTACTACAAAGGGGGATGCAATGTGCATGCTTAAATGTGCAAACAAGTGCTCAAATTCCACCAAACATCCTCTCATACCATGCCCAGTCTCCCTGCAGAACAGTTTTTCATTCGGAGCATTTTTGGGCACCGCAGCGGTGTTGTTCCCCTAAGCAGCAGTGTTGGGAGTCCAGCAGTTCCAGGCTGTAGGGCAGCAGTGCCGTACCAGTCCGGCAGTGTCGGGCTGTAGCCCAGCAGTGTCGGGACTTGAAGTGTCCGTTGGACAGCAGAAGGTATTTATTTCCCCTCCCTGCTGCCCCAACGGTCATCTCGACCATTCCCTTCACCAGTGCAAAAACAGAAAGTTCTCTTCCTCTCTCTAACTCCATTGGAGCCACTCAAGCTTCTCTCTTTGATTCCTCTCCAATCCTTTGAGAGATTGAGCCTCCAAACTTCATTAGAGAGCAGCCCAAACTGTTCTTCATTTCCTAGAGCACTTGGTTCGTGTTTAAGCCGGTGGATTGCATTCGTTACTCTTGAAGCTTGCTCCTAGCCGGCTAGAGTATCGCCCATGCAGCTTGCCAACTTGTGTGGCAGACTCGGGGGGTTTGTAACCATCTCATTGAAGCTAAGAAATCACCCCTCACTTCAAGAGTTCACTCTCTTGATTTGAGAACGAGGGAAGGGAAAGCCTTGTGGGTCAAGCCTAAGCCTTGTGTGGCAAACCTCAACAACGTGGACTTAGGCCAGCCTTGGTGGCGACACTAAACCACGGGATAAATCTTGTGTCACTTGTGTTTGTGTTATTTGCTTTACTTGTATTTGTCCTCAAGGTGATTTCTAGGGTTTGGTCCCGATCTACTTGGTGGTGCAGCTTCTACCTATTCTAAGAGGTGCTAGAGGTTCCCTACACCTCTAGGAAGGTTTTCATTCAAGCACAATTTCCATTATAGTTATACTTTTTAAATTGTGCTCAGTTCTGTCCTGGAGGCCAGCACTGCCGGGCTTTAAAGCAGCAGTGTCGGACCCAAGATCGGCAGTGCCGGACCTGTGCTGACAGAAAGTTTGCAAGTTTATTTTAAACATGCATATTCACCCCCCTCTAGTCTTGTTGGGCGACATCAAGGTCCTTTCAGGGATGAGCGGGCGAAAGGCAGGGCGCACGTCCGTGTGGGGAGGGGAGCTCGCGGCGGCGTCCCGCTGCCGGCGCGTCGGGGACGGGCGGCGAAGGGCCTGGCGCGCGTCCGCGTGGGGAGGGGCGCTCGCGGCGGCTCCCCGCTGTCGGCGCGTCAGGGACAAGCGGGCGAACCGGCGAAGGACAGGGCGCACGTCTGCGTGGGGAGGGGAGCTCGCGGCGGTGTCCCGCTGCCGGTGCGTCGGGGACGGGTGGGCGAAGGGCCGGGCACGCGTCCGCGTGGGGAGGGGCGCTCGCGGCGGCTCCCCGCTGCTGGCGCGTCAGGGACTGGCGGGCGAACTGGCGAAGGGCAGGGCGCCCACGCGCTGGCTTTGGGGACGGACGGGGTGGGGCGGGGTGCCCGCAGCGTCAGTTGCGGATGGACATCCGGCCGACGGCGAGGTCATGCGGCCGGCTAGGGGAGAGGCTCCGGCGTTGGGGCTTGAGCGGTGTTGGAGAGCAACTCGCGACCGCGACCGGTGACGAGAGACGTCTGTGCGAGTTAGAAGAACAAGGGATAAGTTTTGAGGGCTAAAATAGGAAGAAAAGATTGGGTGGAACAAAAAAATGATTAAATTGAACAGAAAGTAGAAAAATGACATTTCAACGTATGGGCGCAGTTTGATAATGACATTATGGCGAATCCCTTTTGCACGATGGCAAACGAGCGAAACCCAAGTTTGATGATGATAAAATTGTCATTTTCTCAGTGTGAAGGCTCAAGGATCTGGATGGAAAGCAAAAGGTATTTTTCATTGGAAAATATTCAAGATGACATTTATCCGGAGTATTATAGAATTTGTGGCATGAAATTGTGAAGCTATTTTACTTTACATTTGCATAATAAACCATGTAATCATATATATATTTGTTCCCGTCGTAACGCACGGGCACTCACCTAGTCTTCTCTATAACTAAAAAATACGGAGAGGACCCGTCTACCAGGCCGTGGTGAAGCCTCCTCTAAATCGTCCCGCCTGGCCACGGTGAACCTCTCCTAAAAAAATCCCGCACGGGTTCCCAAAATCCCGCACTCTGCTCCCACCTCCCGCCTCCCCGAACCACGCAACTGCCGCCGCCCGATAGATCTCCCACTTCCCGGCCTCCCCAAACCAAGCATATGACGCCGCGCCGCCCGACGCCCACCTCCCGGCCAACGGACGTTCATCCGGCGAGCCCCGCTCCCGCCCACAACGCCGCGACCGCTCGCGGTGCACGTCGTCACGGCCAGCGTTGTCACGTACCCACGTTGCCTTCCTGTCCGGGTTCGAGAACGTCGCCAACTCAACATAGATCCGCTGTCCATTCTCTCACAGGCTGACCATCATCCTCTCCGGCGGCGTAGTCGCTATATGCGTGGGATCACCCACCCTGAGGTTGTGTATAACGAAACATAATCCAGTGCAAACCATCACACGCCCATGGCAGACGGTACTTTGTTATTTTTCTCTACAATTTTGCTGCAATAGTCTACTGGCCTACTGCTGTTCCAAACAAATGTGCAATGACGGATCTATTATTATTCTCATTATGTTCCTAAATTCAAAATGGTTCCTGATTAATTAGGATAGTTTATTTATTCACCGAAACTCAGATCTGAATCGTGTCAATGCAATTCCGATTTTCTGAAATTCAGTTTGAGTTGCTTGCCTGCAAAAGCATCTGGATTGAGTTTGAGTTGCTCGCCTGCAAAAGCATATAGTTTAATTATCTATAGACTGTTATTTGAACTCGAAAAAACAAGAAGAATATGCTCTCTTTTCCATTTTCTACGTTATAGATATTTTCTTCTTTTATTTCCATTATTATAGGAAAATATTCCTGTTGATATTTATTCTTTGTCATTACCTACTTATCCAGCACTTAAACCTTCTGATTCAAGGAGAGACGGGAACATATATCAATATGTTTTTTTTATAACTAGCTTGCATTAAAATTAACAGCAGTTTACATACAGTATTTTACATGACTTCAAGGGTACAAAAGAGATTCATTTGCAACAAACAGATTATCAGACATATATATTTGCGCACTTGAAAATGCCATTAGCAGTACGCACTTGAAAATGCCATGATCAGGCGGATATCAACAGGTAAAGGCCAATGCCCTGAATTTTTTTTCAAGATAATCAAACTTCGAATTTACCTATTAGTTGTCTGTAATTACGGGGCGTGCTATGAGAAAGCGATGTGATGCTTCCACTGAAATGGAATTATGGCAACTGATGATGCATGATGGGAAACTTTGAACTATAGGTGACAAGAATCTGCTAATGGTTTGTACTGATGATGCGTGCTGGTTGACCTCAGTTACTTATAATCAACAAATGGAACTCAGGTTTGACCATATCAACTACCAACTAATGGTTTATTTCTTTGTTTGTAACCGGCCAGAGGAACAACCTGCTTTAATTAAATGATATATTATATATTCTATTTTTGCACATACAATTGGGTAGAACTTCTCTTGTTAGCAGTTTCAGTGACATTATAATTATTTCTCTGCCTAAACTGACACCAGCTCAAAGTCTCATTATCCCTATTTATTATGGTTTATATATACATGCAATCACTCTAAATGTTAGCAAACTCAAAATCTTCCATGCTTGATTCAAATATTTGGCATAGCAGAGAAAAGGTCCATCATTAATATTTGTTTTATTATTAAACTGAATATTTGGATAGCTATATATATGCATATATGAACTTCTGAATACTAGGATCACAAGCTTGTTGAGAAGTAGACACAGATGGACCACATGATCAGATAGCAATGATGACTGATGGGCATATGGGCAGAGTTACATATGAACATAGAAAGATTGTAATGTCATTTTTTTAATCTCGTGCCTTGTGAATCAAAAGAATTTTCATGGCCAATGTAATTTTATAATGTTTCACTCTTCGCAACGTACGGGCACTCAACTATAGAACTAAAATATATCATCCACCCAGCACTTGTCTATGTGTGTTGTCCACCTTGGCTATGCACAGGATAGGTAAAAAAAAAACAAAATGACTTCATGATCAAACTATTAATATACAAAGGAAATTTACGACAAATTTGAATTCCTAAATAAATGAAAGCTTATCTTTCACGTATTGTAGATATGAAGTTATTATACAATAGGTTCTTCACATTATAAGCTATATTGAAGTTTGAGTTATGTTTTAATTATCTATCTTTTCTTAAGATCTATGTAATATTGATTGGAAATCATGATTATAGTATTTATTTTAGCTAACAGTATAACATATATTTATACTTATGTTATTTATTATGGTGTTATGGGTTCCCGTTGTAACGCACGGACATTCATATATATAGAAAAGTAGAGAGTAGAGATAGAGATAGCCGCCGTCCGGAGCCCCACCACACCGCACCAAGGACGTCGGGCCCTACCCACGAGCCACGATCGGCCGCTCTAATCCTCAGGCCTCTCCTCTCCGCGTAATCTAATCCGCTGGTTCCTTCGGTAATTAACGCCAAACCCCAGGCCCCTCAACTAATCACCACTAGCAGCCCAAGAGGAGCCCCGCAGCGGCGCAGCCCGCAGATCGCAGCGCAGCACCCGAGCCGAGCTGGGACCCGATCTGAACCAAAGCAGCAGCCGCGCCATTTTTCAGTCACACCGCTCGGAGAAAGAGGACTCTACCCGCTTTCGGCTTTCCTTCGCACTCCCGTTCCCCCACATCCCCCTCACCTGCCCCGCCTCCTCCGCTTCCGCCTTCTTCGCCCGTCGCTTCCTCGTCACGAGTCGTCGTCTCCTCTTCGCCGACCGGGGACGCGGAAACGCTCGGCGCAAGCAAACCCTAGCAACCGAGCTCGCGGCGGGCCGGGAGGGATGAAGAGCCTGTTCAAGAGTAAGATCAGGTGGCAGCACCGGTCCAACGACCCCGTGTCCCCGGCGTCGGGGCAGCCGCCGCCGCCGCAGGCGTCGGGCCCGCCGTCGCCGTCGCCCGCGAGCTCCCCGTCGGGGACGGCGCCAGCGCCGGCGCTCTCAGTCTCGACGGCGGCCTCCTCCTCGCCCCCCTCCGCCGCGGCCACGCCCACGGGCGCTGCTGCGGCGCCCGCGCCCGCCGGGGCTGCTGCAGCTGGACCGGGACCGGGAGGGGAGGACTACATATCGTCCGAGGAGGAGTTCCAGATGCAGCTGGCCTTGGCTCTGTCCGCGTCTTCCAACACCGATTGCGTGGGGGACCTGGACGGGGAGCAGATCAGGAAGGCCAAGCTCATGAGCCTCGATCGCTTCGCCGCCCACCAGGTTGAGACCGACACAGCGGAGTCGCTCTCCCGCCGATACTGGGTGAGCCTACCATTCGGAACCATCATCATCGTTATATAACACTCGACTTGTTAGTTGCTTGTGAGGTTTTAGGTTGAAACCGATTACAACTGTCTCGACTTAATGTGGACCAATTGGCCAATTACTCTGCTTCGTACTCGGATGACATTTAAATTCGTGTGTTAGTTTCAGTATCAGCTTATGTGACTATGCCTAGTTGCCAATTGAGCTTCACTTCAGCCCACAAGTATAAGCTTCCTGATTGCTAGTGAGCATTGTATTAGTCATAGAAGATGCTTCCTCCGATCACCGACGTAATTTAACTCTGACCTAATTCAAACTTTTTTTTAGCTCTGATGATCAATTTCTAAAATTCACATATATTGACAACACAAGATCGTCGCTGCTTGATTCGTTGTGAAATGCTATATATAACTGTTTCTTTTAGATAGTATGTGTTTCTTGATATTACTAATCAAATTGTGATATTGGATACCACGTGGATGTCCTAATGGACTTTGTGATTACATGAAGTATTAGGTTGAGTCTCCCATGGAAGCCACCAATTATAGTCTTCCTCGATCACATAAAGCAGCTTTTTTTTTTCCGGACACGCTATGCTGATGCCGTTAAAACACTAGTTTGCTGAATCATTGCTAATTCCTATTTATAGCGTCTGTTTGACCAACCAAATAGTTGTCTTGGTCTTCCCTGTTATGTCATTTAGGTACGCTTGGGAAACCTACATGCCCAATTAACACTGTTAACTGCTGCAAATTATGTAACTATTGAGATACTACCTTATCTCATGCTTGCTATTACGATTCGCCTCAGTCTAGGAGTTGGAAATAATATATGGAGAGGTGGAAATGCTAGTTACTATTTAGGGGCTGCTTGCATGCACACAGAAGATACTGATGTACTCCCTCCGTATCATAATTAGATGACGTTTTGGACAAGCTTTGAGTCAAACATTGGGAATATAAATAATCAATAACTTTTAAGTTGTTGAGATTTCAAATGTGAAAATTATATGAATAGATTTGTCTTGAAAAATACTTTCATAAAAGTATATATATATCATTATTCCATAAATATTTTTATATACACAAGAGGTCAAAGTTGTGTTTGGGAGACTGTGTCGCTGTCCAAAACGTCATCTAATTAGGATACGGAGGGAGTATTCACAGTGGTAAAGCCGTAAAGCCGAAATGATTGGTTCCTGGTGTGCTACTACTAGGAAAGAGGGGATTGATCCCAGTGCCACATTGCTAGAAGGAAAAAAAAGGATAACAAAACAAAAGACTTCTGCTCCTGAGAAATGGGTAAAAAAGTATACACCTTTATAGGCTCAACCAGGGCATGCAAAACCTAGGTAAACAAAAGGAAGAAGCTGTATGCATGCTAGATGCTCGCATATCATGGAGGTGGAAGATAGTTAGCCAAGGAAAATGATGGATCAGGTAGCAGATTTTTTTTTTTCAGAAGCAAAAATATGGTTGCTGGTCAAATGATGCTAGGGTATCATGGAGGTGACTGCTATCAGGGTAAAACCAGAATCTGCTGATGAATGGAGCTGAAGTCCTTAAAGAACTGGCGCCGCTCTACCATCTGCAGGAAGCAGTTCAAGATCAAGGGATGACTTTGATCACAACCAGTGATGTGGTGGCCTGAAGTTTCAGATGTGCCGATAAGCTGAAGTAAACTAAGTGGGCTGCTTGTTGGATGTAGCAACCTGTTCTAGCACCTTAGTGATGTTCTGTTCGTAATAACTGCTTTTGGCTGGATCCATTGGTTTGGCTGGAGTGTGTTCGGTCGCAATTCTGATTGGTAGTTTTGTATCTCTCACACTAGGGGTAATGGAAACCTGAGTGCTCTATTACTATCCAGTTTTTATCCCTGTATCGTTTGCAACAACCGTTGGACGCTTGCTTGCAACAAACTCTCTGGTTTCTTTCCAATGCAAATTACTATTAGGACTCTTCTTGGAGATGCAAGATCAGTGTTTTTATTAACTTTTCTTTTCCTTTTGGTGTGTCTAGTTAGGTCAAATTCTTGTCATCATACTATATTTTGGTCTGTTGATCACTACATACGAGTGTGGTTGTTGTGTTCTGACTTCTGACAGTCATGCTCCGCTATGACATCTGTTTTTAACTTCTTTCAGGACTACAACTTTCTTGATTATCATGAGAAAGTTATCGATGGCTTCTATGACATCTTTGGCTCCTCTATGGAATCCTCTAGGCAGGGGAAGATGCCATCATTAGCAGATCTCCAAACAGGCATAGGGGACCTAGGCTTTGAAGTCATTGTAATAAACCGAGCCATTGATAGTACCTTGCAGGAGATGGAGCAAGTGGCACAGTGCATCCTGTTGGACTTCCCTGTTGCCAATATTGCACTCTTAGTGCAAAGAATAGCTGAGCTTGTTACAGATAATATGGGTGGGCCTGTCAAAGATGCTAACGACATGCTCACAAGGTGGCTGGAGAAGAGTACTGAGCTGAGAACCTCGCTACAAACAAGTTTGTTGCCTATTGGTTGCATCAAGATAGGTCTTTCACGTCACCGTGCGCTACTTTTCAAGGTCCCCTCCCTCCCTCCTTCCCTCTGTCACATGCATACATATGGAAGAAAACTAGCTAGCTAGGAAGTTACTGAAAAAGTACTGTATCGTTTCAGCTGAGAAGCACATGCTTATGAAGTTATGTAATTATGTCCTGTACCTCTCCGTGCAGATCCTTGCAGATAGTGTTGGGATTCCATGCAAACTTGTCAAAGGGAGCAATTATACTGGTGGTGATGATGACGATGCTATAAACATAATTAAGATGGACAATGAAAGGTATCAATGTTTCATCATTGCGCTTTATTCATACTTCATAGCATAAATACTTAAGTTACTTCAAGTTATGCTATCCATGTGCTAGTCTTATTTACTATATTCCAATTATTTTGTTGCTACTCTATGTTTACTAAGTAGTTCTTTGGTGTAATTTTTTTGCAGGGAGTTCTTGGTTGATTTGATGGCTGCTCCTGGTGCTCTTATTCCAGCAGATATCTTAAGTTGGAAAGGCAATTCGTTAAATTCTAATCGAAAACTCGGCCTGAATCAAACAGCTGGATCATCGAGTATTGTTGATACTAATATGGATCCTAATGCATTGCCACTTGAACCTAAAGGTGGCCAACTGCCTTTGTTCGGCAGTGGTGATTGGATATCAGACAGTGGTTCTGGATATGAGGCAGAAGAAACTGCAGCTTCTACTCAAACGTCTTCGGGTGTCACATCATCTGTTCCTGCTGGTAGTGTTTTTGACAGTTCATGGATGCTGGTTAATCATGACCAATCAGATGGACCATCAACTTCTGCTGGTACATCATCCCAGCAGAAAGTTGAACCTCAAAGTGGACATCAGCAGAATTTAAATCGTCTTTCAGATTTGCAAGAAATTCCAGAGTCAAAAAACCTTTTTGCTGACCTTAATCCTTTTGGGGATATGAAGTCCAAGAAAACTTCAGTACCATTCAAAGGACCAGATAATAGGAACAATGAGTTGCAAAAGCGCAGAGAGAACATAGTTCCTAATACTGGAAGACCACAGCAGCGGTTAGTTATGAAGAATTGGTCTCCTTACAATGATGTTTCCAACAACAAACAGTACAATTATGTCGAGGATTCATTTGCCCGTAGAAATGTTGGCAATAATGCTGCATCATCATCATCCCAGATGCCACGACCAGCCGCAAGGTCTAATCTTAATTCCGGATTGCGTAATGATGCATCATATCATGATTATGATAGTATTATGGCTGGTACCTCGCCCATGAAGATTCCATCTACAGCTGAGACTGGGAAGGTTCCTGAAAGGGTTCTGCGTGGTGATTTGGACAAAGGCCAAACAAATTATAGACTGGAGGATCAACATGTTGTAGTTCAACCACCACAGGAAAGACTTCCATGGGGTAATCCTGCAGAAGGAAGAGTTCCAATGAATAGAGTTCAGAGCCAAGCAAAACAACACATGGAAAACATGGATGTAAAGCAAGACCATAAGAAATTGCTCCCTGATCCAAAAAAATCTCCCCTCGACAGATTCATGGACACGTCATTGCCGTCAAGAAACATGGACGTGAGGTCACAGAGGCTTGACTTTGATGATGATGTGTCTGATTGCGAAATTCCTTGGGAAGATCTTGTGATTGGTGAAAGGATTGGCTTAGGTACTTATTTTGCTATCAAGTTTTGATATACACTCTGCTGCTCTTGAACTAACAACTTTGACCTGTTTTGGAAATTATTTTTAATGTGCTGAACCGTTTTCCAAATTGTTCAATTTTGTCGGGCATGCTTTTTATTAGTTGAATAGGAGTGGGTTGGTTGCATGAACTTGCGTCTTCCTGATCTCTGTGTGAAAACTATTGATTGAGTTGCTTCCTTCAATAGGTTCATATGGAGAGGTTTACCGTGCTGACTGGAATGGAACAGTAAGTGGTTCATCCCCCCGTTTTATTTTTTGGTATCTTGAGCTTGGCCATTTGTTCAAGATGTTCTGTCGAAGTCATAAAAGAATCAGATGAGAAACCAAATCATGGTCAATGCACTGAAGTTCTCGATTATTTGCAGGAAGTAGCTGTAAAAAAATTCTTGGATCAAGATTTCTATGGTGATGCTCTGGATGAATTTAGGAGTGAAGTAGGTGAACTTTTATCTGTTTCTATCTTGGAGTTTTCCTAAATAAATAATTTATTCATTTTTTATATTTACTCAGTCCAATTGTTGCTTTATTGTTTGATATATGGATATACTTTATTTGATAAGGTCCGAATTATGCGTCGGCTGCGCCATCCAAATATTGTTCTCTTTATGGGTGCTGTTACACGCCCTCCGAACTTATCTATTGTATCTGAATATCTTCCAAGGTATGATACTTACTTTTACTACACAATCACTGTTTATATTATGGAATGTGTGAATTAAATATCCCAGTCTAGACAACACAGAAGCTGTACCCTGCATGTGTAAACTGAAAGTTCTTTTTACATTTTTTTTTGTGGTGCTAAATGCAACAACCTAGACATCTAATAGCATGTATATTGTATAGACTCGCGGCCATCAGATTCATACAAAATATCTGAAGAGGTGTTCGGTGATTCACTGTTGGTTCATGATTTTGTCCTTGTTTAGGGGAAGCTTGTATAAGATCCTTCACCGCCCTAATTGCCTAATTGATGAAAAACGGAGGATCAAGATGGCCCTTGATGTGGTAAGGATGAATCTTGCATATTTTGTTGATATGTTTGTTTCTTTGTTACTGCTCATAAAATGACTCTTTTTCTCTTAAGGCCAAAGGCATGAATTGCCTGCACACTAGCGTACCTACAATTGTTCATCGGGATCTGAAATCTCCAAACTTGCTGGTTGACAATAATTGGAATGTAAAGGTGTGTAATCTTGCCCACAATACATATTTGGCCACCAATAATCATTCTCATCAATATATGTAATAAAACAGGTTTGTGACTTTGGACTTTCACGGTTGAAGCACAGTACATTTTTGTCATCCAAATCCACTGCTGGAACAGTAAGTAGCTACCATCTGGATGACAAAATCATCATGCCCCCCCCCCCCCCCCCCTGTCTTTCCCTTATAACATGATTTATTATTTTTTCTTTTTTTGCATCATCTATCAGCCTGAGTGGATGGCACCTGAGGTTCTGCGGAATGAACAATCAAACGAAAAGTGAGTGATTTTTATATTATTCTGGATATTGAGCATTTCCGTGGATATAGGATTTCCATCTTCCTGTCGATTGCCTGTGCTTGTGTTTTTGTGCTCAGACCAAAGAATTTTGATTTTCTGATAGTTGGATGTGACTGCTTAGTGTTTTTTTATGTTGCGGGATCATGCATCTATCTAGTCAGGCTTTTATATGCTCCAAATATTTTGTACTCCATATGCAGCATTTTGTTACTGATAACACTGTAAAACACAGTTCTCCCACCTTCTGTTGCTCTCCCTGTGTCTCTCCTTTTCCCTCACCATACCTCACAACATGGACCCAAGTACCATAGATGGCACACAGCTTGACACATCACATATTCACATGTGACTATGTGAGCCCTGTTCCTGCTGCACTTGCCAGCACTCCTTTCTTGCCTTGGACACTGAGTTCTTGCAAGCCGCCTTCTCCAGGAGATGTACTTACCTTTGTTGCCAACATTCCCCCTTTGGCTTCCTGCTGATCCCCACTGCAACCATGGCACTTCTGCACAGCAGAGAGGATCCATGGTTGGTTTAAAAATTAATAACCAGTGTACATTTTTCAATCAGCTCTAGCTAACTTATCAGTCCAGCTTATCAGCGTACAATGTTTTTGTCTCACGACAAGACAGTTAAAAACAGCATTAGCCTGTTTATCACAACAAAACAGCCAAAAACAGTATCAGCCGGCTTATCAGCCGCAGAAACCCTACAAGTTAATAATTAATCTATCTTCCCTCCAGAACTATACGTTTCACATTTTCTCTTGTTCTCCTGCAACGCGTTTTTATACTTGGCAAAACTGAAGTATGATAGGATCCTCACTGCTTACCTTAATTAAAATTCAGTAACAATATTAATGCATCCACTACCTGAATTTTGTGCAGGTGCGATGTTTACAGCTTTGGTGTCATCTTATGGGAACTGGCAACACTTAGGATGCCATGGAGTGGGATGAATCCAATGCAAGTCGTGGGGGCAGTTGGTTTCCAGGATAGACGGCTTGACATTCCCAAGGAAGTTGATCCTCTGGTAGCAAGGATCATATTCGAATGCTGGCAGAAGTGAGTTATCAAAAAAGGCCTTCAATAATTTAACCTGTTCTCTGATCAAAGTCTCATGTCTTGCATTAAAATTGACTCTCGGTTTATATTTGTGCTAACACGTGCTTTGTCAATCGCCAGGGATCCAAATTTGCGGCCGTCATTTGCACAGTTAACAAGTGCCCTGAAGACTGTTCAAAGACTAGCGACCCCTTCTCACCAGGAGGCCCAGAGCCCCCATGTTCATCAAGAAATCTCAGTGCACTTGACTCCTTAAGAGGGGCTTTCTACTTCCCGTTGTGCATAATTTTTATTCTTTTGCTGTTTGTGTTTGTCCAAAAGTCTGGCAAATGTGGGCGCACCTTGTAGATTGAGCGCCCCAGGTGGTAGACACTCTGCCGCCGCGACAAGGACCCCACAGTAGGGTATGTATAGAGTCGCCCATCAAACAGCAATCGGAAGAAGTGAATCAATGTGTGGCAACTGATTGTTATGCCCTCGTCACTCCCGCATTTGTACACCCAACTGGCCAACCGGGTGCGAGCCCTCTGGAAAGCAGTGAGAGCTCTTTGTGTTCATTGTGAAGTGTCTGGCTATGTTAAGTGGTTTTTTTTTTGTCATGCTGCTAAAAGAAAACAGCATATTTGGAAGTTGGAAATATTGTAACTCTGTACAATCAGGACACGTGAATTTAGGATACATTGTAGTTTTGGAAGATGTGTGTATGCTCGCATAGTCGCATGACTGCCTTTGCTATTTGTACGTTGGCCTGTGCCTTAGACCGAGGAAAAGCGTGCAACACCTTGTCCATTGTTCATTTACGTTTTCGTCAATGAGATGGTTAGGAATTTTGCCAAGTTGCCAACCATTTGGTAATTGGACTGTTGGGATTGTGGCGTGCTCCCTTTAGCGAAGTCAGGGTCATTCTTCATTGTAGAGTCCCAATTCGTGGCTCCTCTAAAACGGCTTTCTTTGTTTTTTTATTAAAAAATAGCTCGTTTAGAAAAATCTTTGGCAGTAGAGAGAAGTCTTACCAAATTAGCCCTTAAAATGAGGTAGATCCTGGATACAAGTAGGATTGGCTTTTGTTTCATGGAATGGAATTCTGGAAATACGTTATTTTTCAGCTAAGATATCCTGAAAGTACATTTTATTTCATGCGGAGACAGTTTAAATCATGCTGAAAAATTAAGTGAAATGGTAAAGAGGAATTCATATATATTTTTTAATGAAAACAGAGGAATTCGTATACATGAAAAAGAGATGAATTCTCTATTTTTTAAAAAAGAAAACGGAATAAATGATTGAATTCCAGTTTCCAAACAGTACCGAGGTTATAACCGGCACTACTGGTGCCCATTCTTCCGGTCTGAGCCCATTCTTCCGGTCCACGCCTCCCTTATCCACAACACACGCACACGTCACCTCCCCACCACTTGTCCTCTCGATCAACTGTCCACGCGCGCCGGCAGGCGAGATCCAACGGCCGGAACCCCCCACCTCGCACGAAAAATCCCGTGCAGGCCGGCCCAGACGCCCCAACGCACGTCGCGTGGCGCACGACCCGGCCAATGCGCACGGACGCCACCCGGACCCTATTAAACCCACCTCTCAGCCGGCCGTTTCGAGTCCGTCGTCGTGTAGCTCCTGTCCGACCTCCCCCACCCACTAACCCCAACGACCACCACCGCCACCCGCCCGCTCCCCGCCTCCTGCTCCACAAGCGCGACCTTCAGATCTGCGCGGTCGCGCAGCCGACCGGTCCTTCCGCCTCGTTTCTCCGCCCAGTTCCTCGGAGATTCCCGCTGGTCACCGTAATCCATTCGGTGAGTTGGGGGGCTTGGGGCCGTGAGCGCCGATTTGGGGGTTTTCCTTTTGGGAGGGCGTCTGATTGATCGATGGCGGCGGTTTGGTTTGTGGATGCAGTTCCCGCTCGCGTTGCGCGTGGATCTGCTTTGGGAGCGCGGAGGTGATCGTGTGAGGTGGGACGCCATCAGTGGTGTGTCTGGGGTTCGGCCTGTTCCCTCGGCTGTAGATCTGGAAGGTATCTACCACTACCAGTAGACCCGTTCTAGCTGCTTTTTTGTGTGCTCTCTGATTTGACGATCTGTAAAATGGAAACATCAATTTCTGCATTATGAATCACCCGTGTGGTCCATTCACCATATATGTTGAGTTTTTTTTTCCGCCTACACTCTGCTCGTGCTTGCTAGTTCTGTGATCAAAATGCCTTGTATTGATATGCTTCTGCGTTTGATTTTACTTTTGGCGCTAGGGTTTCGAGGGATCGATTGCTACGAGCTGTCCCAGTCAGAGCACCTGCATCATCTCGGGCCATGGAGACTCTGGTCATCTCGGAGCAGCGCGGCCACCAGCTCCACCGCTCCTCGGGTCGCCGGAAGAAGGCGTCACCAGCGTCGCCCCATTTCTCGTTGCCTCAGTCCACGCACGGCTACCATGCCGGCAACTGCCGGGCCTTCCACTCGGGTATCACCATAGGCATCCTGCCGTCCCCTCTCGTGCAGGGCGGGGTTGCACGGACTCGTTCCTCCCCTGAGCCCAAGACACCGAAACAGCAGCTTCGTCATGGGAAAAAACGCAGCCGAGCAATCTCTATAAGTCCTTCGACGTCCCCTCCTTCTCGCCCTGAGCTCTGGGCTGGCCCGGGGTTCTGCAATTCGCCGCCTCCCAGCTCCCTCCAATACCCAAGTTCTCCCTCCACCAGAAGCGCAGTGTCTCACTTGAGTTTCCACCTGCTGACCGGTCAGACGACGAAGAGGTGCCTGTGCATGCCAAATCAGCACCTTCATCGCCGACTGCAAGCTCAGGTGTTACCTTCTTTAGTGGTACTGCTGCTACCATTGCGACAGAGAATCTGAGGAGGATCCTTCACCTGAAAATTGAGGATAACTGAATGGCGGTTGGGCAGTTCTGTGTACATAGGTTAACTACAACTGACCTTGGTATGGTAGTCTGTGTAGGGTATCCTAGAATAACCACCATGTACCTGGCGGTGGTTCTTCATCAACAGTAGTGCTGCGTAGGTGGTTAGCAAGCACAGTGAGAAGGTTAGGCAGTTTGAAACTGCAGTGAAGGATGTGGTGGATTTCACATCACTCCAGTTTTTGAGTCACCTTTGCAGCCTGTACCTTGTAGTCACCTATTAACATTTAGGTGTTAGATAGTCTTTGCATCCTTGCTACCCATCATTAACCAGTAGCGATAGCCTTCATAATCCTTGCTCCTGTAGTTCATCTCAGGCAGGGCATTGTAGGCTAGAGCTTACAACCTGCCATATATGTAGTCTTCTGTAGGATGGCCGCATCTCTTGAAACTTGCATTCTGTCTCATATTGCATCCTCCTGACTCACCTCCCTTCATAGCATCTCCTTGTGTTCTGCAAAGCGCACTAGGATCTCCCCCCTCTGGCACTTCTGTTTTTTGGAATGAAGATGCTCAGGGGAGTTGTTATGAAGTCCCTTCAATGTTCTTTCTCCTCCATGTCTCTACTACTGACTTTAGCTATGCATCTCCGTTGTTTCCACAGTTCGTTGCATGTAGCCTGTAAAATTGTGTTCCTTGTCATCCAATCCATTTCGAATCATTCCTCTGAAAGTTGCATCTAGTGGTGGTTTTGCCTTCCTTTAGGCATCTTCTGTACCTCGTCCTTGTTCATGTTCCTGGAGCATGCCCCAGGATTCTAGTCTTCATGTATTCTCATAAAGGGCTTCATGTATCAGAGATCTGCAAATGCTCAAACCTGAATATGGTAATTATCTATTTCATGTCCTTCTGCCCGCTATCATGCATATAATCTGACAGTGCTAATGTGATATCTGGGACTTTTATGCTGCAGGTTTGCTTGTCCAATGCACTTCATGTCATCCATACCTGGAGTTCGGAATCGGCCAAGCATCTATCACTTAGTTATCTGCTTTTGTCATAGTCCAGTATTGTGCCAGACTGTTGTTTTTGTGCAATATTTGATGGGCTAGTATGTTTGTGGTACAGTTTTTGTTTATGTTACTCCATGCTGATGCTGTGGCATCCTGTTGCATTCTAGTTAAATACTTAAATGTTATGCACCTTTATGTTAATTTTGGTCCTGTTTTTGTGGCTTGTTTGAAGTTTATGTTATCGCACAGTATTTCCTCCAAGATTTAGTATGAAGATGGAGTATGTTTAGTCGATGTACACGCTGCAGCTTTTATTGTGATCTGAATCATCAGGGTCGCTTTTTAAGAATATATCAATATTGTGACGCTTGGTGAATGGTATTTTGTGCGGGGAAGATGGCTATGGTTCTGACTACACAATTTGTGAGACGAGCTGACGGTTGGTGTAGTTGTCACTGTAATGTGTTGCCCGTTTGGTTTCCTTGATTCATTGTAAGGACTTGTTGAGATGCAAGTAGCTTGATTGTGGTGCTCGTATGAGAACTTGCAATTGCATACACAAGCACAGGTTTATTAATGTTGTAGAGATACAAGACCAATATGCTCGTCAGCAACTCAGCATTTGTTGATTTGTTCTTTTCACTGAAAGGGTTGGGAGTTCATTGCTTCTGTGCTGACCCCTGTGGCTCCATTTCCCGTTTCTGACCACATGCTTGACTACACAGTTCGTGGCTATCCCATGACTGGACCGTCATTATCATCTGCCAGTTGGGCTTACTGATTGGCTTGCCAGCTTTGCACGATGAGGAGGCTTTGCCAGCTCTACACGTTGACTCATTTATGTATCCGTATTTGCATCTAATGCTTCATCTACCTGAGTAGAGTACTGCATGTGTTTGTGTTAGGTTTGTCATAATACATGACAACTGGGTCTTCTGGAATGGCGAGAAGACGAAGGTGGCAGATGTTGACCATATATAAGGCTTTGTTTGTTTGGATGTTGTATTTATTTCAATTCACGTGTGTTGGGGTGGAATTTACTTCAAATTTTACTCCAATTCACTACCTGGGTCCGAGGGGTGCCGGCTCGTGGGTATAGCGAGCTGGGCCGAATTCCGCTGCGCACCCTAACAAGTGGTATCGGATCCCATGGTCGGAAAACCTAGAAAATCTCAGGGTCACATGTGACGGGGGAGCCCGTTAACGTTTGGAGGTCACACGGGTTGTGTGATGAGCGTTGGACTCGGGGCCTGGATAACGTCTTCGGAAGAGTTGGGTCCGATGTGTGACGGGGAAAATTGTTGGGTTTAGTCCCGATGTGTGACGGGGGAGAAACACACGTGGATTGATATCCATACCATTCTCTGGCATTGCGTTCTAGATAGGCCACAGACGTGAAACCTGGTGACGGCGACGTTAGTAGGTGGAGAGTGAGAGTTGAGCATCTGTGAAGGAGGATACCATCTCAGCTGCTGGTCCTCCGCTATCATCGCAGCCAACAGTGTTAGCGTGCTACATCAACATGACGCCGATTACACACATGATCATACGGCGGGGAACTAAACATAATTTACCATAATTTACGGATTTGAATACTATTCATTTGTATAAACTCACATGACAATAATATAATTAATTTATGTCAGCCCAAATTGGCCAAATACATAGAGAAAGTGAGTAATAAAGAACCGAAAAAGCCGAAAATACAGCAAAAGTAAAAGAAACTGCTATATCAAAAGTAGAGGCCGGGTTTCTAGTTGAGATGCTTTGCTGGTTTCAGGGTAGTCCCTTTTTTTCGAACCTGGCTTTAGGCCGGGTACTCCAAGAACGGAGGCCAAGAGAGAAGAACTTGTCTGAAAATCTAGAAACAAATGGTAACCCCCGCACACTCGCTGCATTGCTTACATTTTACATCTCCTCCAGTGAAAGAAACAGGCAAATAAAACATGGAGTGCAGGACACACCGAATACGTAGGAATGAAATCGTACTACGTGTTATTTTCGCCTGCCGTGCAGACCATACACATACACGTAGTAGCCTTTCCTTATTGACGAAACAGCTGTAGCCTGAAGAATGTACAACCAACCAAGCTTTCTCCGAGCTTAGTAATGGCACTGAGATGCATCGGCGCGTGTTCTAACTAGCTTTATTTACAACACCTACTACTACTACGACTTTACGAGTAGTCCCTGGGGTTTCAGAGATCACCAAATTAAACACCCCATTTCCTTTGCACATAACATAATGTTCATTCCCAGCAGCTCACTGCGCCGCACAGAGATCGACGACGCGTACAGCAGCAATGGCCGGCCGGCGTGCTCGATCGCCTTGCCTTGTCTTGTCTTGTCTCACTTGGAGCACCTGCGCAGCATCTGGCGCATGCCGTCGGCGACCCGGAATGCGGGGCTCCGCCTGCACTTGCCGCAGAAGGCCATGTGGTCCCGGAGCGCCTCCTCCAGCTCCAGCCCCGTCGTCGCCGTGCCCGTGCCCCTGACCGCCTGCTGCTCGTCCCGCACCGCCTCGGAGCAGAGGCCGCAGAGCCACCGCCCGCCGAAGGCCGCGCGCACGCCCAGGATGTAGTCCCGCGTGCAGTCCTCTACCAGGCCGCAGCACTCGCACTTGGCGCACTCTACCACCACCACCATCTCCATGCTGGCTGGCTGGCTTGCTGAGGTGGTCGGAGCTAATAGGTGTTGTTGGTCCGTGTGTGCGGTGCGTGAGAGGAGATGACTACCGGGTGCTGTATTTAAGGCGGCTCTGATGAGCCGGGGAAGATGACTGACACTACAATACGCTACTGCTACTGCATGCAGATGCTGGCGAGCCAGGTGGTGGTGTTCCACAGCCACAGGGGCTTAATTTTGCCGTGACGCGTCAGACAAAATGCTTGCCATCTCTCCTGTTTCAGAATTATTCAGAATTCAGATCATTGTGCATGCTCTGGTCTCTGGTTTCAGATCATTATTCAGATTTAAGACAAAATGCTCTGCCTTCGTTTGGCATCTGAAAAAAAAATGTCTAGGTCATTTATTTACTGTACAAGATACTCTAGCACCTAGCTAGTACAAGTTAGTTAGGAAGACACACACCTACAGAATCACCCAGGATCTTATCATGGTGATTATTTTCCTCTACGATCTTGAGCCAAAATCTCACCATACACACACCAGTACCAGTTTAGTTACTGTCGACCTAGGACCACCACCACCCGGCAGAATATTTTCGTCGCTAGGTTTCAGTCACTGTTCATGATACGACACACCCTGGCCTTGTCGGATCGGTTGTTACGTGGTCGACTCATCATACTAATACTAATACTAATGACGGCACCCCGCCCCGGCCGTGATTTGATTTTAGTTTGTCATCAACACAAAACACAGTTTTATTAATTTCTCAGTGGGACGACTGATAGATGCCACATACTGTACAGTACACCAACAAGTGTCGATCCTGGACAGGCTCAGTTCGTCTCTTGGACCTGCAATCCTGCATAAGCAGCTGCAACACACACAGATCGAGGGCGGCCAGGCCAACTCAGCCCCAAGTGCATCAATTGCATGCTCTTGCTCGCCATTAGTGTGGGAGCAGGACCCTACCGTCCGTGCCAAGCAAGTGCTAGTTTGGACCGTGCCCAACCATACACATCAAATATATGCATATGTATATGTCATTTGGCCAACAAGTAGATTCAAATGCAAGTCTGTACTGGGCTAGCTACTCATTCATGAGCTGCAATGGTGGGTGGTACATTTGTACAGCTGGGGTATTTGGCCCATGGACGGGGGAAATGGGAGCACCCCAGCTGTCGTATGTGTACAACCATGGCTTCTTGTCCTGGGATCAAGAAGCAGTTGTACCACGAACCAAGTACAATGAAACGCACGGACCAATGCAAACCTTAGTGACTCCTCTTCTCGATCTGCAAACAGTTGTCCTTCTTGTGTCTTCCTCATCATGTGGTACTGGTACTGGTAGCCCAACACTTTTTCAAACAAAGTTTAGCATGTCACTCCTAAATTAAATCCTAATAAGTAGAGTTTCAGAGCATTCATTCAGCCCACACTAGTTCAGATCAGCGCTTCGATCATGTTGCGCATTCTTATCCAAACAATGAAAATTAAGTTGCAGAGATGGGTGTGAGGTGGGAAAGAACAGAGGGAGCTTCAAAGTGCAGTGCAGTGTCCATTCCATTGCTGAAAACACCACGTCCCCACCTCACAAAAATGTACATGGATCTCCTGAGCTCTGGAGGCCCATACAGCCATACTACCACTAATAACGAGACAATATATGCTTGATAAGGTAAGGTGACAAATTCTCTTGGCATTATGAAAGTGTCTGGAGACTAGGATCGGTCAATTATGTGTTGTGTGCGCTGCGAGTGTTTGTTGCACGTCCTCCATCAGAACCCAGCCCCAGTGAGGCAGTGACTGACTGACTGGCTGGAGGCCAAGTTCTAGCAGATACTGATTGCGCTTCGATCCTCCCACGTGGCCGCCACATGGACTTGTCCGGCTACCTCCCCGTGAATTACAGTACTTCAGTTAAACTCTAACTCTATCTGCGTATCAGAAACGCATCTAGATATTAGTTATATCCAGATACAGATACAAAGACCTGTGTATCTAGAAAGATAGAACAACTCAGAGCATCTCCAAAAGCTTTTCTAATATACTCTATAAATCATCATTTAGAGAGTCATTTAAGTCATTCTATACTTTTACGCTCTTTATTTTTGGCTAGGGAGAGATTCGAAATAGAGGACGATATCGAATTGAAGAAACTTTTGGAGGGTGTTTTTTCATCAAATTTCGATTATTGTAATTTAGGAAAGATATAAAAAGTCTTTCAGAGACACTCTTACAATTGAGAATAGAGAGTTCTTTTTACTATAGGCTAAAGATAGGCGGTTATTGATGCTAACAGAATTCCCCTTCAAGCATTTATAGACACAGGCTGAATTTATGGAGTTCCATCATTCACAGCTAATGCCTAATGCTGCTTGTAATCGAGAACAGGAATTAACGAAGGGTGGGGTTCTTTGGATGAAGGACGGACAACTTCCATCGGTCAAGTCAAGTAGGCAACAAGTCACACGAGTTGTTGACTCCAGCTTGTGCCTTCTTCTGAATTTTCTGCTGCTGTGCATTAAAACCATGCATGAGCACACGCTCGATGACACCCGCCAAATTAACCACACCGTATTGCACGTCTCATGCTGCCAGCATCAGGCACACGATAGCCTAAACACATAGACGCAGTTCACTCACTACAACAATTGTCCAGCAGTGACCTGAATGAAGGCTTGATGGAAGAAAGGGACAATAAGGGTGCTGACTTCACAAGGTCATCAAGCTCAATTATTCTGGCAATGGATCCCTAGGAAGGGCGATTGCAGGCCTGATCAGTCAGTCCCATCCTGTTGCTGGGATGCTTGAAACGTCGCACCAACCAGGAGGGAAGGTGTACTTCTCCGGGTATGCATCCTGGGACTGATTGTCGTTGGCCGATAACTGGTCGGCCTGCACATCTCCCTGTGCTGCCCCTTCCTGGACATCCTGCGTTGGCCCCTCAAGATCTGCTTGCGGGTTGCTGAATGTCTGGTTCTCATCTTCAGGCAACTCCTGGGACCATAACTCTTGATTCTCTGAAGCAGGTTGAGCACCAGTGTCATGCCTCAAACCGAAGTCAGAAGGTTCTTGGTTGTAGTTGGAGTAGGCAGGTTCTTGGTTGTAGTCCTGCCCAGAAGGTCCACCTTGGTCTTCGTCATACTTGGAGAAGAATCTGGTATTGTCTGAATAAGGATGAGATTCTGGTGGTGGAAGGGGGCATCCTTGATAAGAATCATTGTCAGCACAGTATCGCAGGAGCCTATCCCAGTGCCGGTCCTGAAGTTACGGTAGTTAGTTTGACAATGAATACATAACAGTGCATGATATTGACTAGAGCCTAGAGGAGATACAATGAATGACAGAGAGACTACCTTAGTGATAATATAAGGGTTTCCGATGATGATGAGCAACGACTTTGCGCGCGTGATAGAAACATTGAACCTTTTATAATTGCTCAAGAAACCCAGGTTAAAAAATTTGTCAAACTCATTATGCTTTACAGTCGACCTGACTGTAGAGATGATTATCACTTCCCTCTCTTGGCCCTGGAATTGTTCGACGCTTCCGACTTTCAAGTCAGGTATTTCAAATGCCTCTAGGGCTTTTTTTATCTTGGTAACTTGCTGACGATAGGGAGTGATTACTCCTATATCAGATTCATTAACATCCCCACCCCTTGTCAGGTTCCTGATGATAGATACTACTTTACTAACTTCAATCCTGTTGAACCATGATGGGTTGGTGCCTTCCCTCTCATCGCATCCTTGAATTCCAACAAAAAGAACAGGGAAGGACTTGTTAGGAAGGCCAATGCAATCATAAGCAGATGGTTCTCCTTCTTTACAGGCATTCAATTCACCCTCATAGAAAAGCTCTGATGGTAGCTCTAGGATTGCAGGATGGCACCGATAATTATTCACCAGCTTTGTCACATAGTTACTATTCCTTGTTTGGTACTGCTCGAAGTCAGTAAGCAGCCTTTCCAGATATGATGTCCCCAGACCATCCTTCTCTGCTTCCTTACAATAAACTACTGGCCCTAATTGCATTGGATCTCCTGCTAACACAACCACAGTGTCTCTTCCACACAACCCCGACAGAGGAACCATCGCCTCTGGTTCAGAGGCTTGACCAGCCTCATCCAAGAAAATGTGTGTGAAATGCCCTTGGCGAATGCCCTCAGCCTGCAGCAGATAGGAACTCGTATAGGTCGATATAATTATCTTGTACCTTACCAATGCTTGTAATGGAGGGCACTTGAACACCCGATCTTGAAAGAAGCAAAACTTGATAAAATCAGTATTAACATCCTCGTATTGACGGCTCTGAGCATTTAGCCTAAAGATATCACTTGGACGAATCAGATAGCTAGCTTGAAGGAGCTTTTCGAGTACATGATCAGCTGCAGTATTGGAAGCAGCACAAATGAGAACATTTGCCCTCTTCTTGCCCGTATAAAGCTGCAAAATGGCCTCTACAATGGTCATGGTCTTGCCAGTTCCTGGAGGTCCATATATCACATATGGTGGAACTCCTCTGCAGGCAAGTATCATTTCAACAGCAGCAGCTTGCTCATCATTTATATGTGGATTCAGAGGCTTACAGGGACACCTTTTCAAAACTCTATAAGGTGATTGGCGGGGAAACAAAACGCCAGGTCCCAAATATTTTGCATCATCAATTGCCTTGTAAAGCCTTCTCATGCTCACTCTGTTATATGTGAAGCTAACATGGTACTGGTTTCTGTCATGGTGATTCATGTGGAACTGATGGTCGAATTGTAAAAATATCTCATCAGCTTCAACCTTGTGAATGAAACCCTGGAGACAAACCGACATATCATTATTCATTAAGAGCATATGAACCTATATTCAAGCTCTAAGAATGCCCCAAAAAATATACAATTGTCTAAGGGAAGGGGACTAACTTGGTACGCCCGAGCATCATTCCCAGCATATCTAGCAACTATGAAGTCTCCTTGGACTAGTGATGGCCTTTTTTCTGCCAATCCAGGGACCTCAAGAGACAAGAAGTGCTTACCCCTCCTTCTCATTAACACACCCTCCATGTCGTAAGTTCTCATCTCCTCCTGCAAATTGGCATCTAAAGTTAGCAAACCAGGACAAAGCTTAAATTTAAGGCAACAGGCGTTGAAAGTACCTCCAAATTGAGTTCTTCCATGACAAGAAGAGTGCTGAAAAACTCTGCATAGTTCATCATGCTCAACTCATCATATAGGACATCAGGTTTCTGTTTATTTTCAATGAGCTCGCGGGTGTGTGCAGGTATTGCAAACTGAGGAAGCTTATGTTTGAATCCTTGAGTGTGCTGCCGAGTTGGACGGCAACCTGGCACAAATGGTGAAGAAGGCTCAAATTTTTTAACTTGACCACGTCTCCTGGAGTAAGGCTTATCAGAAAATAAGGCCTTGGAGACATTGTCATCTGCCAAAAGAAAAGCCACACGCTCAATCTTCTCATCACCGATATCAACATGCACGATTGATGTATGCAAACCAATATCTTTTGGCGAGCAAGACAGCCAAACTGTAAGGGTCTGTCCAGGCAGAAGTGTACGGTCTTCCACTGATGTCAAAGCAAGAAAAGCCAGCTTTTCCTCCTCACTAGCATCATTTGATGGTGGTCTCATCATCGATAACACATAGCTGTCTTCTGGGTTCGAAGAGAAAATTCTTACACTCCACAAATTTACAGATTCAGGAGAAGTGTTCTCAATCTGAATGGCATCAGCCGATGTTTCTCCAACAAGTACAGAATTTGGTTTTCCATCCTCGAAAGGAAAAGGAGTTGAGACTAGAACAGGGGCATCTTCAGATGAATAATCCTGAAAAGTGCCATCATTCTGGAAGTCCATGAATTCTACTTCTGGCTTGTCACCAGCAACTGAAAATTCATCGTCTGAATAATTCCCACGATGAGTCCCCATCTTGAATCCTGAGAAGCAAAAATTGTAGTAACGGTTTTTTTTAAAAAAAAACAAACAAACAAAAAAGGTCCCATTAACCAAAAGAAGCTGAGTTAAAAACAGGAAAGAAGAAAACATTCTACACATGGTATTACTACCATCACCATGTGGCAATCACCCAGCCACTGCGGTTCCCAGAATCACACATCTTAAGAGTTGCTGTTTATTGAGCCCATTTCAAGTTCCAGCATCTGCAGTCTAGATACGGATTTCCCCTCCACACCAAACTATTCACAGAGGCGTTTTGCTACTGCATTACTCCACTTTCTTCCTTTGCACACAAACTTCATGATAAGGCGGTTTTAAAATTAGGCATCTCAAAGCTGAAGTAATTTTTTTTTGGCGTTCGCTGTGGATGTGGGCTGTGAGAAAAGCCTAAAGCCATTTGGTTGAACAGCTCTGTAAAAATCGTTATCTGAATCTCTCGCTTGCAAGCGGGCCCCTCTCGTCAGTCTCATGGTCTGCATCTTATTCCTCTCTGACAGGAGAGCCGGGAGCTCGCCGCCGGGGGGGCTGGCCGCGCGCCGCCTAGGGCTGGACGCGCCCGCCGCCAGGGAGTCGCGTGTGGAAGAGGTCGCAACGGCGGGGCCGCGCCGACAGGATCGCGACGGGAGGAAGGGTTCGGGTACCTGGTTTCCCACAGCAGGAAGAAAGGGTGCGCATACCTTAGTAGGCGCTCTTCGCCGGCGAAGGGCACGAGGAAGACCTGGCGAAGGGAGCGACGAGGCTACACCTGGGTACCTGTCGTAGTGAGGCAGGCGGCGGGGGTGAACCGACGGGGGGAGAAAAGGGCTAACTGCAATGCCGCACTGATCAGGCGGCGGGGGTGAAAGAGGAGGGAGGAGAATGGAGGAGGGGTTTAAGCGGGAGGAGTACGATGGCTCTGACGGAGGTAGACGAAGCGAATCAAGGGTCATGAAACCACCATTGATTCTCCCTCTCTCTCTCTCTCTCTCTCTCTCTCTCTCTCCGTGTTCTTCCGTAGAAGCTGCAACTGCAACTATCTGTCCACCGTAAATAAAGGAAACTAAACTCGGGGCGTGGTCCAAGCCCAAAAAAAAAAAGACGGATGAGATGGGACGATCCAGCCTAATAACAGGCTTGAGCCGAGCCGCAGGTATATAGTGCCGGATAAACTTCTCCCCATTTTATTTAGTATTTACAGTAGCTTTTTGGGTGGATTTATTATTTAGGTGTGGTCGTTCAGGTTTGCAGGGTTGACGAGACCCCAAGAAAATACTACAGTACATGTAAAATTAGATGCTCTATGATTCAAAAAAAATATATTAGATGATCTACATTTTTTTAATTTTTAGCGTGTGTTTGGTTCGCTCTTCATAGCTCTTGTGCCAATTTTTTATCATGCCTTAGAGTCTAAGGCTGGTATTCTTCACATACCTCTTTAAAAACAACTCTGGTTTTTCTATTTTTCGCTGAAAACGGCTCTTTCTATTGGTAGGGCTCTTTCGGAGGAGCCGCAACTAGAACCAAGAAGAAGCTCTACCAAATAGGTCCTAATGTTTGATGCACCACGACACGTATACTATTCGTTGCGGCATATACATAGTACTAATAATAGGGCTTATTCCCTCAGAGCTAAAATAAGTACATATCTCACACTTCAAGAAATCAAACATTCGTAAGTTTGACCATTTAAAAAAATATTCACATTTATATGTTTAAATAGATATACTATAAAATATGATGTGATTCATCCCATAAGATTATTTTAGATCATAGACATTAATACTTTGTATATATTCTTAGTTAAACTTAGGATTTTTTGATTTTCTCGTAGTGTGAGATGTGCACTTATTTTGGAACAAAAGGAATGAAGTTTTGATAAATATATAGACATATGTCAAGCCCCTAATAAAGGTGGTGTATCCAATTGGCAAAGGAGCAAATGGAGGAGGTCGACGGTAAGAGGCAACAATTACAATAGTATAAGATTGATGAACCTAGAAATCAACGCAAGTATAAAATTTGAAAGGAACAGTTGTAAAAGATAGATGGCACTTTTTAGAAATAGGTTTTGGTTCTAGAACGGAATGGATCACTAAAAATCCTTGAAATTTAATGAATAGTTCATCACACAATCCAGAGGTAGCCAATGACGATAGTCCAATGGTAGGTAGAATAATAGATGTATTGTACGAAACAATATATGCTATAACTATTCTTATCTGCAAAGCGTTATAAAGATATGGCGTACTATTTTTCCTTCCATTCTTTAATTTCTACATGGTGCCATTGTTGTAGAATTTTTGGGTAGCCAATGACCATAGTCAATGGAACGCACGATAATATATGTATTGCACAAGAAGAAAAAATATATGCTATATGGCCATGATTATTCTATATGCTTGAGATAGCATATACATTATCTAAAGTATTTCTGGAAATCACTATTTGAAAGTATTAAGATGCCCAAACACAGATGAATTGGACTTTTTCTAAAATTTCTTGTAACAATTAAATCCTGCCATGTAGCTCATTTCACCCCTAATGCTTAAAAGTATTTTCTATTGATGTATCGCATAAAGGTTTTTTTTTACCCTAGTATGTGAGAACTTGCAATTTTTG
>CM039139.1:23506346-23571077 GCA_022036555.1 Microstegium vimineum | reverse complement strand
ACCGGTTCTTTTTTATCCCCCCCCTTTTCACAATTTTAATCACAGAATCAACTGTGTTGCCCATGATATATGAGTAGAGCTTACCGACTATCAGAAGCTGAAGCTTTGGTCCAACAGATTTTGGAGCTTCATAAAAAATACAAACCTGACATTGGAAATTATCAGTTTACTGATGATGCGGCATAAAATAACAAGTAAGAACCAAAAATCACTCTCTAAGACCTACCTTTTCATCACTAGTTATTACGGGTTTCAACATTCAAAGGATGCTGAAGACTGAAATCCCTAGACGCTTTCAATAGAAGTTTAGGTCCGTGTATCCATATGGGTTGATGTCAGTGTATCCATACGAGTAAGGCAACAGTTCTCCAATGTCCAGTTGAGAACTTGAGCAACTCATCTTTTGGATCCGGCTATGATTGATTGATTCTACTTCCGCACTGAAGACGCTGTAGACCGGTCTATGGTCCGAAAAGCGAGATTCACCTCGTACATATGACAGTTGACCAAGGCCTCTTCCATACCATAAAATACGGTCGCACCTGCGTGGCAAGATTACTGAAGTTACTTGACTGTACCAAATCCGGCAAAATTAATTGGGCACAAAAATCTGTAGCTAAAATACCATGCGGGGGTTCTCCTCTTTTCCTTCTGGTTCATGTCATCTCCAGCATACTTGTCAGAATTGTTTGAGTACTTGTATGTTGGGTGGGAAATATATATTCCCTTCATTCACCCAACAAATACTCTTCTACCTCTTTGCTCGATCCTTAGCTGAAAGCGCAAGGTTTTCTTGTCTTTGAATACAGAATATTTTAAAATATTTTTTATAGCAAAAACAATAGCTCCTTTTGCTTTTTTGTGAAGCCAGCAGTAATCTTGTAACATGATAAAGTAAAAAAGAATGACAAGACTAAAGGCACTGAATTGCCTCTGGCACAATAATTTTACTGCTTTCTAGAGCTTCAACGCTAGACGCACGCACACATGCATTGTTCTCAACAAGAGTTACCAAGCTCTCACCTGATCTTTCTCTAGCAAGGCTTTCCAATTGCGCATCTCGACAAGGGCCTTCACTGACCGATAGGAAAGTGCGATTCGGTAATTTAGGTCCCCGAGCCAGATGATTCGACTGCAATGAAAGGCAAACAAGGGACCCAATGTAACACCAAATGCATATGGAGTAAACTTCATGAATACGTTGTAAGGTTCTTTGCTTACTCATGCTCTAAGATTGTTTCTGGTGAACGCTCATACTGCCCATAGACCATTGGAAACCTGGTCTTTTTGAGGATTTCCAGCACATCAGAATTCCTCCGCATCTCATCACCTTCCTTCTGTCCTGAAGTCAGGTGGCTGCAGACGAAGCAGAAGCTTGTTTGGTGCAATGACATGCTAATCGAAATGGAACCCTGGAAAACAAATCCTTTACCATTGAATACTTAATCTAGCAAGATTTTCTGCTTGAGATCAAATTATAAATGATAAACTGGAAAACCAACAAAAATCACAAAAACACACTATGACTAACCTTATTCCCAAGGTAGCCCATAAGTCCTCTCCCAACACAAGAAACTTTCAGATTTCTTATGTCATCTCTTATGTCTTTCCGAGCCCAAATCATCAGAAACAATCCTACCATTTGCTTGCTTGCCACCAGACAGTATCTGCACAGCCAGTCACCACAAAAAAATCCACTAAATCTCATAATAATGGGCTGGAGTTCAGCTTCAATCAAGAATGAAAAACTTCAGACTAAAACTTACCTAGTTTGACCAGCTCGTCTCTGACTATCTTCCAGAGATGACGCATTGCCGTATCCATACGACATTGGTGAATACACAGTACTCGGTGACTCTCCAGTATTATTCTCGTCATCTGATGATCCACCCCATCGGTAGTTGTTCTCATAGTCGCTAGGCCTACGACCATAGATTGCTCGGTCACAGACACTGTACCGGCGTTCCAGCCTTGGCTGAGGAACAAGAATGTCACCCTCCATCCTCAAACTCCGACTAAGCCCAGCCTGGAAAGACCGACGATGAAAGAATGTTGCATTGTTCTGCCTCGATGACAAACCCTCAAAATCATCATCGATCTCCACCACAGGGTTAGGAGCAGGAGATGGTGTCCGGAAGCTCCCATTGCCACTAGTACCTGGCAAATTGTTCAGTGTCCTCCTGACCAGTGACACCCACCTCTTTGCTGGAACATTGTCCTCTGTCCCAAGAACGTTACCGGCATTAAGTGGAACAATTTCTTGAAACCTAAACACAATAGCATCAACAAAACCAGTGAAATCTTACTTGTAATAAGGACTGTCACAAGAATCATGAGAACGCGCATAGAGATGTAATAAGTACCCGAGGACATAGATGTCAGCAGGAGGTGCAGCATGGAGCCAGTCCTCAAGGCTCATGTTATTTGGCGGGGAACGGCCACCCACATTCCATGTAGCAACAAATACACTTCAAGCACACGAGAAGTTATCTACCGTCTAAAGTTTGGGAATGGGTGTGTGTGAGCAGTGAGCACTAACTCTACAATGCAGTAGTATATACCTATAGTCCAATGTCACTGTAGCTTCGGCGGCATCAAGGTCAATCTTTCCCCGCCTCGAGTGCCCATTGCTCCTCCTCGAGGACCTCTCTGGATCAACACGCCATGGCATTGAAGAAATAATTCAGAAATGTGGCCGTCCAGCTAGCAAATAAAGACAAGCCGTTGGTAGTCTGCTCACCTGTCTTGCTCTTCTTCACTGTGATAGGCTCCCTATGGGTGAAGCTGCTGCCCCTCCACTCATTATCGCCCCTCCTGCAACTGAAGCAAGCAACCATCGATCAGGCAACATCCAATCCAAGATAGAAGGAGAGTTGGTAACAAGAACTCGGAAACAGGAGAGTTGGGTGTCTGGTGAAAAAGAGGAACAAGACACGAAAGATGAGAAGCTGAAGAGACAAGAAAACTGATCTTGAGGAGACATAGAGAGACATGGAGAGCTCACTGCTGGAGCAATGGGGAGCAATCAGGCGCACAAATACAATACAAACTCACACAAGCGAACTCACAGAAATGCATACCTGTCCTACCAATTGCGGCTACATCATCGGCATGGAAGTCATGGGCCTTGCTCCTGATGTTGAACCACTTCCTCACCAAGCTCTTGGACCATGACAGCTACAGGTCACAGCAACATCAAGGAGCGCCACATTGGAGCATGGAGGGACATGATAATTTACTTTTAGAATGCAGCCGAGCTCAGTGAAGCTCGAGGAGCGGAAGATACCTTGCTCTTCTTGTTGGTGTTGCTGCCATCTCTCATTGTTGCTCAAGGGAACACTCATGCAGCCGCCGAAGAGAATGTTGCTTGCTGCAAAATGGACAGCTGATGTAGGTAGAAGAAGCCAAGCCGGATGCAGAGGCAACTGTTTGTTTTCTATAAACAAAGCTTGTGATTTGATGGAGAGGAGAGAGGAGAGAGAGTGAGTGGAGGAGAGTGTTGAGGATGAGAACAAAATCTTGATTCTGTTTGGAGTGGAGGAAAGAGCGCTCTAACACCAATGTTCTAACTGGCTCCTGAAGCAAAGGAAGAAGAACAAAATGTGATGCTATACTAGCACTAGGCTAGAGCTTCACCAGGCCAGCCTTGTTGTGTGCGAGTGTGTCGAGGGAGGGACTAGGGAGAGCAGAGCTTGAAGGTAAAGTTGGGGTGACGGAGGAGGGCGAGTGGAATACTCGCTCTGTCTTCCTCCCGGCTTCAAAACCTGGGTATTTGGAGGGAGGTGAAGTTGTGTGACTAGTGTGTGTGTGTGTGTGTGTGTGTGTGTGTGTGTGTGTGTGTGTGTGAGAGAGAGAGAGAGAGAGAGAGAGAGAGAGAGAGAGGCTGGGAGAGAATAAAGTGAAGAGGAATCTTAGGATGGGCAGTCTCCTCTGCTTTATGCTGGTCTTGCATAACCAAGCAGGGTAAGGTAAAATACGTAGTATGTAAACAGGTAGTAGAAGAGGACAGAACGCATACAATACAAGCACAGTAGTGGTACCATTCGGGTGAAAAGTACTGCAGTACTCAACCACATTGATACTGGCATACGGTACCGTATGCATTTAACTCTACTCCTAAAAATACTACACCATGTACGCACATATTAATATTTATCATTATATTTTTAGCAGCTCAGCATGTACCCCTGCAGTTGCATGTGCATATACATATACCAGTAGCTGTTTCAAACAGGAGTACAGTATGTATCATGCACTATCATTTGCAGTATTCTGGTTCTGGAGTCTCACCCCTAAAAAGGATATTATGTGCAGCAGTGTACTAGTACTGCAGTGCTGGTGTGTACCTTTCAACCCTCCCTCCATCCCGCCCACCCACACAGTCCCACAGGCCAAGAAAGAAACGAAGAGCAGTTGGGGAGGAGCAGCAGAAAAGATAAAGTCAGGACTCAGGACAGGAGAGAAGGAGAGGCTGCTCACACTTCACCGTGACACCCTGCTTTTCTCCGTTCCAAGGCGTTTTTCCCTGTGTTTTTTCGGCACCCGATATGATACGGCCCCCTATTTTGTTTGTTTTTCCTTGTTCCTTTCTTTTGATATGCTTTGGTACTTCGGCTCGAGGAGATTGGTCTTTCCCTCTTTGGCCTGCTGGATCTTGTATCCCTGTACGGCAAGAAGCGTGTGGGTTGGAACTCGAGATGCTTTAATTCATTCTAGTCCTGTTTTTAGCAGCTCAACATCGAACAATTTTGTTGCCCAATGCATATGCATATATATACTATATAGGCAGCATTTACCCGGGTCTTCACGGGTACTATTTCCAGGAGGAGGCTACTTGGAATGGAGCTACGGCTGGCTCAGCCACATGGATTTTTGAGGACTCATTGTTCCGCGGGTACTTGGGCTGGGTGACTGGGTCAGACTCAGTGAGTCAGTGGGCGCGTGCCTTTTGAGTTTTGAGAGCGACCCTGGAATCTGGATGGTGGTGATTGCACATTACATTAACGTACCTCCAAGATTTTCCTGGGAATGTTGGGTTTGTCAGCACCTTCAGTCCAAGCCTCCAAGGGATTCACTCTTCTTTTCATGTACTGTACTCTTCAAGAATCAAGAGCGTGTCGTCTTGGTGAACGTATATATACGCCACATCTGCTTTGCTGCCACTATCCTCTTTGTAAAAATGCTAGCACTATAGAGCATACTAGACTGCAATTGTGGGACAGTCTATATATAGTCATGGTATTTAAGTGTTGTCGTCAAAATTTCTCAAAGTTTGAGTAAATTTGTAGAAAATATTAACAATATTTATATATTATGAAAATATATTTAGCAATCTACTCTTTTAAGTGTTATTATAAAAAACATGTACCATAAATATTAATATTTAATTTTATATATTTAGTTAAAGTTAAGTATGTTTAGCTTTTTGGGAGGTGGGAAAGTTAAGTATGTTTAACTTCTCTAGAGGTGAGAACGACGATAAAAAAAAGATTGGAGTGAATACTTATACTCGGTAATGGATATCACTTGGGCCCAAATTTTTTTTATAAAAAAAGACACATGAGAGGCTGAGACCAACTTTCCACTGGGTAATAAGTCAGCTGCAACGTACTTACCGAAAGACAGAGACAGACCAGCCGGGGGATCTCAGTACGGACATGGAAATAAGGGAGCTGATCTCATCAGTAAAACAGCCAGATCCCAGAGGGTTGATTTTTCTGCACCCAGTTTGACTGACAAGGTTGGGGCAGAAGTTACCTACCCCATTCACATGTTCTCTTCCTTCGTACACTGCCAAAACAGTCATTAGATTGTTTTGGTGCTTTTAACAGTCGCCGTGAGGCTTTCTTGCAGAGAAAAAAAAACATTCAATACAGTCATGGACATGTATGAATCGTGACTCATGAGTTCTTTTTTAACGAGATGAGATGCAGCGATTCTTTTATGTTTTTTTTCATACATGTGGTACTGGATCAATTTAACGCGAAACACTAACCATGAGCCCCACCAGTAAATTGGATGGAAAAATAATGACAAGAATTACCTTGAGAATAGGACAGCAGAACCTTTGTGCCAATCACGTGACATCCATTTTCAATGATCACCTGCTCAGATGGCAGGACTGTCTTACCAGAAGTGACCAATCCGTCTGAACTCTGAACCAGCCAATAATTAACAATTAGCATCATAATCCTGGAACCAAGAGATTACGACCAGGGTTATCATGGTCAAAAGCCGTGCAGAGCCCCATCCTTTACAGTTACTTTATCCCAGAATTCCCACGGGTGTATGGCAGCTCAGAGAAAGTAGACCTGAGTTGGAGCAGATCTGTTCCAAGTTCATGCTGATCATGAGTTAAATATCATGCTACCAACAGGATACTTACTGCCCCAATCATGGCCAGGCATACAACTTTTGTCTTTAACAATTGAATACACACTAGATTCATGTGTACAATGAAAACCATATACTGAATGCTACATCTACATACCTAAAAGCCAATCTTCTTGAGTTGAGAGCAGACTTGACCAAGAATAAGAACATGGGAACTACTAGGCCTGCAAGCTGTGCAACTGATTGTTACTTAGCCCCACCAAGCAAATTATCAAGTTAGAGAAATCCATACAGCATAGTGTTCAAACTTGAAACAGCACAAGAGGGCACTTATATTAGTCTATCTACAAGATTAAGGGCATTAAGCATGAAATGATTGATTGCATAGAGTACATGTGTCAGTATAATGTCAGAGCAAAGCAGATTTCAGGGTCTAGATTAGCTATGAAGGCCATCTTGGGCACGCATGCTCTTCCCTAATCTCCAGAAATGGGAATCCCTACTTCTTCCTTTTTTTTCATTGCTGATGAGGCAGCCCCGCTATGGCCTCATCTCTTCATTAAATATCAATAAATTTAGTTATTTCTCTATTAAATCTCTATAAAATTCACTCATTTCTACATTAAATCTCTATAAAAATCTCTAAAATCTTCTTGTTAATCATGATATGAACTTAGATAGTAAGTATTAGTCCTAAATCATCATTAAATCTTCATTGTCGATCATCATCTTTATTACTTAGCCCCCCTCCTTGATCGTATCCTAAATCCGCCAATGCGTTAATGAATGGTAGAATTAAAAAGAAAATCTAAAAAATAGGGACCAGAAAGTAGGATAGGTTCAGAACTAGCCTAAACTCGAAAGTTGAAACGATAACAAAGTACTCCCTAGTCCTACTTAATCTACAGTGTGCCAAATTGCTGAAACCGAAATGAAGAAATGGGGAAGGTGTCCTGTGTGAACTGTGGAGTCAGTCAAAACAGGATCCTCGTTCCATATGCTTTCGCCAAAGCGTTCCTCTTTGCTTTTTACTTTGCAGCTTTGCAGCACCTCGAGACCTCATTTAGACCATGTTTGGTTCTCATAAGTCACCTGATTTATAAGTTCAAAAGTAAAAAAAAAACGACTTATTTTGTTAAACACCCTAACTTATAAGTCACACCAACTTATAAGTTCATAAGTTGCTCCACCCCAACTTATGGACTTATAAGTCACCTTCTTTTTACATAGGACCACACCTTTTTTCTTTGAGACCACACTCCAACTCATTTCTCACATAGAACCACACCTTTTTTTACTTTGGGACCACACTCCAACCCATTTCCTGCATGACTTATAAGTCATTGGAAACCAAACAAACATGACTTATAAGTCACTGATTTTAAGTCACCTAACTTATAAGTCACCTGACTTATGAGAACCAAACATGGTCTTAGTTCAATCCCTTCCCTCTGTCTGTCTGTCTCTCTCTAACGGTAACAGAGGAAGCCAGCTACTTATGTTAGAGGTAGGAGCAGAGGAGAAAAATGAGCAGCGTGCTTCAAAAGACTGATGCACTGCTGGGAACTGAAATATTCTTACACAAAAGCATACGGCATTTCTTCAGCAGCTAACTAGCTAAGGTAACTAGATTTAAGTGATTACATCTCCTCTCTCTCTCTCACACACACACACACACACACACACTTCCCCAGCCAGTTCCCCACGTGTCATTGTCTGAAAGCCTCGTTGATAGAGTTGTACACGGAGGACAACCCAAAGGCTCTTTGACGAAGTGAGGATAGCTGCTGACTTGCATTTGCTGTTGCTGATCGATCTACCACGTACTCTCTCATCGAACCCAGCCAAATCATGCACTCGCTATCTCTCTCATCTTCCTTTTGACATGCACACAGTCACACGCTCTACTGCAATTCCACCCTTTTGTCCCGATCCCTCCCTTTCTCTCTCCCTACCTCTGCACCACCCTGCAGCCACCGTTTCTGTTGTTGCAAAAGGATCTCTCTCTCCAACTGGACCCCGCTATTGATAAACGCATCAAGTTACCATCATTTCTAAAATCTTCAGTCTGGCCCACTGTCCGTGGCCACATGAGCGTGCCCATGAAAGCCCAAAGTATAGCATGTAGATATGCCCTTTACAACATGCAAACTCTCATCAACAGGATTTAGAGATTTCAAAACTTAGGAGATTTCGAGATTTTGGAAGCATAATAATACTAGGAGATTTCGAGATTTTGGAAGCATAATAATACCTAGGAGATTTTTAGGCCACATAACATACAAACGTTTTATACAGAAACATAGTGCAGTCTGCAATTGTAGTCCCTAGTCTATGAAATCACATATCTACAGTAAATCCATCCATACACCCAGTAAGGCCTGTACCGCAGAAAACAAATGAACATAATACAAAATCCTAGCAAATCAAGTTATTGCAAAAACTAAAGTTGGAAAGTCAGAGTAACATATTAAGTGTCAGGGAGACAGTGTTTCCTCACCTACAGTGCTTTCTGCACACGTACATCCACGCGAGGGCTGGATTCTTGCCATCTCTGAACCTTCCCAAAAAAATCGTTTCAGTGGTCCATCCATATTATGCAGCTGCCATGCTCCAGCTTAAAAGAGAAAACCAGACCTGCAACCAGCAATGTGCACAAGGACTAGTTACATATGTCGCGCGTGATCAAGATGCAGGACCACTTGAATAGTAACATTGTAACAAACTTGACCGGTTATAGCATGGACAACTGACCAGAAATCATATGGCCGAAATGCAGCAACCTTGTGAAAAAGTGGGAAGATTTGATTCCCAAATATGCAAAAGGACAGCTAAATGGTCCCTCCTTTGATCTTGTGGTTCCTCTTCTGTGCTCATAGCATTTGTGGGCTTTGAAGCTTGAGGTAGTCCAATCCATAGCAGATGAATAGCTGTTATTCACAGTATTTTGCATGACTGCATCAGCAGTCAGGAAGTAGAGTTTTTTTAACGTAAATCAGAACAATTTTTGCATGTCCTGGCAGAAGCTAATGAGAATCCTGTGGATATGAATGATACTTCATAAAAAAATCAATAAAATCTACTCCCTCCATCCCAAATTGTAAGTCATTCCAAAAATCTTGAAGAGTCAAAGCATCTCAAGTTTGACCAAGAATTATACACAAAACTATAAAGATTTATAACATAAAATAGGTATACTATGAAAATATAATTGATAACAAATCTAATGATACTTATTTGACATCATAAATATTATTATATTGTTATATAAATTTGGTCAAACTTGAGAAACTTTGACTCTCCAAGATTCTTGGAATGACTTACAATTTGGGATGGAGGGAGTATAAGACAAATGGCAATTATAGGCTCCTGACACTGTACCTGAAAACCGTACTTTCTATATGACAACCATGTGGCACACTAATTTGTCCCCTGTCCACATGATCAATTGTTGGTATTGTGTAACCATTCACCAATATATGTTGAGTGCAAGCTTGTTGAAACTAGAAAGGGAACATCAGCGTATCTTCGCAGGCACGCACAGTTGCACTTGCACTCTGAATGACAAAGTTGTTACATAAGGACAGTTGGATCAAATACAAATTTGTTGGGGGAGTACAGGCTTAAAATTTGATAGACAGAATTCGGTAGATCCAAGGAAATAATGCATCAGTAGAGATTACCACACCCGGTCACATGATGTATGTAAACATTGCAAAGCTTTTAGCAGTAGGAGAAAATTGGCTATGAGGACAACACAAAGACCAAAAAGGGCCAAAACAATAGAATGCAAAACAATAAAGGACTTGCCTGCGTAGGACAGAAATAATAAATTATTGGGTAATCATTTGATTGGCACTATCCATGCTCACAATGAACACCGAGAAATAACTATGAATAAGGCCAACGCTTCAACCAACTGTGATCCCTATCTGTACTGCAATAAGTCATTCCTATGGAATACAATCGACAGAAAACTGAGTATGTGATTCAAAGACCAGGCATTGTTGAAATTATGAGGCTAATGTATATGAACTGTGCGAGGATCAAGCTTGAATTCTCCTACAGTGCAATGAATTTCCTGGCTCCTATATGCAGAGAAGAAACCAAAAAAACATAAGGAACTGCATCCTCCCGGAAGAATTTCATGCCCTCTGCAGAGAAAGCAAGTCAGTACCAAATTCGGCGGCGTTCTGGGACAGTAACAACAATCTCATGCCCTATCCAGAAAGTTCCACATCAATCCACCCACTGTGTTTGGACAAGTAAGTGAACATTGGCCGTTGATTTCCACCACGAGAAAACTAATTCGAGTGCAGGCCCCTACCGCTATCTGCGCCGAGGGCGTGGCAAGTGGTGGCACTTCCAGACTCCGTTCAGGTGGAGGTGGAGACAACGGAGGCCGTGCAAGGACGGCCAACGATGGCAGACCCTCGCCGCCGCCGCCGCCGCCGCCCGCCATTGGACCATCTCTTCGCACTTGTCAGCGGCCTATTCTGAGCAAGGGGACGGGGAACCGATCCGGACCGTAGAGATCAAATCCGGCGGTTCCTGTAGACCTATATCTGAACTGGGGATCTCACGTATGATTAGTGGGCCTGGGCTGGGGGCGCTTTTCAAATTGAGACTGACCGATATCTCCCGTATAATTGAAAACTTCTCTAGGTCACTTTCCTCCTTAAAAATCAACGACACATAGCACACCTACCACGCATCCAATGACTGATATTAAAAAGTTAGAAGTCGTCTTACCCTCCCACGCCATGCCCACGGTCTTAGGAGGTCGCGGGTTCGAGCCCTCGCCTTCACACCGAAAAAACAATTCCAGCTTTTTTTATCCTCCCCGCGGGAACAGAAAGCAGCATCCCCCGCTCCTCCCCGCAGGAACAGAAAGCAGCATCCCCCGCAGCGCCCCCGTGGCCGACGCACGGCGCCCCGACGCCCTGTGCAGCCGCGTCCCCGACTCCCCGCGCGGCCGCCGGCCGCGTCCCCGGCTCCCCGCGTCGTCCCAAGGTGCAAGGGGAGGGATCCCGTGGCCGACGCACGGCGCCCCGACGCCCTGTGCAGCCGCGTCCCCGATTCCCCGCGACGTCGCCTGGCGCACGGCGACCCGCGCCCCGACGCCTGCGCGGCCACGTCCCCGGCTCCCCGCGACGTCGCCTGGCGCACGGCGACCCGCGCCCCGACGCCTGCGCGGCCACGTCCCCGGCTCCCCGCGCCGTCCCAAGGTGCGAGGGGAGGGATGGGAACGAGGCGATGGAGGAGGCGGCGACGTCGGGGTCCGGGAAGGAGAGGTCGGAGCGGAGGGAGGAGAGGAGCAGCGGATCGAGGAGGTCCGGCGGCAGCGGGAGCGCGCGAAGGAGGTCGAGCGCCAGGCGCTTGCATACGGCGGAGGAGGGCGCCGACAGGATCTCAGTGGCTGCGGTGCGGGCGAGCGCGGAGATGTCCTGTAACACCCCGGTGTTAATTTCCAGATTATGAAAATAGATCCTAATTTAAACTTTGTTTAATACCCCAAGTATAAATCTCTCTCTAAGCTTATCAAATAATGGCTCCAGAAATTAATTTTGTTAAAGCATTCGACGCTTTCAAAATCTAGGTTTTCCTAGTCATCAACTTTGACATTCTGCGTTCTCAAAAATTTATCAAACCTTTTGAAATCCGTCAAACTCCTTTTTACCTTGTTGCTCTACTTTTGTTGCTCTGCATGATGGTGCAATCCGTTGATCAAATCGACAAACGGTTTTGATTTTGGAAGGGATTCATGCGAGTGGCAAATCTGTAAATACAATCGAAATTCGTGGGTTTTTCTTGGGCTGGTGCCGGCCATGGCCAGCACACACCCGTGCGTGTCCTCTCCTCCCGTTCCTGTCGGCCCTTGCCCGACACCTGCCCGGTGCGATGTCGCTGGATGGGGAGGGGAAAATTGGGAGTCGGCTTCCTCCCTGCTCTCTCTCCCATTCTCCCTCACTCCCAGCTCTACCCCGGCCTTCACTCCATCGTCTTCCCTCTCTGCCTCCTTCTTTCTGGTTGCTCAAATTCCTTCCTCCCTACTGTTGATTACTATCCTTCCCTCCTCCTTTTGTTTGTCTTCATTGAATCAATCATAAGAACAACACTCTAATCTTTGATCCCATGAAAAATTTCCCGCTAAGATTGAAGAAGGTATAGTTGGGTAAGGGATGCTTTTTGTTGGATTTTTATGCAAATTTTCCATTACTCATAGATTTACTTTTAAGGACTTAATTGTTTTCTTGATAAGTTAGGGTTCCTGTTGCATAAGAAAAATCTCATAATTATTTTTCTCAGATTTTTGCTGATCTTTGAAAAATCATAATAATTCATAGAAAAAACGTATGTATGTGTTTTTGGACCTTTTGGATTCCTTATGAAATCTTCTATGCAGTAGATCTATCATATGTCATGCTTTACTTCATTAATTTTGCTTTAAAATAATTTTGTGAAAGCATGTCAATTCTGTTAAGATATTTTTGTCATTTTCATAGCCTCTGTTATACTTGTCAAATAAATCTGAAAAATGTATGTGATGTTTACAAGTTTATGTTTGATGTCTGGTTAAAATTTCATGATTTTAGGATCTATAGTTGTTGAGTTATAAAAATGACAAAGTTACTATGTCTCTGTTTAAAACTGCTGCTCTAATGTTTGTAAATAATTTATTTCGTGGTCAATATGATGTTTTCTGTGGATGAGTTGAATACCAAAGTGATAGATAATTTTATGATATATATTGTGTCAAAATTTCATGATTTTACATCTGCTAGTTAAAGAGTAATCAATTTTGCAAGATGAGTGCAGTTGCTGTTCACTTTCTGGACAGAGGTGATAAGAATGAGTTGTTTGAGCAATTTACTTTTAGATTCATGTTTTGTCATTGTGGAAACAATTGAAGTATATTTCATAATATTTCTAAAAAGTTAAGATTAATATTTTTATGTGGTGTAGATCTCAGGTTATGACTGGTTTAAGTTAAGTGTAAAATTTGTCTTGTTGTTTAAGTTGTTTGCATTAGAACTTTGATCTTTTTCATAGATATTTATATACTTGCTTAAATAACATGAAATTTGTGCAGTAGACTAATGAAAGCATGTGTAGGCCTCTGTAATTTTGGTAAATTTTGTTGTGCATGTTTGATATATGTTCATAATTACACCTAAGTATCTAAATAAATTAAGAAAATGTGTTCAAAGAATTTATTTAGCAATGAACACTATGTTTACTAGTGTTCATTAGTCATGTATGACATGTTGGTAAAGTTGGTTTTGTCCAATTATGTGTTTACAACATAAGTTAACTTTTATTTATTGTAATTGTTAGATTCTGGATAGTTTTGGGGGAAATATAAATTACCCTATGTTAATGATGTTTTATGAGAATCTTGTGAACACCAAAGTTGTAGATAACTCATGTATGTATCTGCTGTTAAAATTTTGTGGCATTTGGCCAAGTAGATTATGTTTTATGCATGTTTTAAGTTGGTGATCAGAGATGACTGCTCTCTGTCTTTCAGGAACAGATTCTGTAATTTTGTGTTTTCGACTTATTTAACTTGTGAATCATGCTGTGCTAGTATGGAATGAAATGTAGATAATTTCATAAGCTTTCCATAATGTCTTCTTGCAAGTCCTTTTTATTTGTAAAACTCTAGATATGATTAAAATGGTGACAATTATCTTGCTGTCCAAAACTGCATGCATAGTTTAATTGTTCTATTCTATCTTGGTTGTTTAATCTAATGATTAACTCTTGGTTAATGAATGCTTGCTAAGTCTTAAGCTAAGTTCATTTGTGTGTTATGCTTTAGATTTTTTTATATCCAAATATCATGCTTGGTAAGGTTAAGTTAATCAACCATAGATGTCTATGCATTGTATAGTCTTGTGATATCTTGAGTACTTTAATCTGTCTTTGCTTGACTAAACTCATTAGTTAGTCTTGATTGCTCTATACTTGACATGTTTTGATTTAAGTCATCTTGTGTATCATGCTTGAAGTTCTTAGAATGCCCAACCTTTATGCTTACATGATATTACTTAATTAACTAAAAGTACATACATCATGTATGAACTCTTGTTCATTTGAATGTTTGTTGTGATGTATCTTTGTGTTATCAATTCCTTGCATTTATACATTTACATCTTGCATCTCATTAAGGTACGATAGATTCATACGTGATGGTTAATATCGAACCCAAAGACAGTGATTGATAAATTTAACCGAAGGTGTGTTGATGAATGAATTCAGAAGATGGATAATCTTGGATTTCTAATATCAATCAATGATACCCGCCAAGCGAGTATTACCTAACAAACACTAACTAGTGTTCTTACCCAGGCAAGCCCTGGTGCATTCAAACCCTACCTTGTATTTAAAATCTTTTACTTAAATACACTTATGGTTTATATTATTGCATTGTCTTACTTTATTAGATTCCTACTTGATGCATAGCTTTATCCTTGTGTTGATTGTACCTTATACCTTGACACTTGTTTAAAGATGCAAAAGTTTGCTAAAATGCTTAGTATGCTTAGATCTTTTTAGTAGGTGATTTCCAGTCACTTACGCATAGCATATTGCTTCGACAAATGGTTATGATCTTTTGAGAAAGGAATGTTGTTGGAAGTAATAATTTGTGACCGGGCGGACACGGTGTTGGAGAGCCACCAGTGGTGACTGGTGAGCGGGTTCTTTCCGCCTGTGTCGTTAGGGCTTTGCCGTTGTGGATGTCCAAGAGTCGTGACTTTGGAATACTTATCATATATCTTTGGGGAAGCTGGACTCTGGCTAATCCAGTCTAAAGGACGGTTAAACCGCACTGGGAGTTTAGAGATGGCGAGAGTAGTGTGTACCCTCCAAGTTCGAGGAACTAGATGGAGGCGTACTGTGCTCTCGGGTAGCGGAACCCCGTTCTCGGATGGAGGATCCAGAGAAAAGTAGTCATATGCGTGCTTTAGTGTTGTATATGTCGTGTAATAGGGAAGCCCCAGCTGGGTTTAATCGATTCGAATCGTCGTGTTCCTCGGGTATGGAAACACGACTCTGACTACCACATCGTAGTTAATGAAACTTAAATTGGATACTTCATGATTCCTTTTTGAAGATGGTTTGTTGCCTCGTTATCGATCATAAATTCAGATCGGTACTTGAGTAACTATTTATGAAAACTAAATCAATTTCAATTGTTTTTATAAATGCTCATTTATGCAAAACACTTGATTCTTGTAAAACCCCACCTTGATACCTATGACTTGCATATCTTTTGTCCACCAAATGTTTTCTTTGTCGGATAAGTCTTGTTGAGTACTCCCGTACTCAGGGTTTGTTAACCCTTGTTGCAGATGAAGTTTCAATGCGGTGTGTACAACTTCGTGTTGTAAGACCGTAACTAATGTCGAAGATCAGTCCTGGTATAACTCTTGGGCAAAGTACCTTGTTGGTTGTCTTATAATCTTTACCACCAGCTTGATGTAGTAATGACACGTATGTTATATTTCTAAACTAATGGTTTGTAATATGACTTATGTCTTTCGCTACTTTGATGTAAATTAATTTTTGTATTACTTCTGCAATGATTATAATGAGGATCCTGTTCGGAAAGAGGTGGATGACCCGTTGCAAAACGGTGACACCTGACGAATCAATTAAGACTTGGATCATTTGTTGGGATTAAGTCAGTTGGACATTAATCCTGGCAAGTGGACCCTGTTCTTAAGAGGTTCCGTCACACGTCCCGCCTCGCGGCGCACTGCTGCAGGGTCTGCAGCAGCGTCGCAGACTGCCGGAGCGTGATCGAGGAGCGGAGGTCGGTGGTGATCTGCGCGATGAGGAGATCCATCGCGCCCCCGAGGCCGTGGGGCTCCGGTAATCGCCAGAGCTGGGGGAGGGGACGGTGGCTTAGATCTGAGAAAGACGAGTGAGCCTGAGAAGCGCCCTGCCCAAAATTTTATTAGCCTTGCCTCCGGCCTCTCCCCGCAGGAACAGGAAGCAGCATCCCCCAACCCCTGGGTCGAGCCACCGCACGCCTGGCCTCCGCGGGACTGCGGTCGTCCGTTCCCCGCAGCTGCCTCGCACCCCTGCTCCGCTGCTCGCGTCGGCGGTCGACGGTCGACCCCTCCCCTACGGCTCGGCGCCTCGGAGGAGTCCCTGGCCTTCGGCCCCTGTAACACCCTAAAATTTGAATAACCAAAGTAGGCTTGAATTTGATTTCAATTTGAATTAATTTGGTTAATTTGATTTTATTCTAGCAAATGTTGTGATCATATAATTAATTAAACAAAATTAAAATAAATACCAAATGTTGGGGTTTAAACATGTATGTGCATTGCATGCTGCTGCATTTCTTTTGTATTGCTTGTTTGCAAAAACTCCAAAGGTATTTCAAAAACTATTATTAGAAAATAATTTGGAAAAGCAAAAAGAAAAGAGAAATGGAAAACCTTTGCTAGAGAAAAAGAAATGGAAAACTCATTTTCTCTCTCTCCCCTCTATTCCTCCTTTCGGCCCAACCGGTTCTTCCCTCCCCTTTCCCCCTTCCGCATGGGCCGGTTGCCCTCCTCACCCTCGGCCCAGCTCGCCCTGCAGGCCCGCATGGCCACCGCCTCCCCCTTCTCTCTCTGATCACGCGGTCCCACCTGTCAGCCGCCTTTCTCCTTCCTCCAGACGAGTCCGCACCGGACTCTATCGCGCCGCGTCCGCCTCGCGTCTAGGCGTGCGCGCCCCGGACTCTCCCTGGCCCAGCTATAAATAGCAGCACCCTGCGCCGCTAATCCCTCAACTGAAGCCCCAGCTTTTCCCTTGCTCCAAGCCTCAGCAGCGCCCGCTTCAGATCGCCTCCGCCGCCTAGCAGAGCAACGCCGCCGAAGCTCCGCGCCGCGATTCCCGCCGTCGTAAGCCTCTTCGAGCTTCGCATCATCTTCGCATGGCCGTGGAACACCTCCCCTCTCTCTTTTCCCTTTCTATTACGCTCCGGTTGATCTTGTCGCCGTGTGCAAGGGTTCCATTGCCGCTGACTCGCGACGTCAACCCTCCTCGTCCGACCTCGAGTTTCGTTTTCGCCGCAGGTGAGTTCGTCGTTCCTTCCTCTTGCTCCATGACCTGTTCCCATGCGAAACCAAGCACCAGAGCCTCGGGAATCCCTTGCGCCGGCGAGGTCGGGCTCAAATCAGCCATGGCGCCGCCGGCTCTGCCCTCTGCTCCGGCAGGGCACCCGTCCCTCTTTCCTCCTAATCTGGGTCGTCCAGATTAGATCGGATGGATCTGATCCATCCATACCCCTTCGTGGATCCTTTTTCTAAAGAGGCCCCCGGTTTTCATCTAATCAACCCACAGTCCCAAGGCCGACTCAGTAAATCCGATTTTCTAGATTTGTTTTAATTCAAAATAGATCCATTAATTTACAGAATTGCCACTGTTTAAAAAACCCTATAACTTGCTCGTTTTAAATCCAAATCAACCCGTTCAAGTTGCGTTAGATCCGTAATTTTATGATCTATCCAGTAGTATAGATTTAATCTATGTTAATCACTGTTTAACTAAAAGTTTAGATTAATTCTTTTAGTGCTTTAATCTTGCTTAATTAAATCTTATTTAATCTATAGTTTATTCGTTTTAGATCTGTTTAGCGTGAATTTCGCGTCTTTGTGATCATAGTATAGTATAGATCTGTTTTATAATCTTTTCAAAACCTCTTTATTGTTTTGGTGTAATGTTCTAATTATATATTAGTTGCTTCATGTATGATTGTTCGGATGATTGCGTGGTGATGTTGATCGAGTACAGCCGGTGAGTTTTTCAGTGATCATGAGTTCTTTGCAGCAGATTAGGACCACCAGGAGCTTTGTGATCAAGGCAAGTTTAACATGGGATCATCCTTGTTACCTATTCACCTTAATTCACCTAGTCATGATTGCATGTGTCTCAATTGATTCCTATTTAGATCTTTACCATAGCTTGTTACCTTGTACCTTGTCACCTTGGGATACTATTGCATATGGGTAGATCTGTTATGCTTTATGAATTATGAGAAGAATCTTGACTAATGATATATGCAACAATGAGATAAAATTGGCTTTTGTAGCGACATGGAATAGGACACCACTGTAGGGCAAAAGCTGGGATAATAACGCAACCACAAGTGCTAACATGGCTCTGGTTTTAGTCAATTATGGGAGTTGGACTAGCATGATTGTAGTTCGTGAAAGGCACCTTTGCCGAGCTGGTTATGGGGTATAGCTTGTGTGGGGACCGCTGCGGGTGGTACCATCGGGTGTCCCATACATCCCTTTGCATTTGGTCCGTAGGGTCTACTACTTGCTAGAAAGACTTTTTGAAAGACTTCATAGTGTACTCTGCCCACTCACCTTGGCAGTTTTTTGGGAGTTACAAACCCGGGCATATGGGCAACACGGCTTGTGGGTAAAGTGCATAACCTCTGCAGAGTTTAAATCTATCATGATAGTCGTGCCCACGGTCACGAGCGGTCTAGAAAACTCACAGTGTAGATGATCATGTTGTTTAATTGTTAATGTTGATTATTAATCTTATCATGTGGTTATTAATTGGGTTTTGCATAACTAAAGCTAAGTGTTGGTAAAACTTGACCAAGCTAAAAGCAACCGCAGTTCAGACAGTGTCAGCCTTTGAGCTTCATAACCCTGTGTTACTCTTGTTGTGTACTTTAAGTGCTCACCCTTGCTTTATCAACCTCATCAGATGGCTATGAAGACTACCATGAGGAGTACTAGGCTAGTGGTCAACCAGTCGGCGCTCCCTGTGAAGTGGAGCTTTGTCGCGAGAGCTATCTATTTATTTCCGCTGTTTTGTTTATGAACATTATTCGTTTTGTAATAAGCACTTAGTGATGGTACTATTTAAAGATTTGTCGGCTTATGTGTGTGATTGATCTCTGGGCACACATGAGTTATTCGCATTCAATTTTATTCTTAAAATTGGGTGTGACAGCCTCGCTCCGCCGCCACCCGCTGGTCCGCCCACACAACCCCGCCTGCTCCAGCTGCCAGCCTGCCGCGCGTCTGCTCCGGCTGTCGGCTTGCTGCGTCCGCGGCCCGCCCGCTTCTCCCTTGGCCGACGACCGACGTTCAGTGGCCACAACCAGCACTCCAGCAGGCAACAGGCAGGCGTCAACGCAAGTTCGCAAGCCGAAGGGACTGCTGCAGCCTGCAGGACACTATTGTACAGTACTGAGGTGATTTGTGAATCCAATGATTGTTCTTGTTTTTTTTCAAATTTAATACTTGGATAGAAGATAGTTATTACTAAATCATATTATAGGGTTAGCACGGGCAAATTTTGTTACCGAGTCATTTTGTTGTTTTTATGTGAATTTTTAAAATTATGCCGTAGCGTTAGTACGGGCAAATATACTAGTAAGAACTTAGGGAAACTCCAACTAAACCCCTACTTGATCCCTCACCCTATTTTGAGAGCTCAAACACTTCAGAAACCTCTCCAACCGAAATCCTATTCAAGCCCCCATGGATGAGGGACTCTCATTTCTCTCTCTTTATCCTCTAGATATAGGAGTCCCTCATCCTCCTTTCTCTCTTCTCATAAAGATGACAAGTGGGACCAATGAATAGGATTGATGATAATATATTGTAAAGTAGGGAAAATTTAAGAGATCGGTTGGAGCACGTTGAAGAGTAGGGAATAGGGGGTCAAATTTTGAGAGATTGGTTGGAGTTGCCCTTAGAGCAACTACAACCAAACTTCTACTTGACCCCTCGTCCTATTTTGAGAGCTCAAAGACAAAAAAAACTCTCTCCAACTGAACCCCTATTCAAGCCCTGATGGATGAGGGACTCTCATTTCTCTCTCATGATCCCCTAGATGTAGGAGTCCCTCATTCTCCTCCCTCGTCATCTTTTCTCTCAATGACAAGTGAGACCAATAAATAGGGTTCATGACAATATAATGTAAGTAGGGAAAATTTAAGAGATCAGTTGGAGTGCGCTAAATAGTAGGGGATGAAATATAGATGAGGGACTCTCATTTGAAGGAATAGGGGTGAAAATATAAGAGTTCGGTTGGAGTTGCCCTTAAGTGAAATAAACAAGGGATGTTTTTAAACATATTTTCTTTTCTAGAAAAAGGAAGGTTATTTTTGTTTAAAAAAACAAAGTTTATTTCTGCCTTTACAAGAGTTTTACACGTAACAAATCCAAATGATAGTTGCAGCCTCTTGCTCTTTTTTTTTCTTTAGTCTCTCAAAAGTTGAAACCAAGCACAGGGATTATTGACTAAATGCTAAGCCTATGAGACGGCGACCATGTGAAAAATTTCATAGCCACGGTCTCCATCATATGACATGCATACTATACAAAAATTATCTAATAAATTATCCTAGAAACAACCTACAAATAATAGTATAGTTCTTTTATGAAAGATTCTTTTGGAAGGATCCACTTGATAGAATTTTGTTGGTCATCTCATTGCACAAATGCAGATTTAGCCACCAATTTATTCCATTTAAGTGTTTTTTCCTTCATTAGAGCTCTTATTACGAAGGAAATGTTAAGGGTGTAGAACAAAAAATAAGGAAAAATAGAATACCCTCCACGGCAGTCTGTTGAAAATCTGGCCTCGAAGGCCCACTCCCTCTCGAGTCCGGAAACGCAGATGAATCCGCGCCCAATTCGGATGCGGCCCGCGCGCACTCGTGATCGCGAGAGCTTTCCTATACCTTCTCCGATTCGAACCCCTATCATCTCGCATGTGTACAACAAATAAATATTGCGAAGCATCACAACTAACGCGTCGTTAGCCCATGGCGGAGTCGAGTTTGGTAGCGCAGGCGCTGGCGTCCGCCGAGCAACGCTTCCTGGCCGGCGACGTCGCGGGCGCCATGCGATACGCGCAGCACGCGCTGGACCTCACGCCAGGCCACCACCTCCATGGCGCCGAGCAGGCACTCGCGGCCTACGGCGTGCACGCCGCCGCGCCCGACTGGCGCGCCGTGCTGGGCCTGCCCCACCCACGGCACTCCGGGGACCTATCCGCCGCCATCACCATCACCCACGACCACGTCAAGCGGCAGCACCGGAGGCTGTGCCTTCTGGTGCACCCCGACAAGAACCCCTCCGCGGCCGCCGATGGGGCGTTCAAGATCGTCCAGGCCGCCTATGATGACGCGGTAAAGGTGATGCGTGCGGCGTGGGAGGAACATGCTGAGGTTTCCCGGTTCTGGCAGGCGGCGGCCAATGATATCATAATGCCGCCTGCGCCGCCGGCACCCAAGCTGCCCCCAATAGCTCGGCCGCCGCCGCGCCGGGCTGCTCCCGCAACTGGGTGGGATGGCCAGGACGGCCGCCTTCACGACCACCGAGTTGGCCGTGGTAGGGTGTACAAACTCCGTCCTCACCGAGCTCCTACACCAAGCAATGCAATCTCGACGCCTCGCAGCCGACAATGTCAGGGAAGCTATACTATCCTTGATGCCCCTTTTGTGCTGCAGATCCAATCTATTCGGCGTGGAAAAACAGACTGATTGAATAGTATTATGTGAGATAGAATAAACTTATTGAATAATATTTTCTGAGAGGGAACAAGCCGAAATAAGATGAGAGTAGCTCAAGCGGTTAAGAGGATACCGCAAACATGAGGAAGTTTTCCCTCCAGTACGTGAGTTACCAACGGAGCTCCAAAAAAACTAGCTCTAGAAGAGCTCTGGCTCTAGAGTTCGGCAACGCTGACGACGATTATCTAGTTTGTAAGCAGTATTTATTTTTTTATTAATAGTTACAGGAGTGGTGATTTAGATGTGAATTTAATGGGGTGTATAGATTATCTAGAAAAGGTACACCGCCGCTCTTCAAATTTGTGATGATTATTGTCAACTGAATTAGTGGCCAACTGTTCATGATTTTTGTGAGAATTTGTCTAAGATCTCTCTCTTTTCAATAGTGATTCTGGTGGGGTTAATATGGAAGCTCCATTGAAGACCTCTAGTTAGAATCTAGATGGATTATCTTTTCTTAGCATGATATGTATTTATTTGAAACCTAAGTTCAAGTTATATAAGCTCTTATCTAGTCTCTTTCTCTGACATCATATAAATCTATTTTAGATTCAAACCTTTTAATCTAGTTGTTCTGGTTTTTTTAATCTAGTACTCCCTCCATCTCGAATTATAAGATTTCAAAAATCTTGGAGAGTCAAAGCATATTAAGTTTGACAAATAATTATAGAAAAAAACTATAAAGATTTATGACATCAAATAGACATACTATAAAAATATAATTGATAACGAATTTAATAATACTTAGTTGATATCATAAATATTATTATATTGTCATATAAATTTGGTATAAAACTTAAAATACTTTGACTATCTAAGAATCCTGGAATTTGTATTATAATTTGGAACAGAAAGAGTATATGTTAAGTTGAAAACCTAAATGCGTTGTGTCATCACCTCGACGGCTCCATGTCGTCGATGCTGTGTCGTGTGGCCGTGTCTGTTAGCATGCTCGTTTTGTTTAAAGTACTCTGAATTTCTGTACAATGAGTTATATCAGATCAACAACACAACTCCAGTGTTTTCTTTCAGGCCATCATCAGTGTTAAGGTTAGCAAACTGCGACTGCGAGCGCACTGCATGTCTGCTGTCTGCACGTAGAGCAGTACAAATTAAAGACCACATGTCGAGACGGGTTTTTCTTCACCAAAAAAACGGGTGGGATTCTTTCTCTGAATTTTTTCCCTCGTTGGTACAATACTCGAGACGCGTTATAATTCATCTCGGTTCGCGTGAAGACAGGTTACGTTACGTCAGACTCGACCACACTACTACACACACGGTTGCCTTGGTATGCATCAGTCAGACCATGCTCTCGGCGCTGTCCGCCTTGACCACGCCGGCCGGCTTGTGAGAGTGCAGCAGGTAGCCGCAAGACGCCACCGCCTCGCCCACCGTCGGGAAGATCCACTCGTGGCCGATCTGCTCCAGCACCTTGGAGCTGTCCAACTTCTTCATGATCTCGCTGCCCGGGTTCGCCAGCACGATCTGAATCAAAGACACACGCACGGAAGACTGAATCAGCCGGGGTTCATGTTCACGTTCATTAATTCCATGACGATTTCAGAACTCTGCTGGAGTTCAGGTTCAGAATAAAGTGGGAGTGTCATTGCTTCAGCAGTTGAGCTCTTACCTGGATTCCCCTTCTGTCCATGGACTTCTTGAGTTCGTCCAGCATGCTTGTCCCGCTCGTGTCGATGCTACCGACGGCTGCAGCAACAAGAAACACACAGATCAAGTTTCTGATGCAGATCATCGATCGAGTTTCAGAGCTGATCGAGATAAAACCATGCAATGCAACTGAGTAACTGACAACTCACCACCCATGTCGAGGACAACGTACTGCACGCCCATCTCTCCCTTGCCCTTGGTGCGCTCCTCCTCGTCGTCAATCCACCGCGAGATCCTCTCCCGCAGGTAACTGGCGTTGGCGAAGTAGATGGGAGCATCGACGCGGAGCACGAGCACGCCGGGCACCGTCTTTGCGGCGGCGTACTGGTCCATCCTCCGGTAGACCATGGAGTTTGGGATGTTTCCAAGCACCGTGGTCCGTGGCCTTGCGATGAAGAGCAGGACGCGGAGGAGGGAGATGGAGACGGCGACGACGAGCCCGACCTCGACGCTGCCGAAGACGACGCCCAGGTATGCGCCAACGCAGACGCAGAAGTCCACCTTGTCCACCTTCCACAGGTGGATGGCGGCCTGGTAGTCGATGAGCCCCAGCATCGCGGAGATGATGATTGCCGACAGCACCACCAGCGGGGTGTAGTGGAACAGCGGCGTCAGGAAAAGCAGCGTCACCATCACCGCCAGCGACATCACCACGTTTGACATGGCCGTCTTGCACCCGGCGTTGTAGTTCACGGCGGACCGCGAGAAAGGACCCGTGGTTAGGTAGCAGGAGGTGAAGGAGCCCAGGATGTTCATCGTCCCGATCGCGATCATCTCCTTGTTCCCGTCGATGTTGTAGTTCTTGAACATGGCGAAGCTCCTCCCTACGGCAATGCCTTCCTGCATTTGCCAACGAAAGTAATTAACCACTGTATAAGTACTTGCATGCGTCATCATCTATGTATGTCTACTCCATCTCCATGAAAACAAACTCTTGCATCATAAGTACTAGTATAGACTTACAGCGAGGGCGATGACGCCGGTGATGATCCCAGTCTTGAGCGCAAGCATCATGTAGGGTGGCGAGAATTGCAGGCTTGTCACCGATGGTGGGTTCAGACCCTTCTTCAGGTAACCGATCTATGACGTCGTAGGAAGAAAAAAATGTCATGAATCAGTAACCATTTTTTTTAACTATCTGCTGATCATGCATTTCTTGTTAACAGAGTTCAGAAGTCGTGCTCTGCTCACCACTTGAATGCCATGGTTTTCAGCATGAGTGAGGTACACCAGGACACTCCCAAGGATCACTGATGTCAACGGCGCCGCCGCGGAGATCCAGAATAGCTTGGGCCGCCTCTTGCTCTGTCAGAACAAGCCAGAATACATTACTATTTAAACTTAATGACTTTGAATTCAGTCAGATTTAAAACATGCAGTAATTCATAATCTGCTTTGAGCATGAAAGTTCAGACCAAGAAGTACTGAAACTGAAACTACAGAGTTCAGAATCTTCGGCAGCAGCTGCCTGTCTGACCGTGAATTCTATTCATTCTCGATCGCACGAAGCCAGATAAGCTGCGATTGCATGCGCCAAGAAACAGGAAGACTGAGAAACTACAAATCTAGTATAATACAGTGGAAAAGTTTGGTTGGTGGATCTTGGCCTCTTGCAATTATTGCATACTACTATTATTTTCCTTCTTCTCAGTAGCCATGAAACTGGATCTTAACGATCGCTTTCCAGAGCATGAATATGAAACTGATGCACAGGGAAGTTTTCAGAAAGCTGTCTGTGCCAAAAGCTGATACGTCTGGTGCAATCATGCAACGGCCGCGCACGGGGACATACACTAAACTCTACTAATCCGGAACAGTGATTCTGTACGTGACGACGCTCGACGCCATCATCGATCAGCATCTTGAACACGACAAGTCATGGAGGCGGGGCGCTGTTTTTGTTTTCCGATCCGGACGCAAAGGCAAGCGATAAAAGGGGTTGAATTATTGGATGCGAATATTCAAGCTAATATTATGCATGGCTGGGATGGATAGAAGACGATATATATGCAGGATAGAAGCCAAAGCTGCCCAGGCAGGGCAGCAGATTGGTGGATCTTCGCCGATGCAATGTGTACGCTGTACGTACGCTACCCAAAAGTGTTTGATGGATCAGGATGGATGCCATTGTCGCCCACCAATTGGGGTCACGAGATCCGTCCTTATATGTGTGCTTGATTGATTGCCTCCAAGTCATGAATCATGACTGATGACATGCCAAACTTTGTCTTTGTTGCATCTATCTCTAGCAGTCACGGATCCTTCACTAGGCTTAGCCTAGGCTACTACTCGTAGTAGATTGCTTGAACATCCCCACTGTAATTAACCGCACGTTTATTACTTGTTTCAAAAGTAAAAATATTACTGTTGCTGTAGGTGAGATATTTGTTTCAGAACCAAGCATGCATCTTGTCTACACGAGTGGTTCTAGCTAGGCTGCAATCTGACACATGTTATCCGGTGCAATTTCTTCCTTGTCATAAATATATTCCTAAATAAATAATAAATAAAGTTATGAAACCAATGAGCTGGCAACCTATCTCCGGTCACAATCTTAGTACAAGTGCGGTACTACGTCATGGTCGTCAATTATGCACAAAAGTAATAATAATAATAAGAAGAAGAAGAAGAGAATAAGGGAAAGGAGAAACACACTATGGTTAGACGATTCTCGTGTGGTCCATATTACTCCTTTTAGTATGATTGGAAGAGCCTTTCCCAGAGATTCTGGTGCCTAAGCTTTCTCTATTAGCAGTAGATCCCTCACGCTTTCTTACATATACATGTTTAATTGTTTATTTATAGAGGAAAATCGAAGGACAGAATAGAACTACTCTTTATGTCAAGTAAAGGTAAAAATGGACCACACACACATATCTATCTATCAGTGGCGAAGCCAGGAATTTTAGAGAGCTCGACCGAGAAAATATGATATATACTTTACAGTGACAAAACACACATATAAATATATATTATATATCAAACTATAATTTTTTTGACATACATAGTTAAATAAAGTTTGGTTCCTAAATCTTTTCAGCATAAAGGTAGAATATGTATTAATTAACAGTTAAAAAATTATTTTACATACCAATTCAGCTACATACGTATTACTGTATTAGTGGCAGCCTTGGAGCCCAGCCACTGGCCCAGGGTGGCCGGGCCTTGGCTTCGCCAATGCTATCTATCTATCTATCTATCTATGTAGATAGATATATAGAGGTGAGTGAGATAAAAAAAAAGTTACTATGTACTGTAGTACTTACGATGAAGCGGGTGAGGAGGAGGAAGAAGAGGAAGCCGCAGCCGAGAAGGACGCTCTCCCATCGCCACTGCAATCATCCAAAACCGACCACGCGCGTCAGGAGCAGTGAAATTGATCAGTCTACTAGTGTTGCTAGTATAAAATGACTCTCCAAAATGAGCATTCGGAATTCTCGAAAACGACGGCCCGTGACATGGAACCCTGCAGCAAAAGCTACTGTACAAATACAAGCAGGGCAGGGCATTCATGTCCCTGTTGTCGTGTCGCCGGCCACAGCAGGTCCAGGTCGGCCCTGCTCTGGCCTGGCCTTGCCGGACGCGACGTAACCTTTGGCTTTGTTTAGTTCCTGAAATCCAACTCCAAAATTCACTATGTAAAAAAAAGATTCCCCGTCACATCAAAATACCGACCTATGTATAGAGTACTAAATGTAGATAAAATTAAAAATTAATTGCACAGTTTTGTTGTACATTGCGAGATGAATCTTTTGAGCCTAATTTAAGAATTTTTAGACAATTATTAGCACTAAAAAACAAAAGTGCTACAGTGCCCCGGAGGAACACTGTTCCCGAATCGGCACCACCCGAACTAAACACGGCCTTTGCCTTGCTGCAGGGCAGGGGCAGGGAGCTTTGCTCCAGAGGCTGCCCGTGCCTTGGCCGCCTGCCGTGTCGTGCACACAGCCACACACGCACGCATGGCGAGTCCATCCATGGCCATGGGAGTATGTATGTATGCACTGTAATAAAGTACCTGGTGTGTCTGGGTGAAGACGGAGTCCATGACGGAGACGACGTCGGTGGAGGTGGTGAAGCGGTCGAGGCCCAGCATGCCCTTGAGCTGCTGCAGGCACACCACCGTCGCCGCGCCCGCCATGAACCCCACGATCGTCGCGTGCGACAGGAAGTCCACGATGAAGCCCAACCTAGAAGATGCATGCACAGGGTTAGTATTAGCATTAGCCGGCAGTTAGGGTGGTCTCACTCCAACCTAAAAGCTTATTATTAGCACGCCCTAAAAAATCCAGCTTTAATTTGGTGAAGACTCAAGACTCACTCCACCATCGATCATTTGGTAGAGTCAAGAGCGAGTCAGTGGTACCAGTAGTAGAATAATTAATAGTTACTCTAGAAACTGGACTTTTTGACAACAAGCTAGCTACTGCACTGCACTTTTGGCCTTTTTTTCCTTGTTCATTCACCAACTACGTAAGAATGCTTTTGGAGAGGAGAGGCTTATGAAGTAAGCTTAATATATGATTAATCCATGAGAGAGTGAGTAGCTACTACTAGCTCGGTACCTGAGGAGGCCGAGCGAGGCCTGGAATACGCCGGCGAAGAAGGTGGCTGTGAGGGCGAGGTGCAGGTAGAGCGCGGGGTTCTCCGTCGGCGACACCTCGCTGCTTAGCATGGAGCCTATGAGCAGCGACGCCACGGCCACCGTCCCCACCGCCAGGTCCTTGGAGCTACCCATCAGCGCGTACACCAGCGGGGGCACGAAGCTCGAGTCTGCAGTAGCGTGTGCAGGAGAACTGTACGTTAGCAATTGCAGCAGTGGCATATGGTGGCGTTCAGGACGTTCGTGCAGCAGTGGCATATGGCGGCGACGCCGGCCGGCGCGCGCGCGTGGAATGGAAAGAATACATGCAGCTTAAGCTTACAGAGTCCGAGGATGGGCGGCAGGCTTGCTAGCTTGGCGTAGCTGATGCCCTGCGGGATGGCGAGGCTAGCGATGGTGATGCCGGCGATGAGGTCGGACTTGAAGATCCCCAGCGTGTAGGCCGGCGCCCACTCGAGGAACGGGAAGAAGTAGCGCAGCGCGGCCATGGTCCGTCGCCCGGCCCCGCGCTCCCGCACAACACCGCGGAACGGGTCGTCCGGGAAGAATGTCTCCTTGAGGTTCCCACGGAACGTGTCCAGGAACGGCCGCGCCGGTGGCATCGGCACCCGCGCCGGCGCCGGCGCCGCCCTGGCCCCGCCGTCGTTCGCCTCCGCGCTGCCGCCCATGGTCTGAGATGTACGTACGTGAAGGTACTTGGAGGTGGTGTGTGTGCAAGCAGCTGATGGAGCTTTTGTTTGTTGCTGTGGGATCGGAGAGGAGGATGGAAGCACGCAGGCAGCAGCAGGTAGCTCGCTCGCTCAGCTCAACTCAGCTGCTAGCTGTGCGCTGTCCGTCAGGTGTTTTGTCAGCTGCTGCTGCGTTTCGGTGAGTGATGTCTCGGCGAGGTGTTCAGGGCGGTTATATATAGGCGCGCGGGTGCTGGACTCCCCGACGACCGGCGACGCGAGTGGCGTGGCTCGGCTTGGGTGGGAATGGGATAGGGGGTGTGGGCCCGGGCCGGATGCCGCGTCACTACTGGAGATTCGGCGATGGTGGCCGGGCCCCGCTCGTCAGCGAGGCAGGAAGTGGACCGGCCCCGGTGGTGGTTTTGTACGCGTGGCCGCGCCTGCGCACGTGGAAGTTGATCAAGTGGAAGTGGAAGTGGAAGGAAGCGTGGGCGGCTGTATGCTTCGTTCGTTCGTGCGGGTTGGCGCCGCTGTCGATGGCCGCGCCGGACGTGGAGGTTCCGTTCGGCTGGCCGGTGTCGCTGCCGGGGCAAATCTGGACGTGTCGGCTCACCTGCTCGATAGGTCCAACTGCATGCCGATTCCATCGGCGATGGAGTTTTCTCTTTTTTTTTTTGGAACTGATTCTCGTTTTTGTTTTGGTTGGGAAAGAAGAAGAGGAGGCGCGTCGAGTACCGGCTCGGCTCAGCTCGGGCGTGGTGTTTCCTGATTCGGGAGTTGCAGTTACCAGGTTGCCTAACTCGTGGATCCTAGGATTTCAGATATTTTTGGTACCGTGTGACATGCATATCCGCCTAATAATGATCGAGGTGGATGGAGAGGTACGGTGTCGCCGCCGGTGTTTGTGCATATCTGCATAAATTCGATCCTCGTGTCAATTTCTTCTTCGGGTATATAACTCGGACACGCACACACGCGTCTACGAGCACACACATATGAAGGTACTAGGTATACAAACGAGTGTACAACCGTGCGGATCAGCACAAGTATGGACAATATATGGAATGTTTATGGTGACGTTTGCCTTGTCAGCTAGCACATCCGCGGTGCAGCTCTAAAACAGGTATAAGAGCATCTTCAAAAGACTCTCCGTATCATTCCTATATGTTAAGAATAGAGATTTTGATCAAAAAACTACCCTCCAACAGCTTATCTAAATGATCTTCTAAATATAGTCATCATCTATTCCGGATTTTTCGCTAGCCAAATATAGAAGACGAGAATGACTCTAGAGTATGCATGAAATTTAGAAAAGCTGTTGGAAGATGAAAAGCTATACAAAATGATTTTTATGTAAATGACTCTCTAAATGATGATTTAGAGAGTGAGATTTAGAAAAACTCTTGGAGATGCTCTAAGGTGTGATTATCAGAATGGTTCATCCATACAAATAGCTAGGATAGAAACAGGTAAGTGTTATTCTATATCCTAGGTGTAGAATAATTATATTAAGCTTAAGTTGTTATATTAAAAAAAATAAGTACAAATCAGTAGTCGCATGTCAGTATTATTCAATATTCATAATAATATTAATAATACTGAATATTGTTCTAGGTCCTGGGGTGAAGAATATCGTTGTCGTATAAGAGTATAAGAGTGCTTGAACTCTAGGCATACCCGCACACGATGGATTAATTAAGAGTGCTTGAACTCTAGGCATCTCTCTTTTATTCTATAGTTTTTTTATATATATTTGATCAAATGGATAGGGCCGGATACAAAACGAAGGCGAGGATATGCTTAGTTAGGTGATGTACTATTCTTCGTTTTACTTATTTCTAATATATTTTCAGTAGGAGCTCCTTACTGCCCCTCCTGTTCTTAAAAAAAAGTATATATGATACGGTGTGGCTAATTTAAATCTTCCCGGTATGGGTAGTATATAAATGAATGCAATGTGAGCTAATGTAAGCGCACGTTTTAAAACATGTTTGGTACCATAAGTTAATTAATAGCTAGTTTATTTTAGTTTAAATTAGCTCTACTGCATCTAAATAAGAGAGCTAATAATAGGTGAACTAATTTTTTAGATAAATCTTTTAGCCACCTAGCTAGCTTCGATCTTAGCTGATTTAAGTTAATTTTTAGCTAATTAGTAACTAGTTCTAGCTTATCTAAACAGGTTCTTAGTCGGAACCGGAATCTTGTAAAGATGTCACAAAAGTAAGTCACGCCGTGTGTAGTACCAATGCAAGCCATTAACCTGGAGCCTGAAAAGAACTAAAGCATTATCAGATTATTAGATGCTCGTTTAAGGTGGTGGTAGTTATTATTATATAATCAAAATGCACATCAGCATCATTTCGACAGGCACAAACACGAACCACAAGCACGAGTGATTCTCCGCACGAACACGTGTTCACCGTTGCGAAAAAAAAACGTACTGCTAGGCCGGCCGCCCCTCGACCTGGAGTGGCTGCTACCCCAACGAAACGGATCCACATCCACTTTTTTTTTCTGATGAGTTATTAAATCTGGTAGCACTCACGTCATGTACAGCATCTGCCTAGCTTAATTAGCTCAGATCGACGGGGAATAATACACATAATCGGATTCGATCGCCAATCACTAGAGGGTGCAGATGCTAGCTAGTGGCCACAGTCGCCGCACTTGCTGGCGTGGCGTGGCTGGACCTGCATGCCAGTGGCTGTGCTGCTTAATTGACCTCTCGTTCTCGTGGTCGTGGTCGCGGTCATGGATGGACTACGCATCATTAAGCTAAGATCGACCACACGCAATTCCCGCCGCGTCCTAATCGAATCATTGACCACCCGCGTACATGCCATTATCGCCCTCGATTTTCTGTATTGTAGCCAATGTATCCAAGCCATCATTTAGATAGATCAGAGATCGATACATTTTTTCAATAAAACAGAAATAAAAATGGAGAAGTGTGTAAGTTCATCAATGCATCAGGGGTGTGAGTGAATGTTGAATGTTGAATGTTAGTGAAATCTTACTCAAGCAGCGATAAGGCAGTCTGGGTGCGTGGTCGCGCGGTAACACTGCTGGGCGACATCCATGGAGATCACTGACAGGCCCTACGCTCCCTGTTGCCCCTCTATCGAGCAATCACCTATGTGCTTATTGGTGACGGCAAATCATGCTCTTTCTGGTCTGACATTTAGACGGGAGAAGAACCTCTCGAGGACATTTTCCGTGCTCTCCACAGCCACTGCTTAAACAAGGGTGACTCTGTCAGTGAGATGCTCGACCTGGGAAATCAGAACGCGCTGGTTCCACGCCTCTCACTGCTGTTAGGGTTCTAGGATCGTCTAGGAGCGGATCCAGTAGGAGTTCGAGTAGATAGATAGGTAGTATATGCAGTTCAGATGATATGCACAGAGGGAGAGAGAGAGAGAGAGTATGCAGACCGGACGGGTCGACGGGATGCGGTGCAGTGGCGGCGGCGGTTGCGCCGGGGTTCGGGTTGGAGCCGCCGCCCGCCATGTTCGTCGCAGCAGAGTCGGTTGTCGCATCCGTCGTCATCCGGGTGCTCGCCGGCGTCGATGGGGAATCCCGTCGTTGGCAGCGCCCCTCTTCAGATCGGACTTAGGGTTTAGATGTCGGTGGGGAACTGGCGGCGGCTAGGTGAACCTCGTGACTCGTGCCTAGCGCCCCGGCCCCCACCTAGTCTTTATAGCGCTGTGCGACGGGGGGCCACCAACCACAAGGTTGGGCGCCCCCGATCAGGGCGTAGACCTAGGGCCCGTTAGGCCGTTGAGCCTAAACGGTAGGAGATCTAATTCCAACATTCTCCCCCTAGATCTCACACAATTCTTTTTATTCTTCAATTCTCATTCGAGTTCAATATTCCAATTCTTTTCAATTCCATCACAGATCAGTATATAGAGCATGCTTTATCGTCACAATAATTCATGCCATTAGACTAACAGCTACTACACACCTTTCTATTTTGGAAATAAACATTTCATCATTCGGAGCCCTTCTTGTTGTTCGGGAATCATAGGCTCTCCCTTAAACCCATGTCGGTTATGTATCCTCTGAACACACTGGGTGGAAGGCCTTTTGTGAGCGAATCCGCTAGCATTTTTTCTGTTCGTATATGCTCAAGATTTATGATATGATCCCGAAGTTCATCTTTCATAACATAGTACTTTATGTCAATGTGTTTGGCAGCACCACTTGACCTATTGTTGTGAGCATATTCTACCGCTGGGTTGTTATCACAATACAACCGCATCGGTCTTTCTATACTTTCAATTATTTTCAATCCGGGTACAAATTTCTTCAACCAATTTACCTGCCCCGAGGCCTCATAGCAAGCTACAAACTCTGCATACATTGTCGAGGATGTAGTCACTGTTTGTTTCGAACTTTTCCATGACATCACTCCTTTAGCAAGAGTAAAGATATATCCCGATGTGGATTTTCTTTCATCTCCAGCATAATCGGAATCTGAATACCCCTCTATGTACAGGGAATCAGATTTTTCATATGTCAACATGAGACCTTTCGTACCTTGCAAATAACGCAAGACTTTCTTCACTAATTTCCAATGTTCAATTCCTGGATTCTTTTGATATCTGCCAAGTAACCCGGTAACAAAAGCTATGTCAGGGCGCGTACACGTTTGAGCATATTGCAAACTTCCAATTGCCGAAGCATACGGTACCGCTTTCATTTGATCAATTTCATATTGGTTCTTGGGACACTGATGTTCCCCATATTTATCACCCTTGACAATCGGAGCAGGAGATGGACTACATGCATGCATACTAAATTTCTTCAGAACCTTTTCTATGTATGCCTTCTGCGATAATCCCAATACCCCTTTTCTTCTATCTCGATGAATCTCAATTCCCAAGACAAACGAAGCTTCACCGAGATCTTTCATATCAAAGTTCGAGGACAAGAATTTCTTCGTCTCCAGTAGTAGGTTGACATCACTACTAGCAAGTAAGATATCATCTACATATAGGATCAGGAATATGTATTTCTTATTCTTAAATTTCACATACACACAATTGTCCTCGACATTTTCTTTAAACCCAAAACCCTTTATAGTTTTATCAAACTTCAAGTACCACTGTCTCGAAGCTTGTTTCAAACCATAAATGGATCTTTTCAGATGACATCTCATATTTTCTTTTCCTTTTACGACAAAACCTTTCGGTTGTGTCATATAGACATTTTCATCCAAATCCCCATTTAGGAATGCGGTCTTTACATCCATCTGATGTAATTCTAGATCATAGTGAGCCACAAGTGCCATAATAATTCTGAAAGAATCTTTACAAGAAACTGGGGAAAAAGTTTCATTGTAATCAATCCCTTCTCTTTGGGTAAAACCCTTAGCCACAAGTCGCGCTTTGTGTCTTTCAATATTCCCTTGGGAGTCATATTTCGTCTTGTAGACCCATTTGGATCCTACTTTCTTAGCTCCTTTAGGAATGTTTTCCAGAACCCAAACCTTATTGGTGTTCATAGATTTCATCTCATCTTCCATGGCCTGAAACCACTTTGATGAGTGTTCACTTCTCATGGCTTCTTCAAAAGTTATAGGGTCATCTTCCATATGGAATTCTTCAGTTTCATAAATTTCATAATCATCTAGAATTGCTGACCTTCTAGCTCTTTGAGACCTTCTAGGGGCCTCTGACACTTGGTCCACTATGGGCAGTTGTTGTTCTTCCTCATAAGCGACATTTGGTTCTGCAGGCTCCTGATGGACAGGTTCCTCTTGTTCATTTGTTGTCGCTATGGGAGAACTCACAACAGGCGTTGTCACCACAACATCCTGTTCTGCTGGTGCAACATCGGTAGCAGGTAACGTAAAGAATGGTTCTTCAACCATCGGAGTAGGTACATGTACTCGCTTCTCCTCAAGTCTAATTTCACGTGTTACCTTACTCCCCTGATCATGTCATCCTCCAAGAACACAGCGTGTCTTGTTTCAACAAATTTCGTGTATCTATCAGGACAATAGAATCGATATCCTTTCGATCTTTCTGGATAGCCAATGAAATGGCAGGTGACAGTCTTGGAGTCTAACTTTCCAATATTTGGGTTAAAAACCTTTGCCTCAGCTGGATAACCCCACACACGTAAGTGCTTAAGTGAGGGTTCTCTTCCTGTCCATAATTCATACGGTGTTTTCTGCACCGATTTGCTTGGTACTCGATTAAGTATATGAATGACGGTTTTCAGTGCCTCCATCCATAAACCAACCGGTAGTGTAGAGTAGCTCATCATGCTTCTCACCATATCCATTAGGGTACGGTTTCTTCTTTCAGCCACTCCATTCTGCTGAGGCTCCCCCGGTGTGGAGTATTGAGCGACTATGCCATTTTCCTGTAGGAACCTTGCAAAAGGACCTGGAATTTGGCCATATGGGGTATGTCGCCCATAATACTCTCCACCATGGTCTGATTGAACTATCTTTATTTTTAAGTTGTGTTGATTTTCAATTTCGGCTTTAAATATCTTAAATTTATCCAATGCTTCTGTTCTTTCTTTAATTGGATAAATATAGCCATAACGAGAGTAATTATCCGTGAATGTTATGAACGAATCATAACCATCCACACTTTTCATTGGGAATGGACCGCAAATGTCCATGTGGATTATTTCTAATACTCTCGTGCTTTGTTTAGCATCTTTCTTTATTTTCTTAACATATTTTCCTTTGATGCAATCAACACATTGTTCTAAATCGGAGAATTCTAAGTGCGGAAGAATTGATTGTTTCACTAAGCGTTCTATTCTCCCCCTCGAAATATGGCCCAAACGACAATGCCATAGCTTTGAAGAGACGCTTTTATTTCTCTTCCGCTTCTTGTTCTCATTTGTAGATTGGGAGACATTCACATCATTACATTCATTATTCACATTGTCAGCAAGAGATAATAAATAAAGCTTGTCTTGTCGGAAGGCAAGACCAACACACTTATCATTATTATCAAATATTTCACATCTGCCATTACCAAAATGACAGCCAAATCCATCATCATCGAGTTTCGAAACACTTATTAAATTCCTACGCAAAGAGGAAACATAGAGTACATTTCTGAGCTTAAGTACAAAGCCATCTTTTAATTTTAAAGCTAGATCGCCAATGGCTTCAACTCCAGCTTGTACTCCATTCGCGACTTTAATCGTTCTTTCTCCTCTTTGTAGGGTTCTCCTCCCACTTAACCCCTGTAAAGAATTCGAAACGTGAATTGTTGCACCTGAATCAATCCACCAAGAGGTGTTCGAATAACATAAAAATAGGGATTCATCTACAAATGTGATAGTATCATCACCTTTCTTCAGTAGCTTTTTCAGGTAGACTGGGAAATCTCTCTTGTAATGCCCTCTCTTGAAGCATTCCTTGCACTGGTCTTTCTCAGCATTGCCATATTTTCTGAAGTCCTCATCCTGAGAGTCCTTTTCTTTTCCCTTTTCAATTGCATTTTCTTGTGGCTTGGAGGGAGAGACTTTATTCCACTGGGGTTTCCCCTGTGGTTTCTTGTAATAATTCTTTCTTTTATTGTCCTTGACAAGATGAGCTGATTCACCCTGTGCGGACTTAAGTCTCTCTTCCTCCTGGACACACATTGCAATGAGCTTTTCAATGTCCCAGTTTTTAGGCATCATATTATAGTTCACAACAAAAGTTTTGAATTCTTTTGGCAGAGAAAGAAAGACCAAGTGAATGAGGAACTTGCCATTGATCCCCAAATCCATTGTCTTAAATTTTGCTGCCATGGTGTTCATTTTCAATATGTGCTAACGCACACCACCACCATTGTATTTTTCAGATACAAGTTTATGTATCATAGTGCTTGTTGTGGCCTTGGAAGACCCAGTAAACTGACTCTTTACCCTTTCGAGGTACTCAATGGCGGTGATGCATTCTGGATAGACCCCCAGATTTGGTCTTCAATGGTGGCTTTCGCCACTAACAGGCATTTTCTGTTGGATTGAATCCAACGCCTGTGTTCAATGTCATATTTCATTCTGACTTCAGCAAAGTCATACTTTCGGGCGTTAAATGCTTTGTCAGTTTTATCAGTTCTCTTCTCCGGTTCCTCTGGAATAGTAGGACACGGTGAAGTGATGGCAAGGTCGATCTCTGCCAGTGCAAGTTCCAGTTCTTACTTCTCCCGCCACACCCGGTAGTTAGTACCGTTGAGTGGAGGAATGTTGTTTATATTCACCATTCCTTTAACTCCTAAAAGTTGTAGAAAGAAAAGTGAGAAACATTCATCATATAAATTGCATGCCTTAATTCAACGTTGGTCAAAATTAAAACATACAATTCCTTTATGCAAAATTAATACATCACCGTTGGGCAGAAGTAAAATAAATGCATAGCAAGTCATTATAATAATGTTATTAACAACATTGGTCAGAGAATAACAGTACTATAATTTCATCAAAATTTCAGAGAATTCATAATTCGCTCAAAATTAAATTATCCCGTTGGTTCAAATTTAATTAAGAGACAATTCAATATTTCAAGGTGCACCTCGGGCTATTACCCGAAATTCGATATCCAAGGTGTGCCAGTCGATTTGATCAGTTAATCGACAAGGATGATAACTAGAACAAGATCCAAACAAGACAACGACGATACGCCCGGATGTTAAGACTCAGACTTGATCAGGATAACTAAAGCAGAGCTGAACGAGACAACAGCGATGCACCCGGATGTCAAGGCTCAGATTACTCCCACGCGGAACTTGCAAGGATTTGACGGAGATCAAGGTGATGCAGCCCGTCGAAGCTTGAAGAACTCGTAAATAAGCTAAAACTAATGCAATAAAAGGGTAAATTACAGTAAAAGTAGAATAAGAGTAAATTGATTTGATTTGATAGGATTGATATATGTTTTACACAGCCCTTGGGCACATATTTATACTCCCGCATGGAGAGTTGTACAGAGACACGACTCGTACCTTCCCTAAACAAAACTCCTAACTTTAAAGAAATAACGGACTCGCACAGGAGCCGGACCCAAATAATAATATTATTTTCCTAAACAGACAACCCTATTGTTAAGGAAATAAATGACTCGTGCAAGAGTCAGACTCAAACTACTATAACAATACTGGTATAAAATCACCAGTTTCCTTATGTCCTTCCTTCGATGAAAACTTTCCATCGGCAGATTCCTTCAATCCGCGACTTCCTTCTTTCGCCACCGGCAATCTTCTGCTGACGTCAACCGCCACATCACCCTGTACCCATCCGCACTCCATGCCCATCGACATCATCTCCTCATCGGCAATCGACATCGACAACTTTGCAGTTCTGGTGACTTCACCAATTAACCCTTATCGGCAAGAATGATCCAGCTTCCATCGGCAACAAACTTATCCTTTTTTCACAGCTTTTACCTTCATCGGTAATACTGACCTATGACTTCCCGATACCGATGGAAAATGGCTGCCAATCAATACAAGTCTTAGCTCATTTGACACGTGCCGAAAAACGGTGTCAACACATGCCCCCCAATTTCGGAGTGTAGAATATGTTACGCGCCGAAATTTTCTCTATTATAACTGTTCCCCCAAGATGACCACACAACTTCCTCGATTACCACGCGCAAAACTGCAATTTATTAACAAAATTCCGCGACTGCAGCATGAATAGTTATAAGTCCAATCATATCTCCTCGATTGCCGCACATACCTATTGCATACCCTTCCACATTCTTGCTCAGCGCGAAGAAAATTCCAAAATACCCCTGACCAGAGCTATAAAAATTACCATCATCAATCTGTTTTTACCCTGAGCCCACTTTTGCCTTCACCTGCCCTCGTCTTCAACCTCGGCGGCGACCCCAGCGGTGACTCCGAAGAACAGTCCGTGAACTCAAGTGGCGGCATCTTCCTCCAACAGAACTCGAACAGCACCAATGGTGATCAACTTCGATGTCCCTAAGGTAAATCTGTTCCTTCCTCATCTAATTTCCTGTAAATTTCTCTCGTGCATCAATCTTGTAATTCTTTTCCCCTTTCTTTCTTCGATTTTTTCTGAAACCTAGGAGCTGTATAACAAGGTAGTAATCCCCATTGAACAATCCAATTTCAACTGCCTGGGCCCAATAGGAAATCCTAACCCTACCAGTCTGATCAATGCTGAGGCCAAGCGCATCCCTTTCAGATCCGAGTGCTTCAACCTAGGGTTATGGAAAGACGCCTTCCGTTCATGGCCTAGGCCTACCAAAGGATGGAAGAACTGGTACCTTAGGATAATTAGAACACAACAAGTCTACTGGTCAGAGCGTAACTTAGATCAGTGCATCAGGCTCTCCATTGCCGATATGGAGAAGAACGAGAATATGATGATGACGGCTTCTTATTTCTAGTCCAATGCAATGAATGCTTTCCTATTCAGACATGGACCTGCTACCCCCACCCTTGCCGATGTGCATATGCTTACCGGCCTAGATGTCTTTTCTGCCGATACCCCCGCTTTGTTCAATAGGAAAGCTGAGTATAAAGTGAACACGCGTAATATCGGCGGTTGGACCGGTTATATCCAGGAATATCAGAAGACTAAATCGGTAAGTCAGAGGGAGCATGCCATCTTTCTGAATATGTGGCTAGAAAAATTCATCTTCTATGGCAGAGCAGTTGGACCTACCACTATGCATCTCCCTGCAGCAGAACTTCTTGCCGATGGAACAAGACTCCCTCTCGGTCGATATCTTCTTGGATCGGTATGCCATCTTCTGCATCAAGTGTCCAAGAAGTTGTTGCTAGGTGAGTCCATCGGCAACCTTGGAGGTCCCTGGTGGTTTGTGAATATGTGGTTGAACGCACACATGTACAAGGTCCTTCAATTTGATCTGTTCAACCAGCAATTCCCAAGGGATATATAGGAAGAGTATGAATATGAGGATGATGAATCGGCAACTCGTCCCCCACTCAACTTTAGGGAAGCCATCATAGTACTATCAGGAACCGATGCCAATGAAGATCAATTCGGCAGGTTCTTCCAAAAGTTTTACTGTGGAATCCCTATTGCAGAACGGCTTTGGTGGCCCTATGTTGACGAGAACAACCAATTCCCTCTGTTGTTTAACCTTACCGATTGGAATGTGCCTTAGAACAAAGTAATCATGAAGGCCAGTATTGTTCCTCGAGCTATCCCAGTTAATATTTTCGGAACTGGGAAGAATGCTCCTCCAACCTTCGAGTTTTATTACCCATCGGTAGCAGCAAGACAACTGGTGTTCGGCCAATTACCGATCAAGCTCTGCTACTCAAAAGTAGTAAAACCAAGACAAATTATCTCCAGCGCCATGGACTGGAACAAGGTCGTTAATCTTCCTCCCGATGTCGACACATCAGACATCGACCTATCCTCCTGGGCACCAACATCATTCATGACAGAATTGTACAAATCTTGGTGGCAAGAATGGAGAGGCCAAATTTTTTCCATGTCATCACATTATTATCGGCACTTGATCGACGCCGATCACGTCATCCCCGATGATGCAGTAAGTTTCTTTATCCCAATGTATCTTACTATTTACTTCCACCATCGGTATCTGACTCTCTTACTACAGGTCGACGATCCAATTCCCCGAGTGAGCAAGAGTGGCAAGCCCTTCCATGTCCGAGTGATGAGCCCAATATCAATCATTGGCCATAATGCTCCTACACTGGCTGCCTTCACCCCTCAGAGGGTCCCCAAGGTCACTCTGAAGCCAAGGTCGACGCCTGCAACGACCAGTGCCACTCCATCGGCTGCTGCTGCCATCTTGGCACGGGCCTTTGTGGTAAGTCTTACTTTAACTTTTACCGATCACAAACTATTCATCGACAATATTTATTTTATATAACTTGCATCGAATATTTCAGGTAGCGAGGTCATCGACAGCTACTTCAGACGTTCAAACTTCTCCAACTTCCGCTGTCGATGCCCCCCAGACTTGTCAACCAAAACGGGCTGGTTCACCAACCGCTGCTCCGAGGAAGAAGAGGTGTCTGAGGCTAGCCACTCCAGCTACCGATCCACCAACAGTAGAGCCATCATTGGCTCCTGCCCCTGATCAGCCAACGGACAACGTCTCCGACCAGGAGATGACACCACCTGCTGCAACAACAGAGGCGACATCGGCATTGGTACCTTCACCAACTGAAATCCCGGATCAGGGAATGGCATCACCGCCACAGGAGCCAGCCGCCGCAGCAGAAACAACACCTACAGCACCAACCGCTCCTCCTACGGAAGCGTGTTCATCGGCAACTGCTGCCGATCTCCAAGATGAAGCCGTACCAGCTGCTTCCCCGAGCCCAAGGCAAGAAATCCGCTTCAAAATGGTAAGCCGACTATCACAACCTGCAATATGAGCTTATGATCGGCAAATTCTAACTTTCTTCTTTTCAGGCCCAAGACTCTCGCGACAGCTTGTTCTCTTTCGGTGTCAACCTCCCTGGCGAAGACGAAGATCAAGAAGGTTCTGCTACAGCAAACAGCTTATTCTCCTTCGCCGTCAACTTTCCCGATAAAGACGAGAACGAAGAAAGCTCTGCTCCAGCTTCATCGGCAGAGGTCAAATTCAAGCTTGAAGCACTGCTCTCTCTACTGCAACAAGACACATCCCAGCTCGTCCAAGACTCTACTGCAGCAAAGGCAGCTTTCAAAGACATCCAAGGCCACCTGTCTGCCGATACAGAAGAAATCCTCTTCCAGGTAGCATTCCTCGAGAGCCACCAACTCCAATACCAACGGGTCTCACGCCGCATTGCCGATAGGAACGCCCAGTCCAAGCTTGCAGAGGAAATGCTCAAGTTCAAGCAAATTGCCGATGAGAAGCATAAGAGCATCGACCAAGTAGAAGCCTCTGGCGCTAATCTTGAGCAAGAAATAGTTCACCTATCGGCAAGGAGGGAAGAGTTGCAGGCTGAATTAAGAAAGGTTGAAGAAACTTTAAACACAACTAACCAGAAGAAAGCTCAGTTGTCCGATACCGTCAAAGCTCTTCGCCAAGAAAGGGACACAAACGCCCGACAAGCTATCGCGCTGAAGAAGATTAAACCAATCGGAGGGTCTGCCGATGATGATGCCAGGGAGATGGAAGCAATAGAGCAAATTCGCCTGTGTGCGATATCAACTATTCAATCCTTGTTGTAATTCATTACAATTTCATCACATCGGCAACTGTAATCAGTAACACTTGATTTTGCTCTGTAATATAATGTCAGTACATTTTACCTATGTTTTGTAACCTTTTCTTTCATCGGCGTTCAAATGAGCACTCTATGCGTCTACCCAAATACTAGGGTAGTATTTCTTCAAGTATTTACCGTTGATTGCTCTGGAGAATGCAACTCCTTCGAGAGTTTATAAGCATTGCGAGGAGCAGACTGTTTTATCCGATAAGGACCTTCCCAATTAGGAGACCATTTCCCAAACTTAGAACTCTTAGTCCCAATCGGTAAAATCAACTTCCACACCAGATCACCATCGGCAAACTCTTTCACCTAGTCGACAACCATCACTGACACCATGACTTATCGAATCGGCTGATATCCTCCCTGAGTAATCCCAACTCTTTTAGCAGAGCCTGGTATTCAGCCTGATTGTTTGTTGAGGTAACAATAATCGGCAGCGAAATTTCATATTTCCATTACAGAGCGAAATTAAGACAATGCAGGTTTCTTCGCATATAGACCCACCAAAGAAAATCCAAGGAGCAATCTCCCCCAAAATGCTTGCACCACTTACTTGACTATTACACATAAGCATGGCAGAATCATTCTTACAATCATTTTCCTTTGGCAGCCAACAAATTCACCGGCAGTGCTACTTTTAATAGACAAACTGTTTACTCAACCGGCCGATGCCCCCAAGTGTAACAGTTGGAATCGCCAGAGCTTGCCAAGTGCTGCTCCCAAGCCAAAATGCCCAAGGCCGTCGACTCCAGTTACACCATCGGCAATATATTAACATCTGCCGATGGATCTCCATCTTTGCGCTTTGACCTTCATAGCTTATTTGAAGATTTCCCTCTGGAAGGATTTTCATCGTGATACAAATCTTCCTGGCGCTCGCGCTGCACCCTCCTTCTTTGAGTCTTCGTAAGACCTTTGGGGCACCATTGAGGAAGTCTAGTTTTCCAGACAAGCTGGTACTGTTTCTCATTGCTTGTATTTGCACCACTCATATCTGGATCTCTAGAGAATATCTCCTCATCGGGTACCCTAGCATTAACCACCTCCTCAAGCGTCTCTTGACCAACATGCTTGCCGAGCCTGTCGTGTACGCTGAGCTTGCCCCCCCCCAGCCGATCATGTGCTGACTCTTTTTCTCGGATCGGCCTACCATAGCTTGATGTCCGATCGTTAAAACAAGGTCTCGTTTTTAACCAATCGGCAGGATAGTACCCGCTGCATTCAGGGAAATTATCGGCAGTGGGTAGCTTGATGCCTTCTTCCCAGCAATGAACAAAGAAGGGACACTTCCAGTGGTCCTTATGCCGAAGCCACTCCTGGTACCTTTCTTCTTCCCGCCGCCGATATCGCTCCTCTTGCGATTGCCAATAATCTTGTCGGGGCTGCTTACGTGTGATCATGACGCCATGAGATCTCTTGGCGCTATCGCTATCATCGGCAACTCTCTTGCCCTTTCTACAATCGGCAAATTTTCTCCTTGTTACTTCATGCGCAGTTATCTGATCTCCAGGGTTTGCCGATGCACTCCTTCTGGCAGCTTCCGATGTCAGCACTTTAGTTTTTCCACTAATTTCCACCATATTATTCGGGAACGGGTGCTGGTCAATCTTCATCGGTTTCTGGACTTTAGAATTCTCAAACTTGATTCGCCCAGAGTCAGTTTCTGACTGCAACTGTTGCCTGAATATCTTGCAGTCATTGGTACTATGTGAAGTTGCATTATGCCACTTGCAATACCTGATTTTCTTGAGCTCTTCGGCCGATGGAATTACTTGGTTAGGCGCCAACTTGATTCGTCCTTCTTGAAGTAACAAGTCAAACATCCTATCGTCCTTGGTGATGTCAAAGGTGAACCTCTCAGCTTCCTTCTGGCCAAATGGACAAGACATAGATTTCTTATCCTTCACCCATTGGGCCGCACCGACGCTTGGCTCTTCATCTGACCCGGAATCCTCTTCTTGCCCGATGAAGGTCACCTTCTTGTTCCAAGTCTTTCTGGGCTCAAAGGTTTTGACATCTTGATCGGCAATTCTTTGCAACAGATGACTTAGACTTTCAAATTCTTGAGACGCATACTTATCTTTGATATGTTGCAGTAGTCCTTGGAAAGCCAAATCTGTCAGTTGCCGATCATCAAGTACCAGGCTGTAGCATTTGTTCTTTACGTCTCGCAGCCTCTGAACAAAGTTTTCCACCAATTCGTCGTTACGTTGCCTCAGCTTAACCAAATTGGTAATCTTCTTCTCATGTATGCCGACGAAGAAGTATTTATGAAACTGCCTCTCTAGATCGGCCCATGTGATTACAGAGTTTGGAGGTAATGATATAAACCATGTGAATGCCGATCCAGACAATGATGATGAGAACAATCTCACCCTCAGTTCCTCTCTGCTGGCAGCCTCTCCACACTAAATAATGAAGCGGTTGATGTGCTCCATCGTTGATGTGTCATCTTGGCCGGAGAACTTGGTAAAATCAGGAACCTTGTACCGATTTGGGAGAGGAATTAAATCATATGCCGGAGGATATGGTGTCCGATAAGAATATGTATTAACCTTGGGTTTAATGCCGAATCGTTCTTTCATTACTTCGGCGATCTTATCGGTCCAATATGCCTCCTGCTCTTGCCGACTCATTGGCTGGTTATTGATTGGTGGAGCTGGCTGATGCGCCTCTTCAGGTCTTGGTAGAAGATAGTTCAGAGTAGTTGTCACGGGCGCAGCACCAGTCATCTGGACGTTATGCATCGGCTGATTTACCGATGGATAATTTTGCACACTCAGTAGATTCGGTTGAGTCATCATATTTATCGGTTGCTGTACCGATGGTCCACCCTGAATGTTTGCTGGACTTCCATATTGATACATTAGTACGCCAGGCTGTTGAGCTGGCGGCTGATTGGTCCATCCGGGATTATAAGTCATCGGCATATGACTTACCGATGTTTGATAGCTAACTGGCACCTGCTGTTCCTGCACCTTGGAGTAATCAACAAATTGGTTACCTTGATGTGCCATCACCCCGGCCTGAGGATTCACCAGCAGAGGTTGGCTTCCAGCTGCTATAGTATGTTGCATCGGCACAGAACTCGCCGATGGTGGCATCAGAGGTACTTTAGGAATTACTTGAAGATCTTCTGATGGCACTTGTACAGTTGGAGAGGACGTAGAGTAATGTATCATAGGAATCATCGGTTGTGACTGTATTGCCGATGCCACAGAGCCCTTCCAAGCTGAACTATCTCCCTGCACTAGATTAGAACCACCAGATGGATTTGAAGGCATACCATAACCCCACCAGTTGGCAGAAGCTGGATGACTCTGGATAGCAGGTCCCGACATTGCCGATGCCACTGGATCTGCACTAAGCTTGGTGATGCTTTCAGGACTTGGCCTTGTCAGTATAGCTACATCGGCAGACGGATCCACGGGAGTGGATGACGCCACTAGGGTTGCCGATGGTTTGATGGATGCCGATCCAGGCTGATGATACGTTGGACCAACATATTGAGGTGCATGCCCTTCTTTGAATGATTGCATAACAACATTGTAGACAGTATTGGACAGCACGTTGGAGTGGCTAATTAATGTTTGATTTAAAGCAGAATTAACCATCTCTTATAACTTACCAGGATTGGCATCATACGTGACCTGCCGTGGCAACGGCGGATCTTGCTTCTGGATGGCTTCGTCGCTCCTGCTTAGGCTGAAGGACTTCAGATACAATTCCTTGTACTCCTCCATAGCCCGCTCCATAGCCAGCCTCTGATCTTCCTTTAGATCGGCCTCGGAGACTTCAATGACGTTCCTTTGGTTAACGTCGGTATGATCACCCATGATAGATGTATAATTTGTATAATCGGGTCCCACCAGGTGTGCCAAAAGAGGTGTTGACACAAAAAGCGTTAGGATCTGCAAACACCTCGGGCTATTACCCGAAATTCGATATCCAAGGTGTGCGAGTCAATTTGACCAGTTAATCGACAAGGACGATAACTAGAACAAGATTCAAACAAGACAACGGCGATACGCCCGGATGTCAAGACTCAGACTTGATCAGGATAACTAGAGCAGAGCTGAACGAGACAACAACGATGCGCCCGGATGTCAAGGCTCAGATTACTCCCACGCGGAACTTGCAAGGATTTGACGGAGATCAAGGTGATGCAGCCCGTCGAAGCTTGAAGAACTCGTAAATAAGCTAAGACTAATGTAATAAAAGGGTAAATTACAGTAAAAGTAGAATAAGAGTAAATTGATTTGATTTGATAGGATTGATATATGTTTTACACAGCCCTTGGGCACATATTTATACTCCCACATGGAGAGTTGTACAGAGACACGACTCGTACCTTCCCTAAACAAAACTCCTAACTTTAAGGAAATAACGGACTCGCGCAGGAGCCGGACCCAAATAATAATATTATTTTCCTAAACAGACAACCCTATTGTTAAGGAAATAAACGACTCGTGCAAGAGTCAGACTCAAACTACTATAACAATACTGATATAAAATCACCAGTTTCCTTATGTCCTTCCTTCGATGAAAACTTTCCATCGGCAGATTCCTTCAATCCACGACTTCCTTCTTTCGCCACCGGCAATCTTCTGCTGACGTCAACCGCCACATCACCCTGTACCCATCGGCGCTCTATGCCCATCGGCATCATCTCCTCATCGGCAATCGACATCGGCAACTTTACAGTTCTGGTGACTTCACCAATTAACCCTTATCGGCAAGAATGATCCAGCTTTCATCGGCAACAAACTTATCCTTTTCACAACTTTTATCTTCATCGGTAATACTAACGTATGACTTCCCGATACCGATGGAAAACGGCTGTCAATCAATACAAGTCTTAGCTCATTTGACACGTGCCGAAAAACGGTGTCAACACATGTAGTGGACAACCCGACCTGCCAAATCTGCAATTCAGCGGAAGAATCACCTGAGCATATCATGTGGCTGCGATCTAGCTCAACAGACATGGCTGCAACTCGGTTTCACCTTCCCAGCAAACTCAACCATCGACTACTTGTACTCCATTTCTCCAACCGGGGTGGGGGGGGGGGGTGCCACGCGACCTCTTCCCGGCGTTTATTGCTCTTTTGTGCTTCCAAGTGTGGAAGGCTCGGAATGCAAAGATTTTCAGGGATGAAACCACCTCGATTCACCAACTTCTCAGCCAATGCAAAGCAGCTGCGGACCAATGGAGAGTAAGATTCCCAAGAAAAAAGAGGCACATCGCCGATTCCTGGTGCTCCATGACCATCTTGCTGATGGCAAGACAAGGCCAAGGCTAGCTCTCCCACCTACGGCCTTTAGATGGGCTCAGAACTTTAACATGTAACCACACCACCCACTACCCCCCCCCCCCCCCCCCCCTCTCTCTATCTCTTTCTCATTCTTGAGCCCTGAACTCTACTGTAATCTTAACATCAGTCTTTGGGCGCAAATTTGATGTATACAATCCCCCCCAGGTTGACAGCCAAAAATAAAAGTTCACGAGAACCTTGCATTGGCTACGTACGGGGTGCACACATGCATGAATTTCGATGTGCTCATGAACCTCAGGTGTTGCGCATCTATCACCAGTAAGGCAGTAACTTATGATATATGCGCAACCCACTCATGCACGATCGGGATATGCTTATGTGACAATAACGTGAAGGATCAGAACAGATGCCGATTTCCATGGCTCTCGCTCGTCCCGTCGTCAGCCGTAGCACAGCAGGCAGGCAGAAAGGCCAGGCATCGATCCAGCGTGTACGCCACCGATCGAGATCATTAGACGCGTATCAGCTTATCATCATCGTCGTCGGGTCAAGCTGCACTAAGCCGTTGACGTTTCAATTCTGAAGCGAGAGGACGACGAGCTGGGTTATCTATCAGAGTGCAATTATCACGACGGCGTACCAGACAGACCACCAATCAATGAGCGCGACGCGATGCAACCATGGATCATCACATGCCATGTTCGTCTGCTGGGAACATTGGGTACACTCGATCGTTTCACAGAGAATGGATGCGTCGTACATCACCAACAACTAGTACAAAGTGACTGTGTTTGCCACTTAGTACAGGTTACAGCACGTCGGGTTTAAAACGAGCCAAGTTTACAGAATTGGAGGCTGTTGAATTGTTTGAGAGTGAGATCGAGACTCAAATTAGGACCAAAAGGTGAAGACTGCCATTATAATTTTGTTAAATTGGAGATTATGTTGACTTGTGTGAGCCCCATATGTCATTGTGATACCAATGGTATATCTCCAATTTTGCAAAATTATAATGGTATAATATACTTAGCCTGCAGAAGAGGTGTGATTACAGACGCCGGGTTCTTCGCCTTTGCAGGTACCTTGGCTTTCTCTGAACTCAGGTCTCAAATAAAGTTGTGTTTAGACACAACACAGACGTGTGTGTGAGTCGTCAAGTCTGACTAACTAGCTATCCAGCACCTGCTTAATCAGTAGCACTAATCACACCTAACCGGTGATCTTCCACTGTGTATGGATTTGGAAGTTTCTCTGCCAACCCTGCCGACTTTCGGATACTCTGAACTTTTTTCTTTTCTTTTTTTTTTTAAAAAAAAGAGAGAACAGATACTCTCACCTTCCAATATGCCGCTGCTGCTACTACCTTTTTAGTAGGTTCTTGTAAGTTGTACTGCTGTCTGTATGCTCCTACGGTTCGATGAAGATTAATTGGTACTGTACATATTGAACTGCTTGTACAGCGACAGCAGGCGTATCTCTGAACGCTGAAGGCTGAACATGGCGTCCGTTCAAGGCCAGAGACTTCCAGAATCCTAATCAGGATAGACGTCTCGATCGGTGTTACACAGTGCCCGTGTGCATGCATGCTATGCTGCCACAGCGGCAGGTCTGCCAGAAGCCCAGAAGCAGCCGGGCACTAGTGACCTTGCTTTGCTGGATCTTGGCCGGTGCTTCTTCTTCAGACCTGCAATCATTCATAGATCATAGTCATAGCTGATGGTAATAGAATTCAGTTTTAAGCTCTCCTTCATCAGAGTCGATTGGAACCACCGAGATCCGATAGTACAGCTTGCGAAGTTTGACCAGGCATCCAGAGAAGAAACTGTGGTCGCGCTGCAGCCTGCAGCAGGAGTACCTAGACGAACGAACTGCGGTGAGCAAGCACGCCAAAACTGTCGCGTGGTATCTAACTTTCCGGATTCAGAAAATTCAGAGGTTAGTTTGGCAAAAATAAAACACGGCATCTTTGATCTGATCTCATCTCTTCCTTGTCCAGATGGAGTATAAAACATGGTTTGCCCATCATTTTCGGATCATCTCTCTATCCGACCACAAGGCCCACGCAAATATTCGTCTCCGTATAGCTTTAGCTAATTAGCTTCGGACAAGAAGCCTTCCGGCGGGCTGAAACTGAAATGGATGCGTCTCTTGGATCGGACGAACAGGAATGGCGCGAAAAAGGTGACGCATTATTCAAGCATATCTGGATCGGCATGTCGCGGCCGTTGCCGGTTCACGTCTCCACGAGGGAGTGGGAACCAACCTTTGGCAATGCAATGTACACACGAAACGAGCCAGTGAGTCACCAAGACAACGATTTTTTTTTCTTTTCTTTCAAAAAAAAAAAGAGAGCGCGATTTATGCGGAAACACATTATGCATGCATATTCCCTCGGTCCCCAAAAAATTTACAATTATCAGGAGTTAAATAATTTTAGGTTTGTCTAAATCTAATTTTAGGTTTTATTATTTGAAGACATAAACTTGGTTGATATTTATTTATTATTATTTTGACTTGTTTCAACTCTAGAATTGTACTGTACTTTTTTGGACGTGGATTGAGGACGAGTGTTCATCTGAAATTATGCCTCCTGGCTTTAGTGTGGTGGAGAGACCATGCATGTTATTGGTGTTGTGGCTTTCAGGTTAACTTCAGCAATATTTTCGCCGTCCGCTTCATCAGACATGGAATGGAGCAGATTATATTCTTGAATTTCGTCCCCTTCCGTGTTGTCTCTTTGGGCGTTGAGTGGAGAATGAGAATCTTTAAAGATACTGTTTTAAGTGACAGAAAAATCTGGAAAGCGATGAACAGTCTGGTGTTGCTGTTACATTGTTTTGTTAGTAAAATAGGACCCAGGATTGTTTGTGCTAGGGTCTTATTGCCTCTAATCTTTGTATCCCTTTATATAGAACAGGAGCTCAACAGAGCTATCGTTGGATACAGGTTGGCTCCAAGAGCATCTTCCTAGTGCAGTATAAGTAAAGCTAGTCTAAAGCAAAAGCAAATTGCCTACTGCTACAAGTGTCCAAACTGTCTACTGCTACAACAGTCCAAAAACTAAAAAGGACTGGAAAAGACTAACAACTAAAGTGTAACAAACTAAAGTACACAAGAAGCCAAGGCTTATCTATCAATTCTCCCCCTAAGCCTTGCTTCAGCCACTCTTGGTAATCTTCGTGAGCCCGATCTTGCTTCTCATGGTTTCAAACTTGGTTTTTCCAAGTGACTTGGTGAGGATATCGGCAAGTTGTTCATTTGTGCCGATGTGATCGGCCTTGATGCTTCCTTCTTCCACGCAGTCTCTGATGAAGTGGAACTTGGTCCTTATGTGCTTGCTCCTGTCATGAAACACTGGGTTCTTGGCAAGTGCAAGTGTCGATTTGTTGTCCACCTTCAACTCCACAGTTTCCACCTTCCTTCCTAGCAGATCGGCAAGTAGTCTTGATAGCCATAGCGCCTGAGTTGCTGTTGTAGTCATGGCCACGTACTCCGCCTCACAGCTAGAGAGTGCCACTACCTTCTACTTTACCGATTGCCAGCTGACCAAGCTGCTGCCTAGGAAGAAGAGACAACCAGTTGTGCTCTTGCTGGAATCAATGTCTCCAGCCAGGTTTGAGTCACAATAGCCCAAAAACCTTGCCGATGGGAGCCTTGCCGATGAGGGACTTGCCGATGAGGGACTTGCCGATGAGGGTGCCTTGGTGAAGTGGAGGTCATAGTCAAGGGTACCAGCCAAGTACCTGAGAATTCTCTTGACTGCCATTTGATGTTCAGTGGTCGGTCTCTCCAAGAACCTGCTCACAAATTCCACTGAAAAAGCCAGGTCTGGTCTAGTGTGGACCAAGTACCTCAAGCTTCCAACCAATCTCCTATATTGTGTTGGATCCACTTCTTCTGTTGTGCTCTCCTTGCTCAGCCTCAACCTTTTCTCCATCGGTGTGGCAGCAGGGTTGCAATCGGCCATGCTCCCCAACTCCACAATCCTCTTGGCATAGTGGCTCTGTCTCAGAGTGATCCCACTACTCCCTTGCTGCACTTCTATTCCAAGATAGAAGCTGAGTAACCCAAGGTCACTCATTTTGAAGATGGACTGCATCTCCATCTTGAAAGCCCTCACTTCTTCTTCCTTGACTCCAGTGATGATTAAGTCATCCACATAGACTCCGACCAGTAGAACAGAGTCATCTGAGCCTCTTCTGTAGATGGCAGCTTCATGCTTGCTCTGAACGAACCCCATCTTCTTCAAGGTTGAGTTCAGCTTTGCATTCTACGCCCTGGGTGCCTGCCTCAGCCCATACAGTGCCTTGTGGAGCCGATAGACCTTGTCTTCTTCTCCTTGGACAACAAACCCAGGTGGCTGCCGCACATAGACCTCCTCCTTAAGCTCTCCATTGAGGAATGCCGATTTGACATCCATGTGATGAACCCTCCATCCTTCTTGAGCAGCCAAGGCCAGCAGCAGCCTGACTGACTCCATCCTTGCCATAGGGGCAAAAGCATCTTCATAGTCGATCCCTTCTTGCTGCACAAACCCCCGAGCCACAAGCCTTGCCTTGTGCTTGATCACATCCCCATCGGCACTCTTCTTCAGCTTGAACACCCACTTCAGAGTGATCGGCCGATGGTCGCTCGAGGTGGCACCAGCTCCCAGGTGCCGTTGCGCTCAATAGCGCCCAGCTCTTCCTTCATCGCAGCTTGCCAAGCTGGATCATCGGCAGCTTCATCGTAGGTAGTCGGCTCACCCGAGCAGGAGAGGTTCAGCTCGGCGAACAGCCTCTGAGCCAGCGGCGGTGTGGCCTCATCCCCGATGAGGTCAGTGATGCGTCGGTAGTACGGTGGCTCACTGCCATGGTAGGCGTCCACCCTTTCTTCATCGTCCTCCGGGGGAGTCACGTACTCGACCCGAGGACTGGATCCGCTCGTTGTCGATGGCGTCGCTGCCGATGGCGCAGCTGCCGATGGAGTCATTGACGATGTAGCCGCTGCCGATGGAGCGGTTGCCGATGGAGCCGTTGCCGATGGTGTCAATGCCCAGCGGCTGCCGACGGAGGAGTTGCCGATGGCGTGGTACCTTGTGACGGCTCCGGTGTAGTGAAGCGTGGTGCCGATGGCGATGGTGATGCTGATCCAGGCACCACTTCTTCCCAGGGGTACTCGACGGTGAAGTCGTTGCTCCCTTCTGTTGATGTGCTTGCCGATGCCGATGTCCAGTCCCAGCCGCGGCCTTCGTCGAACACGACGTCGCGGCTAATGCACACGTGTTGGGACACTGGATCCTAGACCTTGTATGCCTTCGCGCCCTCCGCATAGCCGATGAACATGTCGGCCTCGCCGCGGTCATCCAACTTGCGAAGTTGAGTCAGGCGCCTGGTGTAGGCGACGCAGCCAAACACCTTGAGGTGGCCCAGCGTCGGCGATCGGCCATGCCATGCCTCGTAGGGTGTGATGCCCTCTAGTGCATGCGTCGGGGCACGGTTCAGGAGATGCACCGCCGTCATCACTGCCTCCCCCCAAAATCTTGCCGGTAGACCGCGCTGCTTGAGCAGAGCTCGCGCCATGGCTACTACCGTCTGGTTCCTGCGTTCAACAACTCCGTTTTGCTGAGGGGAGTGAGGGGCACTGAAGTGCCTTTTGATACCTTCATCGGCACAGTAGCGGCTGAACTCGGCGACGGTGAACTCGCCGCCTTTATCGGTACGTAGAACCTTGAGCTGGCAGCCACTCTCCACCTCGGCTACAGCCTTGATGCGCTTGATTGCCTCCCCAGCAGCATCCTTGGTCGGTAGTAGCGCCGCCCACATGAATCGGGTGGCGTCATCCACCAGTAGGAGGATCTATCGGTTGCCTGCCGATGTCGGTGGTGTCACAGGCCCGCAGAGGTCGTCGTGCACCAACTCCAGGTGCTCCTGGGCACGGTATGCCGATGCCGATGGGAAAGATCGCCACTTCTGCTTGGTGGTGACGCAGACGTCGCAGACCTGCTCTGCGTGGTCGATCTTGGGGATTCCACGGGCCATCTCTCCTCTGCTCAGGCGTCGTAGTGCATCAAAGTGCAGATGGCCGAGCCTCTCGTGCCACTGCCACACCTTGTCATCCTTGCGCATGGCGAGACAGCAAGACTGCACAGCTTCCAAGTGAAGGATGTAGAGGCGGTTAGGTTGCCGATGTACCTTGGCAAGCAGGCGGCGACTGCGATCCCAGATGCGCAGCACGCCATCGGTAATCTCCACCTTGGAACCACCTTCGTCCAACTGTCTGAGGCTCATGATTGAGTTCTTGAGAGCAGGGATGAAGTACACGCCTTGCAACACCCACTGCTCGCCGGTCTTGGCTTGGAACATGATGGTGCCGATGCTGCGGATGTCCACCTTGGACGCATCCCCGAAACGCACAGTACCGCTGACATCGATATTCAGATCGGCAAAGAGCTCTCGGCGCCCCGTCATGTGGTGCGTTGCTCCGCTGTTGAGGTACCAGCCTCCCATCTTCTCTTCTTCTTCATCGGTATCGGTACCGAGGAAAGCTCGAGCCCTTGGCTCCTCCAGAGCGACTTCTTACGCAGCCAGAGAGGCTGTCGATGGGGCGGTTGCCGATGGAGCGGTTGCCGATGCCGATGCAGTTTTGTCCAGATCAACGAACGCGTGCGCCATGAACAGTCCGTCGTCTCCTTCGCACTCGACGTACTGGGCACGCCCAGCGTATCCACCAGCACCGCCACCGCGGCCTTCACCTCGATCACCTCCTCGGCCGCCACGAGCACCTCCACCGCCGCGGCCTCCGCCGCGCTCTCGTCGTGGCAATCGGCAATCGCGCGCCCAGTGGCCCTCCAAGCCACAGTTGAGACAAGTGTTCGGCCCACAGTTGTCACCTGGAGGACCGCGAACACCGCCACCATCTCCGCGGCCAGCGCCGCGCCCTCGGCCACGCGTGCCGCCACGGCCCCGATGGTTCCTTCCTCCGCGACCTCGCTGCTGCCTGAGTGCCGATGCATCGGTATCGGCAGAGCCATCGGCATCGGCAGCGCCCTTCTTTTCCTTCTTCCAGCGCTCTCTCCACTGCTCCTCAGTGTACATCAGCTTCCCTCCGACGGCCATCGGCCCGATCGGTGCTTGCTTCTCGTACTCATCCACCGCCTTGAGCCTCCCGGTCACCTCCTCGAGTGTGAGCGCCTCAAAGTCGAGGAATTGCTCGATGGCGACGACGATCTACGTGTACCTCGCCGGTACCGATCGAAGGTACTTCTCCACCACGCGCTCCTCGGTGATGTCCCGATCGCCGTGTATGACGAGTTGCTGATGCAGAGTCGACAGCCGGATGGCAAAGTCATCGACTTGCTCATCGGGCTGGATGCCGATGTTCTCCCAATCTCGGCGAAGTCGCTGCAGCGTCGCCCGTCGGACCCTGTCCACGTCGATCCTTGCTGCAGCGCTGGCGTCCCACGCCTCCTTTGCCTATGCCTTGTCCATGAGCGGGATGCCCATCTCCTTGGGCACAGCAGCCACGATCACCTCGAGCGCCCGCCGGTCGTCGCGGTACTGGACCGGACCTCCCTCGACGGCCTCCCACATGTCGCGCGCCTGCATCCGCAACTTCATGAGCTGCGACCACTCATGGTAGTTGGTCTTGTCCAGCATCGGCCACGCCGTGCTGCTGCCGGAGTCGCGGTAGACCACCCTGTCCCGCGACTCATTGCACCCGCCGCCGCGGCCTCGCCTGCGGTCGCGCGGGGACAGAGAGCGGCGCCGATCCCTCCGATCGCGCGGGCTCTCAGGACGCCTGGCGTCCTCCTCCACCTGCTCCTCCTCCTCCTCCGCAGCGATCTCCGCTCGCAACGCCTACTCTTGGACTGCTGCCGCCTGCCTCGCCGCCTGCACCGCCGCCGCTGCTGCTGCCTCTGCAGCCAGCAGACGCGCGGCCCGGGTGTTGGAGCCGCCCTGCGCCCCCTCACCGGCGACAGATGCGCCATCCTCGATGGCCACGGCCTTGGCCTTGCCGGCGGCCGCTGCAACGCGCTCTCCTGAGGAAGACATGGCTGGGGAAGTGGAGAGGTGGTGTTCTTGGCTCTCTAGCAACCAGAGCTCCGATACCAATTGTTAATAAAGTAGGACTCAGGATTGTTTCTGCTAGGGTCTTACTGCCTCTAGTTTTTGTATCCCTTTATATAGAACAGGAGCTCAACAGAGCTATCGTTGGATACAGGTTGGCTCCAAGAGCATCTTCCTAGTGCAGTACAAGTAAAGCTAGTCTAAAGCAAAAGCAAACTGCCTACTGCTACAAGTGTCCAAACTGTCTACTGCTACAACAGTCCAAAAACTGGAAAGGACTGGAAAAGACTAACAACTAAAGTGTAACAAACTAAAGTACACAAGAAGTCAAAGCTTATCTATCATGTTTTTCGGTTTACTGAACAAATTAAATGAAAAAAGAAGTTGAAACACTTTCACTTCAGAGCTGTACTTTTGCGTGTACGAATTGCTCCTTGCCGTATGCGAAGACTAAGGTGTTAACGTCACATGAATTCTAGTGTGGATGCGCTTCTGAATTTCTGGATGCTGAAATTGTAGAGACGAAGAATCCCAGACGGACCACCACATCTTGGCAACTTGCGTGGTACACATTCTATATATCTAGGTTTATGTTTGTTTCAGCCACTTTTTCAAATTTTATATAATTTTTTAAAGTTTCAGCCACTTTATGAAATTAAAAAAAGCATGTGGTGCCACATCAATGACCACGTAGTTAACAGAGTCCTATATGGCTTGCTGTGGAACTAGGTGAAGTGGAAAAAAGTTTATGGACTTAGATGAGCGGAAAAAAAAATTACGGACCTAGGTGAGAAATAGGAAAAGTTCATGCATCCAGACGAGAAAAAAAAATTCATGAACCTAGATGAGAAGTGGGGAAAAAATTAAAAACCCATGGTTCATTTCACTATAAAAAAAGCCATATTAAAGGTCCATCATTCTGCATCTTCAGTGTTATTTCTGAAAAAAGCATCTATATTAGCATGGAGTGTGAACAGTTTAGGACATTTCTCCATGTTCCTTGAACTTCCTCTGAAATAATATGTTATTATTTCATCTTGATCAGGTACGACCTTCCTCAGGCAGATCGTTGTGCAGATTAAATACTTTTAGTAATAAGGACATGTCATCTGTCATTTCCATTATCCTGATCCAAAGCTGGACCTCAAATGATATCTTCAGGGTGCACCTGTCTCTGCAGACGAAAAGATCCACCAGTGACTAGCGAATGGAGCATTCCTTCACCCACTACAGGCTCAAATTCTACATTGGTTGGCAATGCATGACTTGAAGAGATAAAGTTTAGGCAGTTGCAGATTTGGGGCTGTGTGGAAAATTGGTTCCTCCAAGCGAAACCATCAACTTTACTCGAGATTTCCATAGTGGAGGAGGAGAAAAGTGGACAAGGAAATGTTGGACTAGTAGCTATACAGATTATAGCCTTCCCCGGATATGGATGATTGAGCTTGAGCAAAGTGTTGGAGTAGTAACTACAGACTACAGAGTATGCAACATCATGTCAAAAATAAAGGAATGAAAAAAACATGAGCAAAGACAAAGACAGGTTAAGTGCATATCGTAGAATAGGTGTTTCACTATGTGCATGGAAGTCATAACATTTCTTTTTGTGGTCTGTCATTTAGACATGTCAATTCGAATCATGCAGAAGCGCTGTGGTAGTGAATATGATTGTCCAGAACGCTCGCACTTGAAAATAAAGTGTCAATGCTGTTAACTGTTATTAGCACCCAACAGTTTAGCCCATGTATGAAATAAACCAGACAAAAGTTACCTGTTTTTTTACAGTGTTTAATTTAACTCGGCCTAACTTTTTCTTTTTTTGTCCGAATGGACGGCAAGATATTTGCCATAAGGTTTTCAGCTAATGTATACATGTATAAAGTGAAGGATTTCGGTTCAGATACGCTGAGCAGCATATCATCAGCGAAACAACATCTAGTGTTCAGATAATCAAACTTTGAGGAATATATATCTCTCTTTTTGGGTTGCATTATTGCAGTTTTCTGCGGGTCATGCCACTAAAAACGTTCTCAGGCTTCTCCTAGAGGTTCAGTGGCTCATCAGATTATTCAGAGGTCAGCCCTATAGGCGAATAGATCATATCACGCAGTGGCAAAACAGGATCCGGAGACAAATAAGCATCCACGGATCGGCCTGCAGTTGTGCCTGTCTGCTGCATAATTGAGAAAGAAATGATGGATGATCGCTGCCTGCCTTAGTGGCAGCTCCTGTAGCCCCATGCTTTGCATCAGCGCAAGGCAACGGTTCCCTGTTCATCTGGGCCTGCCTGACCACGCTGCAGCCTCAGGGATTTGCGTTGCGGGTCTCTTTTCTCTGCAGCAGCAACAGGATCTGGACACTGTGTAGTACGCCGTCACGGTGGCCATCATCATTCTTCATCACACGTCTCGGCGCTGCGAATCCGATCCGAGCACCTACCATGCATGAACTGGGAATGATAAGACGACATGTGTGCAGATTGCAGAGGAACATCTGACAGGTCATACTCCCTCCTTCCCAAATCAATTGTTGATTTAGATTTTCGTGTCACAACTTTGATTAGATTTATATAAAATATATTTAATATTTATATCTCCAAATAAATTTATTAAAAAACTATATCAAAATATCTATCTAATTATATCAATTATATGTCATAACTATTAATATTTTTTTATTTTTTATTTATCTTGATCAGGCTTAGCCTGTTTTTCATTAAGAAGGAGTAAAGCCCGACAAACCCAAAAGAGACAAAGTTTCACAGGCGGCAATGACGAGGAGCCAGTTGCCACAGCCAAACTACGACTACCAGATACATGAGAAGATTGTATTACATCAAAAACATGATTTGCGACCAGATCCCGACCGGAGCAGCCAAGGACCTAAAACCAGCAGATACCCACAAATCGGCCTCTTGCATTGCCGCCTTGATAGCTTGATGAACAACAACAGGTTCGCTGCGGAAGACGAAAGCATTCCTCAGCTTCCACAGGGACCAGGCGCAGAGGCAGAAGAGAGCGTCGAAGGCTCGACGAGAGGCGCGTTGAACAAGCTTCCTGGTCCGCAGCCACCAGCTTGGCAGCGCCTCTTGTCCAGCATCGGGCATGAAGCCTTCTGCCCCCAAAGGCTGAAGCAAAGCCCACCAGAGCTGTCTGGCCACGACGCAGTGCAGAAAGAGATGCTCGGCGGTCTCATTCTTGGCCGCACAGATTGCAGACATCCCCTCCTCTTCCGCCTTCCATAAACGACCATAAAGCGCAAGCCATAAGAAGGATTTTACCTTTGGGGGCACACGCACCCGCCATAGCTGCGACGCACCCAGGAGCGCAGTTTTCCCGAAGAAAAAGGCCTTGTATGTCGCGGGCACCGAGAAGGAACCATCCGGTATCCATTTCCAAATGAACCGATCCGGTACTCCGGGCAGCAGGTCGAAGTCAGCCAGCAATCTCCAAACTCTCACATATATAAAATTAATTTAAGTTTTTTCTCGGGAAGTGAGAAAGATAAATATTTTAAGACGAAGACCGTAGTATAAGCATCGCAGTGGAACTTGTCCATCTGAAATCAAGGTTGAACAGGCTCTTGTATAACGAGATCGAACATGCAGCTCAGCATGTATTGCTTGAATTATTGCATTATTGAGAACGTGCATTCAGCACTAACAATATAATGCTCCTTTACTGCTACAGTTTCATTTTTTTTTTTTTGAGATGAACTATGAAGTAAGGCTGTCACTGGCACTGCCCTTGCCTATGGAAAGACGTACGTACTGTTGAATAGCTGATGGACAGTGTGTCGTTGTTCTAGAAACAGTGACAGATCCCTCTCCTCCTGGCCCCTGCAGGCTGCATCCATCCATTCCAACTCGATCCAACAGCTTGCTTGCACTGGTGGAGGTGGAGCAGTGGAGCTCCTGTAGTGTAAAGAGCCGAACCCCTCTTCCTCGGCATGATCTCTGGTTCAGGTAGGGTCCAGGCGGCTGCTAGTCTGCTACTGACCTCCACTCCGAAGCTCCCGCATCCACAATTCTAATTCCTTCCTACAGCTCGCGCCACACCACACCGCCGCTGCGTCCTCCGCCACACCAACGGTAGAGGCCCTGAACCGCACCACCACCCGCGAAGAGGAGACCAAAAGCACCCGTTCGCGCGGGGTCCACAGCCCACAGAGACAGAGACGGCGCGCAGCGAGAAGGGACGTTCTTGGACCGGAACGCCTCCGGGTCCGGGGACGAGGACGCGCAGGCAGGCACGGGCATGCGTGCAGACCTGCCTCTTGCCATCGCCTGGGGAATGGAAACTGTAGCTAGCTAGAGCAGCGGATCACGTCGTACGCCGAACGCACTCGCCACCGTGTGTGGTGTATGATAGTGCACCGGTACGGTGGCCGGTGCGCGGGTGGGCGCTGCCGGCACTGTGTGTGCTACACCGGCAGACGACGCACATAGGCATAGCCGCCTGGAATAAAGCTCATGTCATGTGTGTGCGTGTGTGTGTGTTGACTTGTGCTGTTAGTTAAGAAACTATCGAGATGCATATGGTGTCAGCAGTCAGGAGAAGCGAGGAATGAGTCGTTGGAGATGCTGGCCACCAGGATGGGGCTTTGGGAATCTCTCGATCGTCTTTCCAATGGCGGGGCCGGGCCAGCCTCAACTGATCGATCATTGATCCCACTAGCGACTGAATTATTGCCCCAAAGCGCGCTAAGGTGCAGACTGCAGACCCAAGATCTTCTTCTTCTTCTTCTTCTTCTTCTTCTTCTTCTTCTTCTTCTTCTTCTTCTTCTCCCTTTGCTTGTGTGTGTTGTTCACGGTGAAGAGAATCCGGAAGGTCCAGGGTTGCTATGTGTGTGTGTTGCTCATGCACTGTCGCGTGGTCCGTGCTGCAGCAACATGCATGCATGGAGATAATGGCGGTTGACTCGCGAAGAAAAGGACGGGGTTAGTGATCCAGTGGATCTTATAATGCCTAATGGTGATGGGAGTTGACTGGTGATCCTGTTAGCTAGCTCCGATCCTGCGCTGATGATGAGAGGAACTTCGTAGAGCGTTCGTTGGTCATGGTAGAGAGGGGCGAGCAGAATAAATAAAGGGGCATCATCACTCTCACATGACCTGTGTACCAGTGTAGGTTATGTCCAAATCAGGGGGAAAAGCATCCACAGAAATGCAGCATCTCGATCGTTGGGTTCTTGGTCCCGTTTGGATGTTATAGGATTATTATTAAAAAAACAGCTCATCTAGCGCCCGGACGTCCGGCGCTGCTACGCGTCTGCAGTACCTACGGCTACGCACCAACAGGGGGCGATAGCGGGAGGAGCGAACTGCACGCGATTAGTCCCGTCCGGCCGCACTTACGACTTAATATTAGCATTACCGTTACAAAAAATATGTATTAAGAAATTGCGGTGTTGGAATAGCTTAGAATACATGTGAAGAGCTTGGAGAAATGAAATTTAGAGTGGAGTTTTCAGAACTCAAAAAAGATTACAGTCAATATGGTTTTTAATTAATTCCTAAACAAGTGGTTTATAAATCTGTACAATGAATGTTGTATCCAAACACTTCGTGACACTTCAAAACCAAAACGTTTTACAAAGCTATTGTAATCTTCTAAAACTCCTAAGATTTTGTGTGCCAAAACGTGGCCTTTTTCTATGTTGGTACTAAACTACAAGTGCACTATACATAAAAAAGAAAGTGCACTACTATTCCACATGCTGCTTATGCGATCACAGGTTCTGAAAAGGGAGCCGGAAAAAAGGGCCGAATAAGGCGATTGGGCCCAAAATTGACGCCCAACTGTTGCCACACGGGCCCAGTAATGTTGTTGCAACTTGCAAGGCCGGAGTTCAAACACGGCCTCGCGATTCAGTGGAGGTCCTTTTTCCGGGGGAAAAAAGTAGTCTTAAAATAGCGTCTGTTTAACCTGATGATAAAAATAGTATTTAAGCGGTCCAAACATGATATACTTTGGAATAGATTATACTATATACTAATAACCTAATCGGTGGTTATAATTAAAACTTTAGCTTATTTGTAGCTTACTATAAGAGAATATATTTTATATATAAACAACAATAATCCAACAACACTTATAATCTAAAGTTTCAAACCAACCATATTATTTTAATCCATAATATAAATTATTATCATCCAAATTCAGAATCTAGATTATAATAACCCAAAGTGATCCACAAGCATGGCCTAGTATCAGAAATCCTAAAGAGGAGTCCATGAGTCTAAATCCCCTAATAATCCCTACACTCTAAACTATAAGACGTTTTGTATTTGGAAAAGGCTAAAATTTCTTAAGAAAACAATGTATCTATGAATAAGGATCTCGTTGACAAAACTGGCTTGGTGCACCTGTACTGTCATACATATTATATTGCTTTAGCAAGGAGCCAAGGATCATTTACCCATGATCATCATTGGTGGTACTCCCTTCGTCCCTAAATAACGGTCATCATTGATGTTCATGTTATAAGTTTGACTTGATTTGTATAAAATACATGTAATATTTATATCTCCAAATAAATTTATTAAATACTAGATTAAAAAATATTTACAATAATACTAATTTTATATCATAAATATTTATATTTTTTAATATATATTTAATCAAATTCTTGAAAAATACAAACGACAAACATTTAGGGATGGAGGAAGTATGTCAAATGTGAGAATACAGAAAGGATGCCTCGGCACATGAAGGAGGTCCCACGAGATTTCTAGCCTTTTCTTTTTTCTTTTTAAATAACTTATTAATTGTTTATTAACCACGAGATTTTCAGTGCATTTAATTTCTCATCAGTGACCGGTACAATGTGCTTATGACGTAGGCGGTTATTGATGCTGACCTCTGCCATGAAACTGTTGCAACGTCAATGTTTAAATTCCAGTACAAGTTTCTTCACAACCACCTCCACTTATTGTTATCCTGTCCTTGAAGCTCCATCACGAGGTGTGCATCTATAAACAAGGAAAAATAGTTATTTTGGCTCCTCAGTTATCACCGAAGTCTCAAATTAACCCCTGAACTATCAAAATGACCACTTTAGCCCTTAAACTTGTGATTTTCGTCTCAATTTCATCCATTATCCCTGATCGATGGACACATAGACAGATGAACTGTGAAAAGGTCAAAACTATCCCTTATTATTTCTTTATTTGTTGGCCGCTCACGACGTTTCCAACCACATCGTTTATTTTAAAAAAACCAAAATCTGATTTAATGTTAGAGAAATCATAAAAAAAATTGTTTTACCTTAGAAAAATATGAAACCGGTTTCATGTTTTTACTACAATCGTGATATACCTTTTCATTACTCGCTTATAATATTTAAAACTTATATGATCCCATAAAATTCAAACTAGGTTAAAATGAAACAAGGCAAATTCTGGTCTAGCTTAACTAGATAAACTTCATGTGTTTTGTAAAATTATGTCACCGTACATCATCATACATGGCTAGCAACAATGATTTGTGCTACATGATCCACATGGAGGACGACGTCGACTGGTCGGCGAGACCATGTGTGATATGGATAGCTCCTCAAATTTGCATCCGAGATATATGTTCTGTACTAGATTTGTTGAGAAAGATTATTCTCTATTATGTACCTTCAACGATCTATGCTCATTGATTTTTCTAAGTTAAAATAAAATTTTTATGAATTTTCTAACATTAAATCATATTTTGGTATTTTTAAAATAAATGACGGGGTTGGAAACGCCGTGAGCGGCAACAAGTAAAGAAAATAATGAGGGACAATTTCGACCTTTTCGCAGTCCATCTGTCCACGTGTCCATCGATCAGGCATAATTGATGAAATTGGACGAAAATCCTAAGTTTAAGGGCCAAAATGACCGTTTTGATAGTTTAGAGACCAATTTGAGCCTTCAGCGATAGTTGAGAGTCCAAAACGACTATTTTACCTATAAATAACCTCAAATTTGCCCTTCCATATATTCATTATCTCATGAAAGTTTTTTTGTGGCCTTCGTGATCTCGACATAGGCGTGTTGGCCTTTGCGGGATGGAGCATCATCATTGATGTTAGGGGCATATGCACCTCCACATCCATGCCAAAATTATTCCTAATGGACAGATAGTGAGGAAGTTTATATAAAGTATAGATTTGGCTTAGTGCCGGAGCATCTGCACGATTTCGAGAGATAGTAATAGTGTAGCGAGAATACAAGGAAACGGATGCCAGATGGACACACACCCTTTAGTTGGACTTTTTAAATCTGTTTTTGTTTTTGTAAAAGTCAAAAGCCAACCAAAAAGGTGAAAATCACAACTTCTTTAGACCAAAAACAGCTTTGCTCTAGTACAAAATTCAAAGCACATTCCCCTACTTTTAGCTACTTTTGAGGTAAAAAATTACACACCTACTACTAGTTATGATTTATGAAACGTGCTTTTTCGATCTTATGTTTCTGAAAAACTTTTTCTTTTCCACAAGACGAAAACGGTGGCAAAAATTACAGAAACTACGGTTAAGCGTCGCCCCAAGCGCTGGCGTAATACATGTCCTTACAAGTTACAACCATTTACTACTTTATACTTGCTCTTAGGTCCACTAGCCAGCCCCAGGTTTTATAAATGCATTTCTTTCTTCAAAGTAGTTTATCATGATCCAGAAGGTGCAAGAGGGTTTTTACTAGAAGTCTAGAACCATTGTGAACCACAACTATTAATCATGTTTACGGAGTAACTCCCAATAATTCATCATATATAGGGAATAAATATTTAGCTTGGCAGGGAGGTAGCACTGCAAGTTATTTTATGGGTCTAAACAAATTTATATTTAAAATTTCTTATGTTTCACTAAATATATAGAAAAAATATATAAATATTCGTGACATCAAACGAACATGGAAAAAATAGTTTATAGAGTTTCCCATGATATTAGTTTAGTATCATAAATCTTTGGTGCTCCTTTTTTTCTTCTATTTTGATCAAAAAAATATTTTTCTTTCTTTTAAGATGAAAATTCTAATATTTTTTTGTACTGAATGCAACGTGCGTGCCATTGAGCTCGCAGGTCAGGGCTATTTACAAATTACAACTCGATCCTCCTACAACTACTAGCAATAGGTACATTACAAGCGACCACATTAACAACGTTATAAACCCCTGCTTCTTCGCAGTTAAACAGTGCTCCACTAGGGTTTGCAAGCAAACCTTATTACATTTTGTGCAGCTGTATACGTTTATACTAGTACCCAATACCTGCAAACGACCACAAGTGGGCTACAAAAAATGTACAGATTCAAAGGCGACTGTATATAGTATGAACTAGCGTACTGCACACGAACTGATGACAAGCATTTCATTTTGCTGAAGCTCCCGATCGACGAAGAATAA